>JAJOZX010002773.1:340000-603039 GCA_023014485.1 Bathynomus jamesi
TAGGTTGCAAGAGAGTAACTTCATACAAGAACAGCCTCTCGTCTTGTCGCTTGCATCACTTTTGCGCACAATGAACTAGTTCTATTAATATAGTAGAATTTGATAATTTCCGCTTATTAATGACGTTTTATCTCAACGGTCCACATCCGCACACATCCGCAGTCCAAAGTGCGGATGCGGACGCGGATGCGGATGCGAGAAAATGTGCGGATGTTCCGCGGATGCGGATGTTCCGCGGATGCGGATGCGGATGTGACCTACATCACTAATATATATATATATATATATAATTTATTTAATTTTTCACTCTGTCAGAGGACTGCAGGGATTTCGTGACTTTTTCTCAGCAAATACGCGTGCAAGAATATGATTCATTGTGCGTAGTTTCCTCTGCATGCCTCAGATGTCGCGTTTTATTTAGATAAGAGAATATATATATATATATATATATATATATATATATATACCTTTCAACCTTTCAAATGTTCCGTGCGATGATTCCTCATTTCACGAAGATTAAGTTTGTCGCCCCTGCTCTCGAATTGGTCTGGTGAAGTAGTGAGTTGGTTTCTTGTACTTTCCACTTCCCATAGCCAGGTACGCCCTGCTCATCGGGTCAATAAAGAAGATCAACGTTTCAAACTGAAAACGTTCCAGAAAGACATTTTCAATCTTCAGCGAGATTATATATATATACACAGTATACCGGTGTGTATACATATATATATATATATATATATATATATATATATAAGAGAGAGAGAGAGAGAGAGAGAGAGAGAGAGAGAGAGAGAGAGAGATTGACAAAAGTAAATAGACACCACGATGATTGTCTTAAAGAACAAATGGTAAAACTCATCAATGAAATGCCAGAAGATGTGTCACCTTTACATGAGGGAAAGGGGAAAGTAACACGAATCTAAATATATTCATTCAATAAATCTGTTATTAAATTTACTATATATATATATATATATATATATATATATATATATATATATACAGAAAAGTAACTTATCGAAATACCTAAAACAAGTTCATTCGAGAAATATGAGAAATCATTTCGAGTATGTATGTTTCAAGTTCGTCATCATGACTTCGTTGTTCGTAATTTATTTGGCCCAAACGCGGATGAGTGCATAAAATGGCTCCTTATTTTTTTTTCCAGATGTTATCAATAACATCCGTATATAATGTATACGTTACGCATCTTTAATGTATAACGTATACGAGTATACTGTATAGACTTTCAGCGATTCATTTTCATTATTTAGCTCATGCGTGAACGTTTAAAATAATAATAATAACTTCCGCGTTTGTATAATATCTTTTAAGACTCTGTTTAAAAACTGTAAATTTTATTTCTTTACCATCATCTCTATTATTAGTAAATCTTATACAGTCTTTAAAGGTCATTCTGAAGTACGATTTGACTCAGGCCGGCCGTTCGCGGGATCTTCTCGCGACTGACGACTCGGGTCGTGACGATTCGAGTCGCGTGTGATTTTACATTGACAGAATGGGAGCCCCGCACACTACAGCGACCCGAGTCGTCAGTCGTCAGTCGCGAGACGATGCTGCGCGCGGCCGACCTTACTCACTCACTCATTCGTCAACTCTATCTTTCTATCCCTCCTTTTTACTCGTGTTTTTAACTTCTTTCTTCTTTTAGAGAACGTTGGGACGGGTGCGTAATTAGTATATTCCGGGATAAATAAAGAATCATTTTATGCATCCACGTTCGGGCCAAATAAATTGCGAACAGCGGGGTCGTTACTGTTTCCCCTACCCATTTCTTGACTTAAAAAATATCCTGAAATATTTTCTTAAATTTCTAAGGAGTCAGTCGGTTATAGAAATTTCGATAGATTACTTTTCTACATGCTTCCTACTTAGGCAATATAGCAGTATAGCATGCAATATAGCGTACGAACAATGTGAAATATTTTCACTTAAGTTATATTGTTCTATTTTTCACAACCTTGGTTACGCTTCTCAAAGAACCAATTCGAATTTTTCTGTTTCAGTTTTACATAATATAGAAAACGAATTTGAACGGGGGACTTGTTTATTGTCGTTTTGTAAATGAAAATCTTCGCCTCGCAAATAGATTCTGGTTCTCAGTGAAAGCCAACCACCGCTTAAGCAGGCCCGTAGCCAAGGGGTGTCGGGAGGGGTTGTTCTACCACCTCCTTGACAGGAAAGGTCCACTCTCGTAACCGTAGTTATAACTTATGATGTGATATTGTAATGTATAACATTATTTAGTAAATAAACACTCGCATTTTTTGAGCATTTTTTAAAAACTTCACAAACTACTCTAAACTTAATTACTCTAAACCCCCTCCACAGTGACTAGGTCGTTGCACCAAAGGTCCGCCTTCCTACAATTTCGACCCTCCCCTTGAGAATTCCTGGCTACGGTACTGTTAAGGAACAAAGGTAGTACTCTCCCTAGGATAGATTGGTTCTTATAAGAACGTATATAAAAAAATAAAGATATTAACTTATAAAATAAAAATTATTTGAACAATGATTACCCAACACGAAAGCACCCAACTATATATAACATATATATATATATATATATATATATACACACAATATATATACTGACAAAGGTGGGCAGGACCGAATTCCAGGAACTCGGTCCTTTTTAAGGACCGTGAGCGGGAAAGTCGGTCCTTTTCTCAGTGAGGACCGAAATGAGGAGCGACGGTCCATTTTTAAGCAATTCCGGACGGTCCGGTCCGGACGGTCTTTTTTAGTGATTTCAGTGTGTTTAATGATTATTTGAAGTTCTAAAGAAGATGCTAGTCTTGAAATGCTAGTCTTCTTGAAGGGAAACTCAAGCATTTAACTTAATAACTTTTTTTCATCATTTATGTATTGTATTAATTATAATTTACGTTAATAAAATTAAAGATTTCCGGTGTCTTTAATTTCATTTTTCATTTTAATCAAATTTTTCACTTATATTATATATAAGGACCGAGGACCGAGTCGTTCCTAGGTCCTATCTTCAGAAAGGACCGTGACGGGGACCGTCGGTCCAGTTTGAGGCAAGGACCGGGACCGGGACCGTCGGTCCTTTTTGAGGCCGGGTGCCCACCTTTGTATATATATATATATATATATATATATATATATACACACACTCAGGTAGCCCAGTTGATCGATCGACTGTTGATGCAGAGTTGATATCGCTGAAATGTCGTTGATACTTTAACAGTTATATATAAAAATATATTTTCATAAAAACTGTTATTTCTGAACTGAGTGAATAATGAACTTACATCAGTACTCGTTTTCAACCCCATTTCGATATCGATACTGAAATTTGTTATTTAGACTGCCATTTCGAAATTGCCAATTCACTATCGTTTCAATAATATTCATCAGTATTTCTTTATCATTATATCGGTGTAAGTGTGTTACCCGAGTGTGTATATATATTATTCATCGAGGCATTCACAGTTTAAGTGGAAGTATGAAGAGTTAAATATCTTTTCACATAGAACATCATTCTGCCCATATGCCCATTGCAGGGTACGAGCATCTCGCAGCAGCATTGCCAAGAAAATATGGGGGTCAAAGTACTGACGAGCAGAGCTGGAAAGATTACGCTGCGTAATCGATTACATTTGTAATGATTACATGTTATTCCAGTACTCGTAATCGTAATGGTAATCGTGCTTTTCTGCGAAGCACGTAATCGTAATCGTGGCGGTCAAACTAATGAAAAATCGATTATATGAATATTTTTATATTTTTTTCGTGTCAAAAACGACCCAGCAAAATGCGTGGGCACCGTGTTCATCAACACAACATCATTCATCATGGATGCACCCATTACCAGTTCAGATTGAACGAATGGAAACGGATGAGAAGGATGATGGTTCTTGAAACATACCACCTCTCTTACAAAAACACTTCGATGTCATTCGAGAGAAATATGGTGAAGGGGGAAAATCCAATAGCATTGTTGCCAAATGCCGTTACTGTGACAACAACAAAGAGAGCGAGGGCTACGGAACAATCACATCCATCATTACGACACATCTTCAAGTAAGTTTTTTATTTAAAAAATCTAAAAATGCGATGTGAGTTGAGACATGAAAATGAAATAAGAGCGGCATAATAGTAAATCCGCATTTTTGTCTCTTACAGCGACTTCACGAGCCCCCAAACGGCCAAAGTTGTTTTCCTTCATGAAACAAACTCCCAATTCCCAGCGCATCAGGCGGCCATCTTCGCTTGAATATAACGTTGATAATTACGTAAGAGAAGAACTACTGCCACATTGCTCCAGCCCTCTGGAATACTGGCGTCGCTACAAGAACTGTCCCTTGAAAGACTTAACGTGCCAGTATCTTGAAGCCACAGCGACCTCGGCTCCTTCTGAACGTGTTTTCTCCATCGCGGGGAACTTCCTGCCGGAACAGGAGGACGGGCTTAAGCGTTGTGCATTGTTGATGATCAAATGCAACGTTGAATTGTTCTCGAAGATGTGACGTGTGAAGTCGAATCAATAAACGAATCAAGGCAAAATAATTCAGTTTTTTTCACGATCTACATTGAATTTCCGATACAATTCAAACTATGATCATTTTTATTCACCATCACCACATGTAGTCGAAAAAGTAATCGTAATCGTTACGTCAGCAAACCGCCGTAATCGTAATCACAGATTTTTCCAAAAATGAGTAATCTTCCCAACTCTGCTGACGAGGTTTCCGTACGTGGTTCATCATCACTAAAAGCTGTGTTAGTCTAGTCCAGCGATATCCAACACGTTCGCCACTCGCCACATGTGGCGAATTGGTTCTTGTATAAATATTGAATTTATTTTGAATTTCACCATAATTAACAAAAATGGTTCACGACGAATGGGAGTTGGAATTTGATGTCATAAAAATTAACAAAAACCGGCGTGCATACTGTGCAAAAAAAACTTTCAACGAAAACAAAGTGAACAGTGTAAAAAAGTATTTTCAAAATGCGCACCGAGAGTTTGATAGGAAGTTTCCTTTGGGTAAACAAAATCGAATGGACGAAATCGCTCATGAAGAAATGCTAGCAATACGTAGCTAAGAGACCGCACTCGTGGTATTGACATTTTTAAAGCTTTCAAAGATGTTGTGGAAGAGTTTGAATTGGATTTGAAGAAGTTAGCTTCAGTCACAGTGATTTGATTAATAAATTTTAAATATTTGCCATTTCACTGTTTTTTTCTAAACTCATATTGAATTCCTATTTATCCTGTTTATCTATTTGTTCCAATTTATCAATATGAAAATAATATAAAAATCCTGTTGGGCACCGTTGTTTTATACCATGTGGCGAATATAGGTAAAATTTCGCCACAATGTTGGCCAGAATCAAAATCCTGTTGGACACCGCTGGTCTAGTCCAAAGAACATTCATATCCGTATTCAGTTTTTTGCAATTTTCGTTAGTTTTTATTGTAGACACTTCCAGTTATTATCAGTCCTGGTGCATGATTCTTCAGGCGCAAGATGCACTGTAAGTTTGTGTTTCCTTTTTATATATATATATATATATATATATATAATATATATATATATATTATATATATATATATGTATATATATTATATCCGTCCTGTAACTTTTTCAACCGAGGCCACCACTTCAATCTCTGCTGTAATCACTATATCACATCCACGACGCCGACATCGAAGTGCTCGCATATCATTCTTTTGTTTTTGTATATAACCCTTTATTATTGTTGTACAGTACCTAAGTTGTTCCATGTTATTTGTGACTGTTAATAGAGAAGTAATTGAATTATATATTTTGTCGTCAACGACAAATTTGTGTACTTCAATTGCGTATCAAAATATAATTAAAAATGGTAATAAGAGATTAAAAATAAGGTTAAAAGCAATGGAATAATTTTATTATAATCTGTCTTTTATTTATCGGGTATAAAATTAAGAAAAAGGAGGAATTAAGTGTTCCAAAGTGTTTTAAAGTTTAAACTTTGCGAAGCGAAAATTAAACAATTTTAAATCTAAGAATCGAAACAGTGCCAAGGAGGACCGTGGCCTATAACGCTGACCTTTGGGCACTACGGAAACAGATACCTCGAAATAAAAGACAATATAGGCGAATTTCGTCCTTAATTACTTTATATGGTAACAATGCATCTTTCAAGCGTGAGGTTTCTTTGTGGTTTGAAAACCTATTTATCAGGTTCAAATGTAATGTGGATTGTTCTTTTGTCCTCTCTATTTGGTTAGTGTTTAAATTTTCTGAAACGGATGACTGGGAAGAGTCTTTATACCTTTGGAAAGTTTACGAAATCATTGTTCAAATTTAATTTTTGTAACATGGTGAAGGTTCTCGAAGGAAGGAAATGGCACGGACCTTTCTAATCTACTGAAGGGTTCTGATGTGGGAATTAACTTATCATGGGACACAGTTCAGCGAAGCCGATTTCGAATTGAAAGAATCAGGTTTTGAGTATGTCTTATTTCGGTTTGAGAAAAAGAGCCGCTTTTCTTTGGTTCTAGAAAGCTGAATGGCATTTAATTTTAGGTTAATTTTAAAACGAAAGGAGGAGCTTTCTTTTAAAGAACATGTTAAGAGCCAATCAAAAGGCAATGGCTTTTGTAACAGCCAGTAAAGGGAATTAAGGGGAAAATCTTTTTTTCATCTTTGTATGGATAAAAACTTGTGAACTAATGCGTCACGAACTTTATTGTCCGGTCATCTCATTTGTGGGGATCTAACATATTTTGTAAGAGGTTGGTAGATCAGTTAAAGGCGGAGCTCCAACAATTCTGACTATAATTAGGCGGAGACTAAATAATTTGGAGGGATGTTGAATTTTAAACTTAGTTCATAGAACTATAACTAAGGTCATGAGGCATGACTTCAGTTATAATTCTCGCCCTTGTAGGCTAAGTGACCCTGTTTCGGCTCTAAAATTCAGTTGTAGTTCCTATCCTGTAGGCGATAAGTGGTACAGTTTTAATTCTATAATTAGGGGCGTACATATTATTGTAACATCCTTTTTCAAATACTGTGACAATTTCACTGATTTATAATTTAGGTAAAATGGCTTTATTTTGTTCGTTTAAGTGAACGACTTTCATTCTAAATTTGGCGCCATTATTGTGATTAACTTCCGCGAATAACTACGAATTTTGTGTTGAAATATTTCTTTGATAAACTTTTATGTCGACAAAGTCTGCGGAATTTGCACAGAACCTTTGAGACAAAATTTCTGTTTTCAAGTAAATTTTTTTATTTTAAAGAATTTTAATTAAGTGCTGGACTACTTTATTTCTAGAATCACATATAAAAAATCCCTTTCTATAAAGCTGTTTATGATTGTATGCACTTACTTTAATTAAGAAACATTGTCCGGAATTCAAAATTATTAATGACCTAAAAATTTAATTAGTGTGAAAAGGAATTTGAAAATAACGGACAAGTGTACAGTATGTCATTTTGTTTTTGTGTGTGAAATAAAGATTATCAGGAATTGTGATGTTATATATATATATATGTATATATATATATATATATATATATATTATAAGTAAACACGTGAAATAAATGAATGATGCACATATACAAGGAAAAATGAAAAGCGATTCCGAAGCCTTTCGTGTATTTAACATTATATATACAGCAGGATAACCTAACCAATCGTCAAGGGCGTAACAGTTGACCTAACGATTGGTTAGGTTAAGTCGTAATATTTTCGTTAGTTAGCCTTATAAAACTAACTAAAAAGGCTGGGGTGACGGATCTTCAGGTGATCCCAGTAGGATAACGTAACTTAACACCAATGTTCATAATATTGCATAATTGAAAGTTGTTAGTCCAAAGTTTTTAGATTGTGAGTTATGCAATATTGGGAACGTTAGTATCAGACTCTGTTATCCTATTCCATATATATATAATTATTTAATATGCCTCGGTGGTGTAGTGGTTAGCGTCGCTGACTATGAATCCATCGGACCCGGGATCGAGATCCGGTGACGGCAGGCGGGGCGCGGCAAAACCCAGCTGTTCATCCTTCCATACAATAAAAATTGGTTGGTAGATAAATGGGTGCCCTAGGTAGCAGAGCATCTTTTAAGCTTTTTCCAACTGGGCGACAAAGGCAGATCGGGAAGTTGGGGGGGTGGGATTAGGGCAGGGGTGTGCTGCCAATTTCTTAACAACCGGTTCTGATACAGATAGGGGTGTAAATCGGCGAGCGCCAATGGTGCGAGTCATTAAGCTAGGGGGTCTGGGGTGAGTGGTAGCTCCCCAGCGGGGTCCGGGGCGGAGCACCGGAAGCCAACGCAGTTTAGCGTTTCTAAACAGCATTTTGTAACATTTTGGCAGAAATTATTTAACATATTCTTTATACTCACTAATGACATAATTATCTAAAAATAAATAAATATTGAAACGACCACTGCTTGTGATACTACCCATATTTTTCTATAAAATCCTGAAAAAGTGAAAAAAACTTTAGATATAAATAAATTTCCATTGACTTAAATATTTGTTAAACACAAACAAACGGTTCGATGATCCAATCAAAATTTAACAACCGGTTCGGGCGAACCGAACCGAACCGGTCCCAGCACACCCCTGGATTAAGAATACTATGGATCCGGATGTTTCCTAATCAGGCCACCATCCCCGTGTGGTCTGAAATAACACTAGAATTATCTATATATAAATATTCAATGTAAATTTCATATTTACATTTAGGATAAACAGTTCTAATTGTGGCATATGTGCGTGTATTATATGTATTTATATGGCTTCCAAGACAATGCTCCCAAGACAATTCTATTTTTACAAATTTTGAAAATTCCTTGTCGCCCAGTACCCTAAAATTTCATTTACTGGGCGACAATTTTTCTTCACTGGGTGACATTCATGTCGCCCACTCCCTAGGTTAAAAAATGCTCTGCTAAGTAGCCTATTGGTTAAAACGCTGGGCTGCTGGTGGGGCGTGGTTCGGATTCCATGTTAAACTGTAGGTCTAAGGTGGAGTGACAAGCTTGACCTTCGCCAGAATGAACAATTCGGGCGGAAGCAAAACCAAGGTTATATATCTTCGGATTTCTGCTTTCTGTCTTCATTCCCTGACGAGATGTACTGTTGAATACATGAAAGCCTTTGGAATCGCTTTTAATTTTTCCTTGTGTGTGCACGTTATATATATATATATATATATATATATATATATATATATATATATATATATATATATATATATATATGTGTGTGTGTGTGTGTGTGTGTGTGCGAAAGTAACATGTGAATAATATTTATGATGAAAATAACCACGAAGGAAAATTAAAACACAAAATAGCTCAAGCGCTTTTGCACTACATATTTGGTGTTTTAAATTTCTTTCATGGCTATTTTCATTTACTGCTATAGCTCTTAACCTTGAGCATACAATCATTGATCATTTATATGTTGCTGTAACAACTTCAGATGTTGATATGTTTCATTACTAAGAAACGCCATTGTATATAATGATTTTAAGCTGCGCATACAGATTTATATAAGTCTGTGTTTGCGCAGAGCGAGTCAAGCGATTTCCGCTACTTTCATTGAAGCTTTATTTTTATGATAATTCTTATTAATGGTGTACATAAAAAATGTATACGACTCCAACTGAGTAATCTGTACATTTCATACGTCTTTTTCGCTTAGAAACAGTTTAAATTAGGGAGGTTTGCCCAGATAATAACACAGTCTATAGTCAATAACGATAAAATCTGGTGCTTCTGTTGTTACTTCTCGTTTAAAACTAGTTTTTATGCAAATCTACAATTTGAGATATAGGATGACCATACATCCACTACTTATATTATATATATATATATATATATATATATATATATATATATATATATATATATATATGTACTCTCCTGCTTCGTGAATCTTCTTAGTTACGAGAAATTGAATTCGGAAAATACGACCACAATAATCGATTGTTAGTAACGCGAGCTTTCAGCCTATTTTAAGGGCTTCATCAGGTGCGTGCGAAGAGGGACAGAAGGAGACTGTCTATTTATAGAAAAAGGTGGGACCAGGAGTGAGGAGGAGGATTAGGATGAGAACAAACGATTTTTTTAAGACAAAGTATACGAAACGAAATAAATTTAAAATACATTCGATTTGGACATAAAAAAAATACGATTAAAATTTAATAATAATAATAATAATAATAATAATAATAATAATAATAATAATAATAATAAAAGGTTCCCAAGATGAAAGCTCTGAGTAATAAACAAAAAATAGATATAAAAATGTAATTAATAAGTTTGACTAATTATAATAGGTAGTGAGAAGTCTTACAAGAACGACAGTAAAATCGTCGAGGTTGTACTAGTTTGGTTATCACAAAAGAAATGCGTAGCGAGTTGGTTTGGTGTGTGACCAGTCATATGTTAGCAGACTTAAGAGTTTGCTTAGGTTCGAGAATTGGCGGCGTATAAGGAAAGCGCAAAGTTGGGAGATTCGTTGTTCAACGGACGGTCGGGGGATGAGAAGCGAAGCGAGCAGTTGTTAAGGATGATTGATGAAGGGAACGGGATAAGCAAAACCTTCTTTCATCTTTACAATTATTATTATTATTATTATTATTATTATTGATTTTTAATCTAATTTTGCTAATATTTGTTTTAGAATCCAATGAATTTTATACTTATTTTTCTTTGTATCTTTTTGTCTTCTTTAATCTTGTATTTTCATACGTTTCTTAGTTCCACTCTGTTTTATAAAGTGACCAGCTCTTTCTATTGCTCTTCACTCGCGTATCCAAGTGGCGAGCAGCCGCGGGGTACATCCAAACCGTGGGGCAGTTTTGCCCGGCCTCCGACCTCGAAATATTTGTTGGAAAATTCTGACAAATAAATAAAGTACGAGTACAAATTTCAATATAAAATTAAAGTTAAAAATAAAAGAAAGTTCCGCTATTATATCATTATTTTGTTTGAAAATTTTTCAACAATGCTTTACTATAGAGGTCTGGTCCCCATACCCCGGGGGATGAAAGAAAGCGGCCCCCAAACGAACAGAATTTGTCCATCCCTGTAGTTGATGAACGACAGAATACGCCGAAAGCTCGTGCTTCAAATAAACCCATTAATTTATTGAGGTTTTATCCCTATTCTTATTCCTATTTATTCCTATTTATTCCTATTCCTTCCGTCAACACTTCAGCCCAAATCGTTCATTCACCGAAGATTAAGTTTGTTGCCCCAACTTGTCGGGGGAAGGGATGGGGGTTTAGGACGTACAGTTTGACGTAGAATCCGAACCGCGAACCGCCAAGGAAAGCCCAAAGGAAACACTAATCGCTCACGTCTTCATAAAGTCACAAAATCCAGCCTCAGATTCGAAATAATGGCGGCCTTTACAGTAGACAGTAGATTACCTTGGCGAGTAATATAATAATAATAATAATAATAATAATAATAATAATAATGATTAACTTTATATATATGTATTTTTTTTCTTTATATGCAAGAAAGAGTGGCTAAAGGCGAACGCCGCCAAAAATGCCTCCTCCAACCATAGAAGAAGAGAACCAAAATGAAGGTGCAAAGTTTAAAATAATGAAGAAACATTTTCATTTTTGACATTTCTTTAATCTTCATCAGACCTTTCGTTAAGACTTTTAACTTTTAATATCTTCAGTGCGACAAAGTTTAGGAACTAGGTACACGCTTGGGAAAAGGAGCACACACACACACTCACACACACACACACACACACACACATATATATATATATATATATATATATATATATGTTAAACACAGACCGTGCATGGAACAAGGAACTCTTCTGGGAAAATTAAATCCACTATAGTCCGAATAAGTAATGGTAAATGACAAATACCATAGTTTTTTCCTTTTTCATGATTTTACCCGACGTGGGCAACGGGTCTCTCGCAAAGAGATCCCATAAATATAGCTTCCCTCACCAGCTATCTGCAAAGCAGACAGGATCCAGCTTTGGGACGTGGATCCACGTCCCAAAGCTGGATCCTGTCTGCTTTGCAGATAGCTGGTGAGGGAAGCTATATTTATGGGATCTCTTTGCGAGAGACCGTTGCCCACGTCGGGCTAAAATCATGAAAAAGGAAAAAAACTATGGTATTTGTCATTTACCATTACTTATTCGGACTATAGTGGATTTAATTTTCCCAGAAGAGTTCCTTGTTCCATGCACGGTCTGTGTTTAACATATAATTCTCAGGGAACCATTCTGAGTTTGTATATATATATATATATATATATATATATATATATATATATATATATATATATATATATATATATATATATATATATATATTATATAAATAATGATGACTTATATATGTCATTAAGAAATAGTTTTGTAACCCCTGATTTTCGTCCTACCATTACTGATGGTCCATCAGTTACAACGGCAAATTGAGAAGTAGGTACACGCCGTGTACCCGCGTGTCCCCCCAACCCCATTTCCATCACTGTCTAAAACTCTCATGTAACCCTTTATATTATTATTATTAGTGTTATTATTATTTATTATTATTATTATTATTATTATTATTATTATCACTATTTTCTTAACTCGTTGCAAGATAATTTTCTTTTCCTTTGTCAGAATATTGCGTAAATAAAACGCGATAACCAAACCAGAACGAAGGGAATGGATTGGTTGATTTTGAAGCCTGTCACTCGCTATGAATGGGTAGTGCCTCTCCGGCATATTGAAATGTGAAAATATACAACATTCAAGAAGTTCATTTCCCCACAACGTTGGGGTGAGTGCGTTCCGAGGGTAAGCGACCGACTCTAAAAATAAAATTTTACTTAAATATTACTTAACTCTTAGTACGCGAATTCTTTTACACCCTGCGTAAATATAAATTATTCACTTAATGAATTTGGTATACTATCGAGAGATGTTTTTATTTTTTTATATCCATCACACGTTAAGACCTTAACTGAATACGGGGTGACTTACGTGTCACTAACAAGCTTCGCAAAACCTTTTCGTATAAGGCTAAAACAGAAACCAAAAATTTCGAACAATGGGTCGATAAAGAAAAAGATGCGTACAATTTCTGCACAAAGTTAAAATAAGACAATTTTCTTATTACACTCATCAGATTTGACGCTAAAAAAAGTTAAGAGAACGTTTCTCACGTGGAACAAATAATGCAAATTCATTTTCTTTTTTTGCTTGTAACCTTGAGTATTTTACCTGCCATATCTGACGCGTTAGCAAAAGACTGATCTCGACAGTCCAGCAACGAAAATGGCCTTTTCTTCCAAGAATTTTCTGACAGCATCTTGAAGATATTCAGAAACCCCTCAATAGGGGTTTTGTCTTTTATATATATTGTACCATGAATGGCAATATACTGTATACTAGATACAGAGTTATGCGTAACCTTTTGCTAAATGAGTGCAAACTTTACTAGACTGCCAAGTGCCAAAGTAGATGTGTTATACACGTTTCAATCAATAATTTTATCATGATTTCAGATCCATAACTGAAGGTGACGATGGCTGGTGTCGCTGGAGATAATGAAGAACAACGTGCCTGTAGTGTACCGAATTCGAGCAAATGCCTATCGCTAAACAATGGAAGCAGGTGCAACTTTCATCAGTCGGAAGTAGATCACCCAAAATCTTCATCATAGTGAAAGATGAGTGATTTTATTTTATGCAGAAAGGAGGGGCCAAGGGCAAATGCCCGCAAAAGCGCCCCTCCCATAGAAGAAGAGAGCCAAATTCAAGGTCCGAGGTTTTCGAGATGCATAGACACTTTGAAAGATGGGAGGTCATAGACAGGAGGAAAGATGGATTGAGGAAGATTGTTCCCGAGTTCACCGGTTAAGTAGATGAAAGATTGAAAATACCGATTAACCCTTGCGTTAGATAGATGGACAGAAAAGGAATGAGAAAGTGTAGAAAGTCTGGTATTGCGTGCTCTCCTTAAAGGAGGAGGCATGCAGTTAGAGAGTTCAGAAGAGCAATGTCCGTCATGATAGCGATAGTAAAGAGAGAGCGAGGCAATATTGCTGCGAAGAGAGAGAGAGAGAGAGAGATCGAAAACAATCAGTAAGAGGCGGGGAATTGATGAGACTAAAAGCCTTTGATTCCACCCGGTGAAGTATGGCTGTGTGGATTGAGTCACCCTACACATGAGAAGCATACTCCATACAGGGGCGAACGAGACCTCTGTACAGAGACAGCAACTGAGTGCGGGTGAAGAAACCGCGAAGGCGGTACAGTACACCTAACCTCTTAGAAGTTGTTTTAGAAAAAGAATATATTTGATCTTTCCAGGAAAGATCACGAGAAAAGGAAGAGGAAGGATTCAGTTGTGTGTTGTTGAAGATAAGGGGATGGTCGTATGGAAGATTGTGACGCCTAGACAGATGGAGGAACTGAGTTTTTGAGGCATTGAAAGCCACAAGGTTTTCTCTGCCCCAATTAGATATAGCAGAAAGATCAGAGGTCAGGTGTCCCATATCATGAAATGACTGCTGTGAGGGACGCTTTGGGAAGCGGGTGGAGAAGTGAAGAGTAGAATCATCGACACAGGAGTGAACAGGACAGGAAGTGCGAATTAAAAGATCGCTAATAAATAAAAAGAAAAGAGTGTGCGACAGGAGAGAACCCTGAGGAACAACACTGTTAAGTAGCTTTAGGAGAAGAACAGTGGCCATCTACAACCGCAGCTATAGATCGGCCAGAAAGGAAATCAGAGATGAAGGCACAGATAGAAGGATAGAAACCGAAGGAGGGCAGTTTGGAAATTAAAGATTAGTGCCAGACTCTATCAAAAGCTTTTGATACGTCTAACGCAATAGCAAAGGTTTCACCAAAATCCTGAAAGGAGGATGACGAAGAGTCAGAGAGATATACAAGAAAATCGCCAGTAGAGCGTCCCTTGCGGAACCTGGACAGAGCTGGGCAATAAATACATTGAATGTATTTAAATACTAAATACTAAATACATGGGAGAAATGTATTTAAATACTAAATACTAAATACATTTTACAAATGTATTTAGATACTAAATACAAAATACATCAATTGTATTTAAATACATTTGTAAATACATTTTAAATACATACAAATTTTAACATATGCATTCACTAATTCACTAAGCCATGACACGCACACGATAAAGAAATCAACCGCTTTCGACTAAGAGTGGCACACAACTGATTGAACTGACACGTTGAAACATGAACCATGCTGTACTACACTGTCGACGCGTCGTACTGTGCTAGTACAGAACGTGTATTAAACCAGTAAAAGTATTTACATTTTTATATTTTGAGTATTTAAATACATTGTATTTAAATACTCATTAAAGTATTTAAATACTGTATTTAAATACATGAAAAACAATGTATTTATAAATACAGTTCTAAATACACAAATGTATTTAAATACGTATTTAAATACAAATGTATTTAAATACTGCCCAGCTCTGGGAACCCATATTGATGATCTGAAAGAAGATTGCAAGAAGAGAGGTGTTTAAGAATCTTCCTATTAAGGATAGATTCAGAAACTTTGGAAAGGCAAAAAATCAAAGTAATTGGACGATAGTTGGAGGGTTAAAAGCGGTCAACCCCGTTTGGGACAGGCTGAATGAAAGCGAACTTCCAGCACGAAGGAAAAGTACCAGAAGAGAGAAAAAGACGAAAGACTGACAATTGGAAAAAAGGATACGATTCTTGCTTTACAAAATTTGGAGAAAGCAGGCCCGAAAAACTGCTGCAGGAGAGCAAAGACATTGTAACCGAAAACAGTAGCAAAAGCCGACGAAGCTGCATTCAAGCTGCCAAAATCATCTTGGAGAGGCAAAAGGAGGCTATTGACCGGTCAACAGTTTAACAATACCCGACATGAAGCAAGGATTGAAGGCTTTCCATGTGATCCAAAGCCAATTATATCCCTAACAAGCATTGAGATTCGACTTTGGTTTTGCGATTGTCTGCATTTATGGGATGAAGATGATTTCACGCATCTGGCACCAAATAATTAATTTTTCGTTTGGACTATTCGTCCACTTTCCTTAGGAGATATTGAAGACCATAAGCATAATCAACAGCTTTGAAAAAAACTCGCTGCGCATTGGTAAATTATTTGTTTCTCTGCTGTCAAAATAATTTGGGTAATCAAAGAAGAATGTGTTTCATGGGGTGGTGCATATTTTGGCAGACTATTCTTTCAAAAAATGTAATTCCATTTCTTTCGGATCCAAATGTAATAGACATCTCGAAAGCGGTTTAGCTCCATGTTAGTGCCCCATACCACTAATCAACTTCTGATAGACTCTAGGATTGATTTCTTTGATCGAACTCAATGGCCAAGAAATTCCCTAAGTTTAACGTAGCAGAGTACTTTGGAGCAATATAATCAAGGACAAAGTGGAATATTTGATGCTGCAGGAACTTGTCCCAACCGATATTCTCAAGAGGTCCTCCTTCAACACATTCAAACTATTCTCCAAGAATTTGAACATGACAACAGATTTCTTTGAAGGTTTGCTGAAATCATACATACCCTGAACGTTTGAGAGGTGTACGTGAAGGTAATGATGAGCATACGAGATATTGATACGTTTTTTTTATTCAATTTGAATAAAGCTTTCAAATGGTATACTATTTTTTGTTGTATTTTTGTTTACTTTGGTCGTAATCCCATAACAAAAGGTTACGCACAACCCTGTATACAGCAAAAGGTTATGCTCAACCCTGTATAAGAAAGCACAAATACTCACTCAAACTGAAACAGCTGAATAGCACAATTCCCAGAAGAAAACACGAAGTATAGATTCGAAACTGAAACAAAATAAGTGAATAAGTAAATAAATAAATAATAATTGTTCACGAATTTAGAAGCTCCACACACTTTTTGAGCTCCGTGATCGATCCGAGCGTAGCAAGAATCGATTTAACATCCACTCCCATTTTGAATGGGAGGCAATTGCTATCAAACTTACTTAACAAACGGTAACGTTTGTTAAATAAATATTTATTACTTGTTTTTCCAACCTAAAATAGGTGAATAATTTTGCGATCTCTGTAAATATATATATATATATATATATATATATATATATATATATATATATATATATATATATATATATATATCAAAGCTATTGACTTCTCCTTAGGGAACCGGAGCTTACAGATGAAAAGAAGGATCAACACAACGGCAAACATTTTCATTTATTTGTACATCAGACGTTTCGACAAATCTTTTGTCATCATCAGTGAGTTAAGTCTTAAAACCTTAAAACAAAATTGAAAAGTGAAAGTTACATCAATACAATATTAAGACCATTAAAATTAAAACCTTAAAGCAAAATGAAAATTGCATCAATACAAAATTAAAAACATTTAAATTTCATCACTATAAAAACTAAAATTAAATTAAATTTCATCACTATAAAAACTAAAATTAAATTACCTCAATAGGTAAATACACAATGTTTACATCCACCTCCATACTTGTCAAAGTCTAAGAGAACACTAGGTGGTCAGAGGATTAGAAAGGGTATATCTGTGAAACACGGTTGGTTGTCAAAAGAGTCGTAATTTGTAGGATGAGCTATTATTATTAAGGGAGGGTTTGTTTCTATAGATGTACAAAGATTCTAAAATTCGGAGTTCTGTAAGGTTATTGGATCTAGTTAAAATTTCAAACTGAGTTTTGTGAAGGGGATGGTCGTTTTCATTACTGTGGTTTCTAATTGCGGATTGTGGAGGGCTACTGAGGGGACGGTTGGTACGGACTGACAAGCCCAAATGTTGAGAAAGGCGCACCTCCAGTTGGAGTTGAGTGCTGCCAATATACGCAGCCTTACAGCTGTCGCACGTGTATTTGTAAACAACATTGGGGCATACAGTTTTGGGGAATTCATCTTTGAACTTTAAAAAATTGATAATTTAAGTGGGTTGACGAAGGCGAATCTAAAATTTATTTGGGGATAACTAGACTTGAGTAGTTTGGACAATTCACCTCGAATACGCAATGATAAATAACCATAAAAAGGTAATTTAATATATCTGGTTTCTTTTTGTACTGTAGTTACGGGGAGTTTAGTATCAAAAGTGTTATTTAAAAATTTCTTTAATTGGTTATCGAATAGATGAGAAGGGTAGTAATTGTTAATAAAGTACTGTTTTAAAAATTTAAATTCTTCGTTTAACGAAAAGTAATCCGAACAAATACGGTAACTTCTTGTTAATAATGTTACTATAGCACTAATCTTATATTTATAAAACATACAACTTAAATAATTGGTTCCCAAGCCAGTAAAAGTTTGTTTCCGAAATAGTGAAGTATGGAACTTATTATGGGCCCGTTTAACTAAAACATCCAGGAAAGGTAAACTATTATTTGTTTCGTTTTCACACGTGTACTTAATATTACTATGTTGTTTATTAAGATAATCAAGAAAAAGTTTTACGTGTAGTAGTTTTAAACCCATATATTACAGAAGATACGTGGATGACACTTTCTTAATATTTAACCATCCTTCACACGTAAAACTTTTTCTTGATTATCTTAATAAACAACATAGTAATATTAAGTACACGTGTGAAAACGAAACAAATAATAGTTTACCTTTCCTGGATGTTTTAGTTAAACGGGCCCATAATAAGTTCCATACTTCACTATTTCGGAAACAAACTTTTACTGGCTTGGGAACCAATTTTTAAGTTGTATGTTTTATAAATATAAGATTAGTGCTATAGTAACATTATTAACAAGAAGTTACCGTATTTGTTCGGATTACTTTTCGTTAAACGAAGAATTTAAATTTTTAAAACAGTACTTTATTAACAATTACTACCCTTCTCATCTATTCGATAACCAATTAAAGAAATTTTTAAATAACACTTTTGATACTAAACTCCCCGTAACTACAGTACAAAAAGAAACCAGATATATTAAATTACCTTTTTATGGTTATTTATCATTGCGTATTCGAGGTGAATTGTCCAAACTACTCAAGTCTAGTTATCCCCAAATAAATTTTAGATTCGCCTTCGTCAACCCACTTAAATTATCAAATTTTTTAAAGTTCAAAGATGAATTCCCCAAAACTGTATGCCCCAATGTTGTTTACAAATACACGTGCGACAGCTGTAAGGCTGCGTATATTGGCAGCACTCAACTCCAACTGGAGGTGCGCCTTTCTCAACATTTGGGCTTGTCAGTCCGTACCAACCGTCCCCTCAGTAGCCCTCCACAATCCGCAATTAGAAACCACAGTAATGAAAACGACCATCCCCTTCACAAAACTCAGTTTGAAATTTTAACTAGATCCAATAACCTTACAGAACTCCGAATTTTAGAATCTTTGTACATCTATAGAAACAAACCCTCCCTTAATAATAATAGCTCATCCTACAAATTACGACTCTTTTGACAACCAACCGTGTTTCACAGATATACCCTTTCTAATCCTCTGACCACCTAGTGTTCTCTTAGACTTTGACAAGTATGGAGGTGGATGTAAACATTGTGTATTTACCTATTGAGGTAATTTAATTTTAGTTTTTATAGTGATGAAATTTAATTTAATTTTAGTTTTTATAGTGATGAAATTTAAATGTTTTTAATTTTGTATTGATGCAATTTTCATTTTGCTTTAAGGTTTTAATTTTAATGGTCTTAATATTGTATTGATGTAACTTTCACTTTTCAATTTTGTTTTAAGGTTTTAAGACTTAACTCACTGATGATGACAAAAGATTTGTCGAAACGTCTGATGTACAAATAAATGAAAATGTTTGCCGTTGTGTTGATCCTTCTTTTCATATATATATATATATATACTGTGTCCCCAAAACGTGGCCACCTTTTACACCAGACCAATAAAATCACAATTCCAAGGATAACTAAATGAAACAGAAATCATATTAAACCCTTTATATTGTTCTCCAAATGAGAGGTAGTTTATATAAATCGGATAAGTAGTCTTTTTACAAATTCAACTTGAATAATAGTTGTTAAAAATATTGTTGACAATACGAACGTAGAAAAAATTTATGAATTCATGTCACTGAAATATCAAATCGTAATTTTATGGTCAACTTTGGGATCACTCGTCGATTCAGTATAGGCGTAGTATGGGTTGTGGTCTAGGCAGGGTAATAAGTGAAGTACTCCTAGATCTAGACGGTATTGCCGACACGGCAATCAGTTTTGATTTGGGAGCGAGCGAACGAAATTTGTTAATTCTGTTATTTTATGCGAGTTGTTTATGGCACGTTTAACTCAGGAGGACAAAACTGCTATCAAATTCTTCACAAGGAAAAAGTTTCAGTGCTGAAAGAATAGTAAAACAGAATCCCAATCGACATTGGTCTGGTGGACCACATCGTACAGCAAGGACCCCGGCAAACAATGAATCCGTAAGTGAACTTATTTGCAGCCGAGAAGGCAATCCCCGTTCAAGTTTAATCGCACCGGTATTAAAAAATGTTCACTACATCGAACTGCAAAGAGAGAAGACCTAGATCTAAAAGCATTTAAGCGCTTCTGATTGCATCACATAACTAAACAGTCCAAAATAAAACGTGTACAATATTGCCGTCGACTGCTTCGCCGTTTTAGATCAAATAACGACGTGTTTGGTTTACGAATGAAAAAGTTTTCACTACTGAACGGTCTCGAAATACGCAAAACGATAGAGTGTACTGTAACGTTTGCCTGGTGCTATACTGGTAAGAGACGCGCTCGGGACGTGGCCCAAACAACGCGGGAACGAAACCACCTCTGTGCTACACGCTTTACTTTAGTTTCCGTATTAATATTTTTATTTGTTCGAGATGAATCATGTCTGAAAGCAGCTTCAGAAGTCAAACCCGATTCACTTTTAGAATGTACGTTGACAAACAGAAAAAGTTTGCTTCGGTTCAGCTAACTTAACCCTTTCACGACTGGCGGGACTTACTTACATAATCATATACATTATACCGCATAATGCAAAGTTCCTATAAATGATTCTACATGTTTATATAGGTGTCGTCTAGTTGTCAGAAAAGGAACCCAAAATGTGTCATTTCATTTACTAGTTATTAAAATATTTAGTTTTGAATAACAATGAAACTTCTATTTTTTTTTTTTAAAGAAACATACCAATCGTTGAGAGGTGAAGAGGGGCTTACTTTCCTTTGCAAAAGAGAAGACAACTACCAGAGTTTTATAAATATGATAGTTTTAGCCAGGGTGTCTGGTAGCTCAGTGGTTACGGTGGCGGACTCTGAGCGGTGTGTCGCTGGTTCGCTCCCGGCCGCTGGCATTAGCCGCTCACTCTGTTTCTGCTCTGGCTGAGGTGACCCATGGGGCACACTCACCCCGACGTAATGGGGAAGCGAGCCGCTTGGATGTTACCTTACTTGGATAATTTTAGCCAGCGTTGTAAATTTAGTAATTACTTTCTGAGTAATTTGGCTAATTACAAATTTCATTTACTTTGAAAATGTAGTAACTGAATACTGTTAATTTAACTACAATTTTAAGTACTTGTACTTGTACTTGTTTGAAGACGATATAATGTAAGTACAAATTAGTAAACAAAGTATTTTCACGAGAATCAAACACGAATGAAAGCCTTAAACACGTTTTTACTAAAAACAAAAATAAATAATAAAAATTGTTTCGGTTTGGTGATAAATTTGTCATGACTCCAAATGGACTTTAAATGACTTTAAATTGACCCTTCTTACAACATTTATTTCTGCAACCATAAAATTGCGCGTAATTAATTACCCTGGAGAATAAGAGCTTGTATAACGCTCACATTGTTGCTGTCAGACCAACGCTACCTTGTTTACAAAAAAGCCGTAGGAAGAACAGATAAGCCACACAAATATTCTAAAACATTTATTTAAAAAGCAAAAATGTTGAAAAATTACTCGCTAGTGAGAGAAGTTTACTCGAAATACGATACTGTGTTCCCATCAAGTGGAACAGCAAGGACGAGTGGAACATTCTTTTTAGTTTTGGGGAAAGAGTAGCATGCTCAAAACGAAACATATTTGAAAAACTTATATTTCAAAGTTTCATTTCATTTTGTATGAAAATCATCATTTCAAATTGTCTCAAGGCATTGGGACACCACTAAATATACAGTAGAAATATAACCTTGATTTATTAAACTGTTAATTTGTTTAGATAAAAAAAAAATACAGGATATACAGAGTGTTGACAAAATTAAATAGACACGTTCGGTTTTTGTCAAAGACTTTTTATGTGATAATAAAAGTCAATACGAGATAATAACGTAAATAATAACAGATTTAGAATCTTGTTGCTTCCCTCTTTGCATTATATAAAACTGACACACGTTCTGTGGCGTTCCATTGATGTGTTTGGCATTTGTTGTTGAGGACAATCATCGTGGTGTCTACTTACTTTTGTCAACCCTTTATATATATATATATATATATATATTATATATTATATATGATGGAAAGAACCACGAAGGAAAAGGAAACAGAGTGGTGCTCAAGCGCTTTCGTCTAATGACATCCTCAGGAACACTGAAATAAATAACAAGTTCGATACTATATATAGGTCACAATAAAAAATGGATGTGCGTGTACATAGGGAAAACACTGATCGTCAGTGTGGAATACATGGATGCCGAATTAGAAAAAAATAACGGTATTGGAAGTGATTTGTCTTACCCACGTGCGTTTTTGGAATCTTGTCTTAACAAGGCAAAACGAACTTTCTATCGTGTAAATAATGACCCTCACACCTTGTCGAAGAATATTTCAGTACTTCCATTTTTCCCAGGCTTTTTAGGCATTGCTAATGTACTTAAACTTTTTGAATATTAATGTAGTATTTTCATGTGACAATATTGTGAAACATATCATAGTAAAAAATAGCCCTACCAATAATTCAGGCATTATCTATAAAATTGGTTGTAAACAATGTGATTCCTTTTACATACATTGGACAGACGGGAAAGGATTTGCACACACGTGTAAAACAGCATCAATATTCTGTTAGAACGGGACAGTCGTCCAGTGCCCTTTTAGTCCATTTGTCAGAGTTATCCCACTGTATTTATTGGAATAATGCTTCAATTTTGTTTCACTCAAACGACATTGTTAATAGAAATATTCTTGAGTCTACCATTATTCAACTTACAAATAATTTTAACATTGGCCAGGGTCTTTTTTCGCTTGATTCTGTTGTTTCGAATTCGTTCAGAACGGATTTAGACAAGAGGGGCAAAGTGCTAAAACTCTGGTAGCTTTTCCTTATACATTTGTATGCTCCTCCTAAAATTTTATTTTTCTATTTTTTTTTGTGACCTATATATATAGTCTCGAACTTGTTATTTATTTCAGTGTTCCTGAGGATGTCATTAGACGAAAGCGCTTGAGCACCACTCTGTGTTTCCTTTTCCTTCGTGGTACTTTTCATCATAAATATTATTCACGTGTTACTTTCGTGAAATAATTTTCATATATATATATATATTAGGGTGGGGTGAAAAATTTTTCAACTATTGCTTCACTGTAATAAGGTGGATTGAAGGGTGATAAAAAAGAATACGAGAATTAAAAAAATTTCAATTCATCCTAAGTACCCCATTTTTACCCCCCAAAAAATGGCCGCCAGCCAGTCATTATACGCTTCATAACTCGAAAAGTATTCTTTTTACAAAAAGGTTTGCTGAAGTAAAAATTGTTTATTTCACATTTTCTACCTCATATGAATGTTTCAGATGTTTAATGACATTTTTTTATTTTTTAGGTTTTTGTTGGATTTGGAATTGGTAATTTCTGATAATTAGTAACAAATATGGCGTTTGCTTCAAACATTAGAGCTACAAGGAGTCAATCAAAACCACATTTTACATTTGGAATCGCACAAGAGCTTCCTCTTACAACATTGCCAACAAATTAACAGGTGGGCCAATACCATGTTCTTTTAAAAGAAGCCACTTCATTGACTTCACATAACTCTGATAGTTTCAACAAAATTACTGAAGATATACTCTGTATTTGGAGAAAAGCTTCAATTCCTGCAATAGCTGACAAATCAGTTTATATCAAATTAAAGCGGTTCATCGGCAAAGCAAACGATCTTAGTAGATCAAAAAGTAGTGTCAAAATGAGAGAAAATTTTAATGAGACCTTGGAAGAATTATTCGATATCAGTGCCTGTAAATGCCCTTTTATCTCCCATCAAAACTTTGGCTGTCCTGAGAGCTGCGAAGATGTTCACATAAGATGCACCTGTCGAAGAGAACTGAAGGTACCAAAAGAAGAGCTTCTGTTTTTACAAGATCAGCGATCGACGCGTACAATGAAAATAGGGGACGTTGATAAAGTCATGACAAAAAGAATTTAAAAAATGCAGCCTAGGAAATTGCGGACAGAAGAAGGAATGGTTAGAAGAAGAAGAGAAATGAAGGACTCTCATATTTTAACCGAAATAGAGTGTTTTTCAGATGTAGAGAGTACTTCCACACAATATGAATTAGACCCACATCAGAGTGAATCAGACTATGAGTCAGTTGCCATACAAGGTCAAATGAGACTTCCATTGCCTACTGTAGCGATGGAAACCGATAGATTTGGAATTTTAGATCGAGCAGCAGCTGCTTTGGCTTCAGTTGCTTTAGTTGATTATGGAGCAATCACTAAAGAAGATAGTACGCTTTTGATCGACAAGAACAAAATCCGACGGGAAAGAGAGAAAATGAGAAAAAGCTTGGTGATGGAGAGTAAAGCTAATCCTGCTGTCATATCTGCTATATTTTTTGACGGAAGAAAGGACAAGACTTTGGTGAAGGTGAAGAAAGGAAACAAATGGTACGGAGACTCCATTAGAGAGGAACACTATGTTTTGGTGTCTGAGCGAGGAAATGAATATTTAATCTATGTAGTTCCTTCTTCTGGTAAAGCTCAAGATATAGCTGATAGTTTGTTCTCCTTCTTTCAAGAGTCAGTCATTAATGAGAGCATTCGTCTCATAGGATGTGACAGTACAAATACCAACACAGGTGCCAAGGGTGGGATCATCTACCTCATAGAAGAAAAACTAAAGAAACCGTTACAATGAAGCATTTGTATGCTGCATACAAATGACCCCTTCGACACTTATTTGAACATTTTGATGGTAAAACAAAAGGTCCAACATGTTTCACTGGAAAAATCGGAGTAGCACTGAAAGAATGTGAAAAAATGCCTGCAGTCAATTTCAAACCAATTAGAGAAGGCATTGATTTAACACACATATCAGAAGAGGTTATCGATGATCTTAGCCAAGATCAACAGTATTTTACAAAATTATTGTGGCTATAAGAAGTGGGAATGTCCCAAAAGATTTGGAAAATACAAAACCCGGACCACTGAACCATTCTCGATGGCTGACATTAGAAAATCGTGTCTGCCGCCTATACATTGCAGAGAAAACTCCTTCATTGGCCCTTTATTCAATAATTTTCTTCATTGTTACAAATTATGGACCAAGCTGGTTCGATATCAAGAGTAGACCATATATATGGAATGGACCACATCACATATTTGGAGCAATTAAAAGATTTCATCTTCTTCGAAAGGATGTTCAGAATGTAGTGAAGCCTTACATTGCTAGAAACACATATTTTGCACATTCCGAAAATGTTCTAGCTATATTATCAGATACATCAGAACAAAAACGAAACAGAGCAGTTGATTTCATCATGAACATTAGAACAAAGACGGAAAATGTGTCCAAAATCAGAGAATTTAAGGTTCTTGAGATAAATTTCAACGCAAACGCATGGGATGATATTATTTACTGGTCAAAAGAAATGCTGACTGAACCTCCCCTCACTATGGCGCCCACAAATATTGAACTCAATGCACTTAGGGTTAAAAAACTGTGCCTACCCAATTATCCACTTCATTCACAAAGTGTCGAGAGGGCAATAAAACTTGTCACCGATGCGGCCTCATCTGTATATTCCCAAGAATCCCGTGATAGATTTATAATAGCAAGAATTAGGTCTCGTTCATTGCTGTCATGTATGGAAACCAAGAAAGAAATGACTTCACTTTTTGACAATTAGCTTTTAATTAGAGACTGAAATAATTCACCAAAATTTCATAAAAACAAACACTTCACGATTTTTGAAAAGGGATCTTTTTGGAAGTGTATTAATTATATTTATGCAATTGTGGAAATAAAATGTCAATAATTTCTCTCGTTGATTAGTGTTGTTGTAGATTATAGTTTGAATATTCAAAATTTTATAAGGTTATTAACTATTATCAAAGTAATATACTTCGGTCATCATAGAATTTTTCATTTATTTAGAAAAAAGTGATTTATTTGTGATATTTAACGAGGTAAATTTTAACAATGTGATTCCTTTTACATACATTGGACAGACGGGAAAGGATTTGCACACACGTGTAAAACAGCATCAATATTCTGTTAGAACGGGACAGTCGTCCAGTGCCCTTTTAGTCCATTTGTCAGAGTTATCCCACTGTATTTATTGGAATAATGCTTCAATTTTGTTTCACTCAAACGACATTGTTAATAGAAATATTCTTGAGTCTACCATTATTCAACTTACAAATAATTTTAACATTGGCCAGGGTCTTTTTTCGCTTGATTCTGTTGTTTCGAATTCGTTCAGAACGGATTTAGACAAGAGGGGCAAAGTGCTAAAACTCTGGTAGCTTTTCCTTATACATTTGTATGCTCCTCCTAAAATTTTATTTTTCTATTTTTTTTTGTGACCTATATATATAGTCTCGAACTTGTTATTTATTTCAGTGTTCCTGAGGATGTCATTAGACGAAAGCGCTTGAGCACCACTCTGTGTTTCCTTTTCCTTCGTGGTACTTTTCATCATAAATATTATTCACGTGTTACTTTCGTGAAATAATTTTCATATAATATATATATATTAGGGTGGGGTGAAAAATTTTTCAACTATTGCTTCACTGTAATAAGGTGGATTGAAGGGTGATAAAAAAGAATACGAGAATTAAAAAAATTTCAATTCATCCTAAGTACCCCATTTTTACCCCCCAAAAAATGGCCGCCAGCCAGTCATTATACGCTTCATAACTCGAAAAGTATTCTTTTTACAAAAAGGTTTGCTGAAGTAAAAATTGTTTATTTCACATTTTCTACCTCATATGAATGTTTCAGATGTTTAATGACATTTTTTTATTTTTTAGGTTTTTGTTGGATTTGGAATTGGTAATTTCTGATAATTAGTAACAAATATGGCGTTTGCTTCAAACATTAGAGCTACAAGGAGTCAATCAAAACCACATTTTACATTTGGAATCGCACAAGAGCTTCCTCTTACAACATTGCCAACAAATTAACAGGTGGGCCAATACCATGTTCTTTTAAAAGAAGCCACTTCATTGACTTCACATAACTCTGATAGTTTCAACAAAATTACTGAAGATATACTCTGTATTTGGAGAAAAGCTTCAATTCCTGCAATAGCTGACAAATCAGTTTATATCAAATTAAAGCGGTTCATCGGCAAAGCAAACGATCTTAGTAGATCAAAAAGTAGTGTCAAAATGAGAGAAAATTTTAATGAGACCTTGGAAGAATTATTCGATATCAGTGCCTGTAAATGCCCTTTTATCTCCCATCAAAACTTTGGCTGTCCTGAGAGCTGCGAAGATGTTCACATAAGATGCACCTGTCGAAGAGAACTGAAGGTACCAAAAGAAGAGCTTCTGTTTTTACAAGATCAGCGATCGACGCGTACAATGAAAATAGGGACGTTGATAAAGTCATGACAAAAAGAATTTAAAAAATGCAGCCTAGGAAATTGCGGACAGAAGAAGGAATGGTTAGAAGAAGAAGAGAAATGAAGGACTCTCATATTTTAACCGAAATAGAGTGTTTTTCAGATGTAGAGAGTACTTCCACACAATATGAATTAGACCCACATCAGAGTGAATCAGACTATGAGTCAGTTGCCATACAAGGTCAAATGAGACTTCCATTGCCTACTGTAGCGATGGAAACCGATAGATTTGGAATTTTAGATCGAGCAGCAGCTGCTTTGGCTTCAGTTGCTTTAGTTGATTATGGAGCAATCACTAAAGAAGATAGTACGCTTTTGATCGACAAGAACAAAAATCCGACGGGAAAGAGAGAAATGAGAAAAGCTTGGTGATGGAAGTAAAGCTAATCCTGCTGTCATATCTGCTATATTTTTTGACGGAAGAAAGGACAAGACTTTGGTGAAGGTGAAGAAAGGAAACAAATGGTACGGAGACTCCATTAGAGAGGAACACTATGTTTTGGTGTCTGAGCCAGGAAATGAATATTTAATCTATGTAGTTCTTCTTCTGGTAAAGCTCAAGATATAGCTGATAGTTTGTTCTCCTTCTTTCAAGAGTCAGTCATTATGAGAGCATTCGTCTCATAGGATGTGACAGTACAAATACCAACACAGGTGCAAGGGTGGGATCATCTACCTCATAGAAGAAAAACTAAAGAAACCGTTACAATGAAGCATTTGTATGCTGCATACAAATGACCCCTTCGACACTTATTTGAACATTTTGATGGTAAAACAAAAGGTCCAACATGTTTCACTGGAAAAATCGGAGTAGCACTGAAAGAATGTGAAAAAATGCCTGCAGTCAATTTCAAACCAATTAGAGAAGGCATTGATTTAACACACTATCAGAAGAGGTTATCGATGATCTTAGCCAAGATCAACAGTATTTTACAAAATTATTGTGGCTATAAGAAGTGGGAATGTCCCAAAAGATTTGGAAAATACAAAACCCGGACCACTGAACCATTCTCGATGGCTGACATTAGAAAATCGTGTCTGCCGCCTATACATTGCAGAGAAAACTCCTTCATTGGCCCTTTATTCAATAATTTTCTTCATTGTTACAAATTATGGACCAAGCTGGTTCGATATCAAGAGTAGACATATATATGGAATGGACCACATCACATATTTGGAGCAATTAAAGATTTCATCTTCTTCGAAAGGATGTTCAGAATGTAGTGAAGCCTTACATTGCTAGAAACACATATTTTGCACATTCCGAAAATGTTCTAGCTATATTATCAGATACATCAGAACAAAAACGAAACAGAGCAGTTGATTTCATCATGAACATTAGAACAAAGACGGAAAATGTGTCCAAAATCAGAGAATTTAAGGTTCTTGAGATAAATTTCAACGCAAACGCATGGGATGATATTATTTACTGGTCAAAAGAAATGCTGACTGAACCTCCCCTCACTATGGCGCCCACAAATATTGAACTCAATGCACTTAGGGTTAAAAAACTGTGCCTACCCAATTATCCACTTCATTCACAAAGTGTCGAGAGGGCAATAAAACTTGTCACCGATGCGGCCTCATCTGTATATTCCAAGAATCCCGTGATAGATTTTAATAGCAAGAATTAGGTCTCGTTCATTGCTGTCATGTATGGAAACCAAGAAGAGAAAGACTTCACTTTTTGACAATTAGCTTTTAATTAGAGACTGAAATAATTCACCAAAATTTCATAAAAACAAACACTTCACGATTTTTGAAAAGGGATCTTTTTGGAAGTGTATTAATTATATATTTATGCAATTGTGGAAATAAAATGTCAATAATTTCTCTCGTTGATTAGTGTTGTTGTAGATTATAGTTTGAATATTCAAAATTTTATAAGGTTATTAACTATTATCAAAGTAATATACTTCGGTCATCATAGAATTTTTCATTTATTTAGAAAAAAGTGATTTATTTGTGATATTTAACGAGGTAAATTTTAACAATGTGATTCCTTTTACATACATTGGACAGACGGGAAAGGATTTGCACACACGTGTAAAACAGCATCAATATTCTGTTAGAACGGGACAGTCGTCCAGTGCCCTTTTAGTCCATTTGTCAGAGTTATCCCACTGTATTTATTGAATAATGCTTCAATTTTGTTTCACTCAAACGACATTGTTAATAGAAATATTCTTGAGTCTACCATTATTCAACTTACAAATAATTTTAACATTGGCCAGGGTCTTTTTTCGCTTGATTCTGTTGTTTCGAATTCGTTCAGAACGGATTTAGACAAGAGGGGCAAAGTGCTAAAACTCTGGTAGCTTTTCCTTATACATTTGTATGCTCCTCCTAAAATTTTATTTTTCTATTTTTTTTTGTGACCTATATATATAGTCTCGAACTTGTTATTTATTTCAGTGTTCCTGAGGATGTCATTAGACGAAAGCGCTTGAGCACCACTCTGTGTTTCCTTTTCCTTCGTGGTACTTTTCATCATAAATATTATTCACGTGTTACTTTCGTGAAATAATTTTCATATATATATATATATTATTAGGTGGGGTGAAAAATTTTCAACTATTGCTTCACTGTAATAAGGTGGATTGAAGGGTGATAAAAAAGAATACGAGAATTAAAAAAATTTCAATTCATCCTAAGTACCCCAATTTTTACCCCCCAAAAAATGGCCGCCAGCCAGTCATTATACGCTCATAACTCGAAAAGTATTCTTTTTACAAAAAGGTTTGCTGAAGTAAAAATTGTTTATTTCACATTTTCTACCTCATATGAATGTTTTCAGATTGTTAATGACTTTTTTTATTTTTTAGGTTTTTGTTGGATTTGGAATTGGTAATTTCTGATAATTAGTAACAAATATGGCGTTTGCTTCAAACATTAGAGCTACAAGGAGTCAATCAAAACCACATTTTACATTTGGAATCGCACAAGAGCTTCCTCTTACAACATTGCCAACAAATTAACAGGTGGGCCAATACCATGTTCTTTTAAAAGAAGCCACTTCATTGACTTCACATAACTCTGATAGTTTCAACAAAATTACTGAAGATATACTCTGTATTTGGAGAAAAGCTTCAATTCCTGCAATAGCTGACAAATCAGTTTATATCAAATTAAAGCGGTTCATCGGCAAAGCAAACGATCTTAGTAGATCAAAAAGTAGTGTCAAAATGAGAGAAAATTTTAATGAGACCTTGGAAGAATTATTCGATATCAGTGCCTGTAAATGCCCTTTTATCTCCCATCAAAACTTTGGCTGTCCTGAGAGCTGCGAAGATGTTCCATAAGATGCACCTGTCGAGAGAACTGAAGGTACCAAAAGAAGAGCTTCTGTTTTTACAAGATCAGCGATCGACGCGTACAATGAAAATAGGGGACGTTGATAAAGTCATGACAAAAAGAATTTAAAAAATGCAGCCTAGGAAATTGCGGACAGAAGAAGGAATGGTTAGAAGAAGAAGAGAAATGAAGGACTCTCATATTTTAACCGAAATAGAGTGTTTTTTCAGATGTAGAGAGTACTTCCACACAATATAATTAGACCCACATCAGAGTGAATCAGACTATGAGTCAGTTGCCATACAAGGTCAAATAGACTTCCATTGCCTACTGTAGCGATGGAAACCGATAGATTTGGAATTTTAGATCGAGCAGCAGCTGCTTTGGCTTCAGTTGCTTTAGTTGATTATGGAGCAATCACTAAGAAGATAGTACGCTTTTGATCGACAAGAACAAAATCCGACGGGAAAGAGAGAAAATGAGAAAAGCTTGGTGATGGAGAGTAAAGCTAATCCTGCTGTCATATCTGCTATATTTTTTGACGGAAGAAAGGACAAGACTTTGGTGAAGGGAAGAAAGGAAACAAATGGTACGGAGACTCCATTAGAAGAGGAACACTATGTTTTGGTGTCTGAGCCAGGAAATGAATATTTAATCTATGTAGTTCCTTCTTCTGGTAAAGCTCAGATATAGCTGATAGTTTGTTCTCCTTCTTTCAAGAGTCAGTCATTAATGAGAGCATTCGTCTCATAGGATGTGACAGTACAAATACCAACACAGGTGCCAGGGTGGGATCATCTACCTCATAGAAGAAAAACTAAGAACCGTTACAATGAAGCATTTGTATGCTGCATACAAATGACCCCTTCGACACTTATTTGAACATTTTGATGGTAAAACAAAGGTCCAACATGTTTCACTGGAAAAATCGGAGTAGCACTGAAAGAATGTGAAAAAATGCCTGCAGTCAATTTCAAACCAAATTAGAGAAGGCATTGATTTAACACACATATCAGAAGAGGTTATCGATGATCTTAGCCAAGATCAACAGTATTTTACAAATTATTGTGGCTATAAGAAGTGGGAATGTCCCAAAAGATTTGGAAAATACAAAACCCGGACCACTGAACCATTCTCGATGGCTGACATTAGAAAATCGTGTCTGCCGCCTATACATTGCAGAGAAAACTCCTTCATTGGCCCTTTATTCAATAATTTTCTTCATTGTTACAAATTATGGACCAAGCTGGTTCGATATCAAGAGTAGACCATATATATGGAATGGACCACATCACATATTTGGAGCAATTAAAAGATTTCATCTTCTTCGAAAGGATGTTCAGAATGTAGTGAAGCCTTACATTGCTAGAAACACATATTTGCACATTCCGAAAATGTTCTAGCTATATTATCAGATACATCAGAACAAAAACGAAACAGAGCAGTTGATTTCATCATGAACATTAGAACAAAGACGGAAAATGTGTCCAAAATCAGAGAATTTAAGTTCTTGAGATAAATTTCAACGCAAACGCATGGGATGATATTATTTACTGTCAAAGAATGCTGACTGAACCTCCCCTCACTATGGCGCCCACAAATATTGAACTCAATGCACTTAGGTTAAAACTGTGCCTACCAATTATCCACTTCATTCACAAAGTGCGAGAGGGCAATAAAACTTGTCACCGATGCGGCCTCATCTGTATATTCCCAAGAAATCCCGTGATAGATTTATAATAGCAGATTAGGTCTCGTTCATTGCTGTCATGTATGGAAACCAAGAAAGAAATGACTTCACTTTTGACAATTAGCTTTTAATTAGAGACTGAAATAATTCACCAAAATTTCATAAAAACAAACACTTCACGATTTTTGAAAAGGGATCTTTTGGAAGTGTATAATTATATATTTATGCAATTGTGGAAATAAAATGTCAATAATTTCTCTCGTTGATTAGTGTTGTTGTAGATTATAGTTTGAATATTCAAATTTTATAAGGTTATAACTATTATCAAAGTAATATACTTCGGTCATCATAGAATTTTTCATTTATTTTTAGAAAAAAGTGATTTATTTGTGATATTTACGAGTAAATTTTAACAATGTGATTCCTTTTACATACATTGGACAGACGGGAAAGGATTTGCACACACGTGTAAAAACAGCATCAATATTCTGTTAGAACGGGACAGTCGTCCAGTCCCTTTTAGTCCATTTGTCAGAGTTATCCCACTGTATTTATTGGAATAATGCTTCATTTGTTTTCACTCAAACGACATTGTTATAGAAATATTCTTGAGTCTACCATTATTCAACTTACAAATAATTTTAACATTGGCCAGGGTCTTTTTTCGCTTGATTCTGTTGTTTCGAATTCGTTCAGAACGGATTTAGACAAGAGGGGCAAAGTGCTAAAACTCTGGTAGCTTTTCCTTATACATTTGTATGCTCCTCCTAAAATTTTATTTTTCTATTTTTTTTTGTGACCTATATATATAGTCTCGAACTTGTTATTTATTTCAGTGTTCCTGAGGATGTCATTAGACGAAAGCGCTTGAGCACCACTCTGTGTTTCCTTTTCCTTCGTGGTACTTTTCATCATAAATATTATTCACGTGTTACTTTCGTGAAATAATTTTCATATATATATATATATATTAGGGTGGGGTGAAAAATTTTTCAACTATTGCTTCACTGTAATAAGGTGGATTGAAGGGTGATAAAAAAGAATACGAGAATTAAAAAAATTCAATTCATCCTAAGTACCCCTTTTTACCCCCAAAAAATGGCCGCCAGCCAGTCATTATACGCTTCATAACTCGAAAGTATTCTTTTTACAAAAAGGTTTGCTGAAGTAAAAATTGTTTATTTCACATTTTCTACCTCATATGAATGTTTCAGATGTTTAATGACATTTTTTTATTTTTTTAGGTTTTTGTTGGATTTGGAATTGGTAATTTTCTGATAATTAGTAACAAATATGGCGTTTGCTTCAAACATTAGAGCTACAAGGAGTCAATCAAAACCACATTTTACATTTGGAATCGCACAAGAGCTTCTCTTACAACATTGCCAACAAATTAACAGGTGGGCCAATACCATGTTCTTTTAAAAGAAGCCACTTCATGTGACTTCACATACTCTGATAGTTTCAACAAAATTACTGAAGATATACTCTGTATTTGGAGAAAAGCTTCAATTCCTGCAATAGCTGACAATCAGTTTATATCAAATTAAAGCGTTCATCGGCAAAGCAAACGATCTTAGTAGATCAAAAAGTAGTGTCAAAATGAGAGAAATTTTAATGAGACCTTGAAGAATTATTCGATATCAGTGCCTGTAAATGCCCTTTTATCTCCCATCAAAACTTGGCTGTCCTGAGAGCTGCGAAGATGTTCACATAAGATGCACCTGTCGAAGAGACTGAAGGTACCAAAAGAAGAGCTTCTGTTTTTACAAGATCACGATCGACGCGTACAATGAAATAGGGGACGTTGATAAAGTCATGACAAAAGAATTTAAAAAATGCAGCCTAGGAAATTGCGGACAGAAGAAGGAATGGTTAGAAGAAGAAGAGAAATGAAGGACTCTCATATTTTAACCGAATAGAGTGTTTTTCAGATGTAGAGAGTACTTCCACACAATATGAATTAGACCCACATCAGAGTGAATCAGACTATGAGTCAGTTGCCATACAAGGTCAATGAGACTTCCATTGCCTACTGTAGCGATGGAAACCGATAGATTTGGAATTTTAGATCGAGCAGCAGCTGCTTTGGCTTCAGTTGCTTTAGTGATTATGGAGCAATCACTAAAGAAGATAGTACGCTTTTGATCGACAAGACAAAATCCGACGGAAAGAGAGAAAATGAGAAAAAGCTTGGTGATGGAGAGTAAAGCTAATCCTGCTGTCATATCTGCTATATTTTTTGACGGAAGAAAGGACAAGACTTTGGTGAAGGTGAAGAAAGGAAAACAAATGGTACGGAACTCCATTAGAGAGGAACACTATGTTTTGGTGTCTGAGCCAGGATGAATATTTAATCCATGTAGTTCCTTCTTCTGGTAAAGCTCAAGATATAGCTGATAGTTTGTTCTCCTTCTTTCAGAGTCAGTCATTAATGAGAGCATTCGTCTCATAGGATGTGACAGTACAAATACCAACAGGTGCCAAGGGTGGGATCATCCCCTCATAGAAGAAAAACTAAAGAAACCGTTACAATGAAGCATTTGTATGCTGCATACAAATGAACTTCCCCTTCGACACTTATTTGAACATTTTGATGGTAAAACAAAAGGTCCAACATGTTTCACTGGAAAAATCGGAGTAGCACTGAAAGAATGTGAAAAATGCCTGCAGTCAATTTCAAACCAATTAGAGAAGGCATTGATTTAACACACATATCAGAAGAGGTTATCGATGATCTTAGCCAAGATCAACAGTATTTTACAAAATTATTGTGGCTATAAGAAGTGGGAATGTCCCAAAAGATTTGGAAAATACAAAACCCGGACCACTGAACCATTCTCGATGGCTGACATTAGAAAATCGTGTCTGCCGCCTATACATTGCAGAGAAACTCCTTCATTGGCCCTTTATTCAATAATTTTCTTCATTGTTACAAATTATGGACCAAGCTGGTTCGATATCAAGAGTAGACCATATATATGGAATGGACCACATCACATATTTGGAGCAATTAAAAGATTTCATCTTCTTCGAAAGGATGTTCAGAATGTAGTGAAGCCTTACATTGCTAGAAACACATATTTTGCACATTCCGAAAATGTTCTAGCTATATTATCAGATACATCAGAACAAAAACGAAACAGAGCAGTTGATTTCATCATGAACATTAGAACAAAGACGGAAAATGTGTCCAAAATCAGAGAATTTAAGGTTCTTGAGATAAATTTCAACGCAAACGCATGGGATGATATTATTTACTGGTCAAAAGAAATGCTGACTGAACCTCCCCTCACTATGGCGCCCACAAATATGAACTCAATGCACTTAGGGTTAAAAACTGTGCCTACCCAATTATCCACTTCATTCACAAAGTGTCGAGAGGGCAATAAAACTTGTCACCGATGCGGCCTCATCTGTATATTCCCAAGAATCCCGTGATAGATTTATAATAGCAAGAATTAGGTCTCGTTCATTGCTGTCATGTATGGAAACCAAGAAAGAAATGACTTCACTTTTTGACAATTAGCTTTTAATTAGAGACTGAAATAATTCACCAAAATTTCATAAAAACAAACACTTCACGATTTTTGAAAAGGGATCTTTTTGGAAGTGTATTAATTATATATTTATGCAATTGTGGAAATAAAATGTCAATAATTTCTCTCGTTGATTAGTGTTGTTGTAGATTATAGTTTGAATATTCAAAATTTTATAAGGTTATTAACTATTATCAAAGTAATATACTTCGGTCATCATAGAATTTTTCATTTATTTAGAAAAAAGTGATTTATTTGTGATATTTAACGAGGTAAATTTTGATAAAATTTAAAATTGAGAAAATAATTAATAAAAGGGCACTTTCTAATGTATTTTTTTATTTTGAATAATTTTTATTCTTTAGTGTCTTTTAATTGGATGCATATTTTTCAAGTTATAAGCATTTATATGTTTGACTAGCGGCCATTTTGTTTTTCTCAAAAATGCGCTAGTCGGGCAAAATTGATTTTTCTTTTATATCACTTTATGTCATCTATAGAACCCAATACAGCAAATTATAGGTGAAACAAATAAATATTCCACATATTGTCACTGTAAAAGCCCGACGAGTGGTAAATCTTAAGATTTGCCGGTAAATCTTAACATTTACCATGTACATCTGGTAAATCTGGTAAAAGTCCGAAAAACAAGTGAAATTTTACTTATTTCGGACTTTTACCAAATCTACATGGTAAATGTCAAGATTTACTATCAGAAGTTGTAAAAGCCAGGATTGAAGAGAAATTACTAAAACTGGGAAAAAAAACATTTATTTAAATATACTAGCAACTTAAAAACGCGAAAAATTCTTGCACAAAAAAAAACGAATTCATTTATTACAGCATGGTGAACTGGTGTGGCACTTTGAATTGCATAAAAGGCCAGAGGCATTGCACAAACATCTTTTAGTTAGGTTAGGTTAGGTTAGGTAAATCTTGACATTTACCATTAGGTTAATTTCTCTTCAATCCTGGCTTTTACAACCTCTGATGGTAAATCTTGACATTTACCATGTAGATTTGGTAAAAGTCCGAAATAAGTAAAATTTCACTTGTTTTTCGGACTTTTACCAGATGTACATGGTAAATGTCAAGATTTACCGGCAAATCTTAAGATTTACCACTCGTCGGGCTTTTACAGTAACATATATATATATATATATATATATATATATATATATATGGGGCACACAGGGTGCGCATAAGGTTCCAGAAATGTTGAATATGAAAAGAAAAATTAAGCATAAATATTCAAAGTAGAATTCTAAATTTATTTTAGTCTATGGCAATCGTGAAGGGCTATATCAGTGCTAAAAAGTCACCAAACAAAAATGGCGACTGTAGAGGAGAAGGTACATTGCGTGTTTTAATTAGTTAAATATTAATCTGTAGAAACAGTTCGGCTAAAATTTGGAAAAGAGTATGGAGAAGATTCACCATAAAAAATGTCGAATCCAAGGGGGGGGGGGGGGCAAAGTTTAAGAAAACTGTCTCACTTCATTATTCACCGCAATCAGAAAAAAATATGTTTAGTTCTGGAAGACGTTTTGAGTGGAATCTCCGACAAAATCTTTGCACGTGCTTCCGCTGAGCTTGGAATGTCAAGGTCAATAATGTTTGCGAGGTAAGCTTCATCTGTACTCTTACATAATCACCTAAGTTCGAGCATTTTTCGAGAGCAATAATAGTAGACGCATTGACATGTGTTCTGAATTGCTGAATTTGATAAAAAGGGATTGAACATCTTTCGGTCAGTTATATTTCTCAGACAAAGTTACTCTCCACGTCAGTGGCAAAGTTAACAACCACAATTCCCGAATATGAAGATGAGATATTCCTTATTAAGTGTGAAAGAACAAAAGCGAAACTGTTCTTAGAGTGTGGTCTTACTCGGGAAAAGATTTATAGGCCATATTTTTTCGATGGCCCATCTGTCACCGGTACCGCCATACAGTAAGCATGTGCGTTTGTGGCTTCGCATATCTTCACGTCTTGTGGTGAGTGCATACTACTTAATTGTAAATTATACTGTAATAGAATAATAAATAATACTGTGTGTGGTGATACGCGAGGTGGGAGGCCAGTCAGTGGTTGTAGGCACCATCCACTGACGGGTACCGTCTCTCAATCACGGATAACTGAGTGATTACTGTATTTGAAAAAGTTTCATATTTTCTTCGTTCCAAGTGAAACGGGAAACCTTCTGGATACCTTGATCTTCCAGCAGGACGAAGCCCCACCTCATTATGCGTTTGGGGACCAGTGGCGTACTAAGGGGGGTGCGAGGGGGGCGGTCCGCCCCGGGTGACAGCCAGGAGGGGGGTGCCATCGGGAGAGTTGAAATACCAGTACAAGTTTTCAAACCAAGTGAAAAATTCGCCAAAGTAAAAAAAAAAAAAATTAAAAATGTTTAAACTATTACAACAGTTTAATGTTAATTTCCACTATAAAATAAATTTTTATTTTTATTGACAATACAAAATTTACAAACGAAAAATTAAATATTTGATAAAAATTACATCGAAAGGCGAACGTTTGTTGACGTTTTAGTCATCAGTTTGTTGAGCATAGCCAGTTGGCTGCAACTGACATTCCAAGTCTTGTTCACTTGACACTGTGACTCCACATATATGAGGTATGTTTCATTAAATAATTATGATAAAGCATAAAGTGCTGGTGTTTATAACAATATCATGGTACTTATACCAGTGTCCAGTAATTTTTGACAATGTGGTATCATTGTGATGTTTAAGTGTTTATAAATGCATCGTCGTGATGTTATAATACCCGGTAAATGCATCGCCGTGATGTTATAGAAACTCATGTTTATGAATGGTGGTCCCTGTGACTACTGGTTATCAGTAAAAAGACACAGGAAAGTCACACTTTGCACTAAACTTTAGACTTGACTTTTTTCCTACAACCATGACTACTGATTTTGCTGTCTGCTGTATGTGATTTCTCTTTTTTGAGTTACCTTTCTTTCTGGTGTGAAGTCCTGGAAGAAATTAATCTCACACAAAAGTATTTGCAAACAGTTGGAATCAGCCTTGAAAAGTGCATTGTGAAGCTCCAAGCTCTAAAACTGTTTCTTGAAGATCAGCGCAATGAAATTGTGGAGAGGGCCATTCATTATGGAACTACAAAGTGTGAGGAAATGGACATTTCTATGGAGAGAAGAGGGAAAGTAAAGCTCCGAAAAAGGATGCCAAGAGAGATGGCAAAGGATGCTGGTCTCACATTGCCAGAGGAAGTAAAAAGGGTTATGTTTGAATGTCTTGATCGCTTTCATCAAGAATTGGAGATTCGTTCTAAGGCAATGGATCAAATTCTGTCAATCTTCCGGCTGTTATTCAGCCAAACACTTGGTTGTTGCAACAGAGAAGAACTTCGGAAGTATATTCCAAATTTGACTCAGATTTTCGATGGAATTCTCTGATGAAGATATCAGTGTGGAAATTGGACGACTTCGGAGCATTTTGGAAGCTGCCAAAATCAGCGTTGAAGAGGCAAAGAAATGGACAGCATTGCAGTTTCTGGATTTATTGTGAAATGGGATTTCTGTGAATCTTTGCCAAGCTTACCACTGTGTTTGAGATTCTTTTTGACTGTCTGTGTGTCTATTGCTTCATGTGAAAGAAGTTTTTCCAAATTGAAATTGATAAAAAATTTCTTTCGCTCGACCATGAGTCAGACAAGATTGACAAATCTGGCTTCACTTTCAGTTGAACATGAATATGCAAAGAAGGTGAATTTTGATGAGGTCATTGATCAATTTGCAGAAACTAAGGCTCGAAAGCAGAGACTGTGAATCCTCCCTATTTACCTTCGAAGAATAGGCTGAGCGTTGAGACTGGATTTCCTGTGTTTTTTGTATAAAATAAAATGCAGTATTACCTGTTCACTGAATTTTTAATGTCCTGCATTTTTCTTATTTCCAATTTGCTTATAACAGTACTGTACCGTTTAAAAATCTACTTGCAAACATAATATATTTTTGTGTGTGTTTAAATTTTAAAATTATTTATGGGGGGTGCCAAAGGAAGGATCCGCCCCGGGTGCCAAATACTTTAGGTACGCCCCTGGTTTGGACCTCCCTTGACGAGACTTTTCTGCAGCCCCATTGCACGGGTTCCCTAGGGGCCCAGTCACCCGATCTTACTCTATTAGATTTCTACCTTTAGGGAAGGTAGAAATCTAATGAAGATGTTTTTGCTAATGTCAAAAGATTACAACACTTTCTACACAGAGATAGTGATGGAATACATCTTGAAATTTGGTCTTGCAATTTTTTTTTACCGTTTTAAATAGAGCTTATTTTTTTTTATATATACTGTATATATACATATATTTAATATCTCTCTTTTATTTATATTCAAAACTGTAACATGAATTTATGGACACTATATATATATATATATATATATATAATATATATATATACACACACACACACACACACACACACACCACACACATATATATATATATATGGGATGAATTTCACAATTAAACACGTGAAATGAATGAATGCTGCAAATCCACAAGGAAAAAGAGAAACGATTCCAAGGTCTTTCGTGTATTCAGAGCTACACTCGTCAGGGAATGAAGAGAGAATGCAAGATGCCCATAAATATATACAACGTAGCGGAAACCAAAACAATTAGCACATACTTAACAAGAATTAATGAGAGGCAAAAAGAATTTTAACAGGATATTGTCAATTTTATACATTCCCGCACTGTCATTGAAATTGTTTTGAAAATAGACAAATGCACATTCTAGAATATTTCTTTCTATTATATCTCTGTTTTCAACAAGCGCTTTAGAACTATCCTACTTGATGCTATGATTACATCTATACATATGGTTAAACAAAGCAGTGGAATTATTAGCTGTTCTACAAGCATATTTATGCTGTTTTACTCTAATATCTAACGTTTTACCCAGTGGCGGATCTACTATGAAACTAATGAAGCTTAAGCTTCAGGGCCCCTAATCCAGGAGGGGCCCTGAAGCAACTTTTTTTTAATGAGTGAATTTTTCAACAAAATCGATGGAGTTTTTTTAAGTGTTTGTTATTAAAATAAGGCTATTTTAGTGATAGAATCATAAGCCAATGGGTTGAAGTACTTAATATTGACCTTAGAATATGCTCTAATACCCATTTCATATGGCCTCAAAATGCCCCTGTAATTGGTCAAATTTCAAAATTTTCTCGGGGGCTTGCAGCGCCCGAACCCCCAGCTGTATGGGCTCGCTGAGCTCGCCAGAATCTATTCAAGGGCAAGGGCAGCAAGGCCCTTTGAACCTTGTTGGATGTTGCCCTATTGTTGCTGGTTGCGAAGGGGCCCCCATAACAGTTCAAGCTTCAGGGTCCCAAAAATGTAGGTCCGCCACTGGTTTTACCCGTTTGGCCTATATATACTGAGTTACATTGTGTACATCCGATCGAATACACACGACCAGTCCTGAATTTTTAGATTCCGAGTTATGCAATATCATGAATATTGGTACTAAATTATGTTATCCTATTTCATTTTTAGATAACTGTCTTAGGAAAGCCAAGAATAGGTATTATAATAATGTAATTGTAAAGGAATTTGAGCGTAAAAATATCCTTAGCCTACTTTACCATGTTAATTTTCAATATCTTCCGACTTTACTTAAAGCAATTGGCATTAATGTAGTCTTTAAGTATAATAATACTGTTAAATCACGCCTAATAAAGAATAGTCCGTTTGGTTGTGTTTATTCGATCGGATGTACACAATGTAACTCAGTATATACAGTATAGGCCAAACGGGTAAAACGTTAGATATTAGGGCAAAACAGCATAAATATGCTTGTAGAACAGCTAATAATTCCAATGCTTTGTTTAACCATATGTATAGATGTAATCATAGCATCAAGTGGGATAGTTCTAAAGCGCTTGTTAAAAACAGACATAATAGAAAGAAATATTCTAGAATGTGCATTTATTAATTTTAAAAACAATTTCAATAACAGTGCGGGAATGTATAAAATTGGCAATATCCTGTTAAAATTCCTTTTGCCTCTCATTAACTCTTGTTAAGTATATGCTAATTGTTTTGGTTTCCGCTACGTTATATATATTTATGGGCATCTTGCCTTCTCTCTTCATTCCCTGACGAGGTGTAGCTCTGAATACACGAAAGGCCTTGGAATCGTTTTTCTTTTTCCTTGTGGTGTGGGTTTGCAGTATATATATATATATATATATATATATATATATATATATATATATAACAAAAATTAACATGTAATAATCATTAAAAGTAGGTGATATAGCTAATAAATTACTCACCTTTTGGACGGGCATCATTTTTCCAAGAAAATTTACCCCTCTCTCACCGTATTTGAGAACGCTCGAGCACACACTGACTAAATTCCTGAGGGGCGTCCCCGATTAGATCGCTCTCGTTACTCTGTACACGTCGGGGCGCCATGACAATACACTGCCCGTATCCAAAATAAAACAGAAACGACCTACGTTATAGTTCATATATATATATATATATATATATATATGCTTAACTTCTTATTGATTCATTTAAAAATGGACATATTTTCTGGAAGGAAGATCTATTAAATGCTGAGAGAAGTAGTACAAAATTATGATAAGTATACATAGCTAAATATGTGTGTGTGTGTGTGTGTGTAAAATACACACACACATATCTAGCTATATATATATATATATATATATATATGCGCCTCGGTGGTGTAGTGGTTAGCGTCGTTGACTACAAATTCATCGGCCCCGGGATCGAGACCCGGTGACGGCAGCCGACGCGCAGCAAAACCCTGCTGTTCATCCTCTTACACAATAAAGAAAGTGGTTGGTAGATAAATGGGTACCGTGGGTGGCCTAGTGGTTAAGACGCTGGGCTGCTGGTGGGGCGTGGTTCGGATTCCACGTTAAACTGTAGGTCTAAGTAAGGTGGAGTGAAAAGTATGACCTTTGTCAGAATGAACAATTCGGGCGGAAGAAAACCAAAGGTTAACCAAAGGTAAATACTGCAACAAAACATTCCTGCAATAGGTGGCTATGCGGGTTTTCGGAAAGATATCTAATCCAACAACCCACCTTGATCACTGCTTTTAGTAAAGTCGAGGAACATCTACTCCACATCACTGTGCTCCAAATGAGAAAACAGTATATAGGATATATGACTCACAAGGCCATATTAAGGCATGGGCCAACGGGGCTAAGTTCAGGGGCCCCGCAATAAAGAACGACCTCCCAAAAAGCAGAACAGAAAAATGTTCTAACGTTTTTTTATAAGTTGAATAGTGCCAAAACTCCCTCAAAAAGTTATTACCTCTCTTATATAACATTGAAATTCGTGTTATTTAAGTTATTTCTTGTACAAGTATTACTGTAACGTCATTTTTTCTTTGCTGTGACAGTTTTTCTTTACCTGTGCCAAACATGATTTTGACCGTGAGAGTCTTAGCGCTGGAATTTAAAATTAAGCTTGGTTATGTAAGTTTTGACTTTGTTATTTTAACTGTGAGAAAGAATTAAAAATTTATACAAAAATTCCTGGGTTTTTTACTGAGGGGAAAAGGGCCCCGTAGAAGTTAATCCGCAACTGGTGACTCATTCATTACCAAACTCTTTACAATCACTGTTCTCGTAGCTACATTGAATACGTTTCAGTTTTTGTAAATATGTTAAGATGCATTTTGCTTTTCCATATATTTCATTTGTATGCCTCTCAAAAGACGTGTTTATCAAAGATGATTACCTAGATTTTGGACTGTAACACCTATCAAATTTTATTTGAGTTTCTTTATTTGCTCGTGTATCACTTTCATCTTCTGGATATGCATTGCTCTGGGATTATAATAATAGGAAATTACAAAAATCCTATCAGCATTAGCAGGTACATATTTTCTGCATCAAATATTCATTTCTTACTTACAGACCTCCGAGGTAAAAAACGTCCATCAGTCGTAACTGAAACATTCATTTTCGCTACTTTGTAATCATGCAGAAACTTTAGCACTGGTGACATTTCGCTTATCAACGTTGACATGGAAACGTTCGGACTCTGAAGCAGTTTTGCTCGTGTGATTGATCTCGTAATATATTGTACCAAACAATGATGAAAAGAATAAATCGCCAGGATCGTAACGCTTTTCCAAGGCTTTCAGCCGCAGAATCCGTGCATCGAAATGAAATGAAATGTAATGTAACACTTAACTAATTAATGTGGAGCAGGAGCAAAGATGTTCTTTTACTTGAAGCGCTTGTTTCAGATTCAGACTCAGGCATCCCGCTCATATAATTTGTAAAAACGCAAGGACGATGATCATTAGCGGATCCATGGGGTCAAAGGGGCCATGGACCCCTAAAAGCTGATAAAGGTGGGGTTAACACTACTTTTAGCCTCCCCCAAAGGCCACATAAAATACTTTTTCCTACCCTTTTTCTTCATGTTACCTACAAAAGTGCTTTATATATCTACCTTTTTTTTTATTTACCCGAAATCTGTACATTGGTCACTAAATCGTGTTTGAGTGGATGTTTTTATGTTCCAGTATTATAGAACATTTCTTGTGAATCAAGCGATTTTCAGCCTTTTTTGGATGGATCTAGTAATTCTAGAGGTGGAAAGAATACCAAAATTTTGTAACTGGAGGAGTATGAGTACGAATACAAGTACAAACTTTTTGAGTAAGCGAGTACGAGTACGATTACGGCGCCTTCAGATTTCCTCGAGTACGATTACAACGACTTGAGATTCCCTCGAGTACGAGTACGATTACAGCGATTTCAGATTACCTTGAGTACGAGTACAACGTGTTTCAGTGCTTTACCTGGTGCTTGCATGAGCAAAGCTTATTTGTTATGAGACCACATGAATACATTACAATGGAAAATGAAAAAATGGACACGAAAGGAACAAAATGTATTTGCTTTACTGTTATATAATATATATATATATATATATATATATATATATATATATATATATATATATATATATATATATCACATGCACTTATAAAGTTATAAGTAATGTCAATTACGTAATGTTTTATTCAACATCTTTTGTAAGTTGTTTTATATTCCATCAAAATAACAGCTTTCTTACAAAAATAAATAAAAACTAAAAATATAGATACATACCTTGTAAAACTCAGATGTATATATATTGTATGTGCAACCTTCCACAATGACGTCAGATACCACCAGATGTCTACAGGTCTCTAACTAATACTAACCTCCGCGAAGCGCCGATGTCCTGCGCAAGCATTTATAGTCTGCTGAAGGCTTTCTAGAACATTCTGGAAGCTATAGGTTGCTATAGTTACCGAACAACATAAACAAATTAGTAGCACTTGGTAATTGGTCACGAGAGGTTGATTGGTCGAGTACGAGTCCGAGTACGATTACAGCGATTTCAGGTTCCCACGAGTACGAGTACAGCTATTTCAGATTACCTCGAGTACGAGTACAACAAATACATGTACTCGAGTACTGATGGACTGTTTCCACCTCTACTAGTAATACTCGGTAATTTGACTTGGCAATTCTGATCTGAAATACTGTTGACTATTTTCATTTTGTCCAGTCAGATTTGTCCCTAATCGGCTTGTCTTTGTCACAACGCAAATCACCTGTGCCTTGTTTGTTTGTTGTATTACAACAATTTTATTCAGTGGCTATTCTTACCATGGTCCTTAGGATAAGGAAGCAGGCATTAGAGAATGGAGGCAGGGGTAAGGAAGGGAGAGACTTTCAGTGATGACGTCCGCTACTGCCGACGAGGCAGTAACAAAACAAAACAACAGTAACAAAACATCTTTATTGCGGATCATTCACAATCCATAGCCACAGTAACAAAACAACAAAACAAAACATCTTTATTGCAGATCATTCACAATCCATAGCCATTTAACCTAACATTAGGCTGACCATATTTCCTTGAGACAAAAACGGGACATTGGGATGGCAAAAAAGGGACGGGGGTTATGTAATATTCTGTATTCATGAAAAAGTAAGTACATAAACCGGGACAAAATTGACATTTTTATTAAAACGACGGGACGGCCAGGAAATATAAAACAAACGGTACTGTCCCGTTCAAAACGGTACGTATGGTCAGCCTACGGGCCAACATACAAGTACAACCAGCCCTGTACTAAGGATTGGGAAGCGAAATGCAGCTTTTTTATTTATGAAGGATTTTTTTGTGTAGAAATGTACTGCATTGCATTTCGCGATATAATAACTAGGCTGATTAATGCAGCATTGTTTGTATATACAGTATTAGTCGGCACACTTTTTTGATCGTAGATCACTATATGATTTTGCAAAAAATGCTGGGTCATTACATTACATTTCATTTGGGAAACATGAAGCCACTGGGGCCTATCGAGGTTATTTAAGTCATGACCTATATTTTATAATAAAATCTTGCAAAACGTCAATTTCACGTTAGCTAATTAACATACAACTATTTACAGAACTGTCAAAGTGGCCTACGTAACTTAAGCTAAGAATATACACTATTTACAATCTACACACTATCTCTTGCATTTATGAACGCATCCAAATTTTTCTTAAAACTAACTAAGGAGTGCAATGATTTGTAATAAATTTAATAAATGGCACCGAGAAAAATGTTTTTTAATGAACATTGTTAATTAATATAGCAGTTTTATAAGTATTTCAAATTAAACTTTTTAATATAGATTTTTTTTACATAGTCGTTTTGGAAAGATAAATTTAAGATGTCTGTTGAATGTAACTTCTCAGAGAATGTAACGGTTTTTATATTTTTTGTGGGTGTTTCTGTTGGGAATGGGGGACAAGAGCTGCCCTCTACAAGGGTGCCATAAGATCCTACATACGAGGAGTTGAATTCTAGATTTTGTTCAGTCAGGATCATAAGTTTTTCGGGCTCTCAAAATTTTGTAAGTATAGCTTGTCAGTTTAGTGTTAATCGCAAATTACCAGAATATCTCTCTCTCGGTGCTATTTTATGTAATAACGTTCGCCCTTGCCCTAAAGGCTTGAAATCTTTAAATAATTTAGTTATCTTAATAAACATAAACTCCATTAAATAATTTAGTTATTTTAATAAACATAAATTCCAACCGGTAAGTTATTTCGTCAATCCTTAAAGTTGTGTTGGTGAAAAGTCGGCTGGTAAAGCTGGACAGATACTCATTTACAGGCGCGTATTTACATATGGGCCAAATGGGCCATGGCCCAAGGCGGCAAATTTTAGGGGGCGGCAAAATTTTGAGGGCAGTAAAATTCTGGAGGAAAAGTCGTAACAAGAAAAGTAACAAGAAAGCACTTTTTAGGTAGGGAAAAAATCCAAAATTTCTGGTATTTTTTTAGCTGAAAAAACAGTGAAAAGTTAGTACCACTTAAAAAAAAATCTCATTACGTTTGAACGAAGTCGATTTCAAAGTTGGTCCTTGGCCTTAATATATTTTAGTAATTTTAATAATATCTTTATTTTAAAGCTAATTATTTTTATTTTATTTCAGATTTATTGTTTGCACTTTACAGAGTATCAAGCCAAAAATTGGCCAATTATTTTGTTTTAGGTTTTCTCTATAAAATTGAATTTATATTTTTTCTATTTTGCAACTTTGAACTTTGAAACTGGACAACATTTAAAATTTAAAGACAAGATTGTGTTTATCTCAGTTTAGTACAGTAATGGTATTTATACAAGGTAAGAAGAAGGCAGTTTTTAAGACAATTTTGAATTTTTTATGTTAATTTAACTGCCTATATGTAGTTAGCTGTTAGAGACCTACTCAGCCTGGCTGAGCTATTTTTTTAAATATATAATTATAATATATTTTATTAATTTGAATAATATATTTCTATTTTAATATATATTATTTATATTTTTAATTAATTTCAGACGTATTTATTTTTTCAGATGAGTGATGGGAGAAAAAGACTAAGCGGCTCGGAGTATAAGAAGAGAGCTCTGGAGAAAGCTGAAAAACGAGATGTCATTGACAAAACTGCGAAAATTGATACTTTCTTCAAGAAATCTGATATAAAGAGCAAAAATGTTGAAACAAATCCGAATGTTCTTTTAAAAGAATTAGAATGTACCGAGATTAGGAGTTTCCAAGATCAAAATGTTAATGAAGGTCCTGGTAATTTTAGATTATATGGTAGAGAAGTTCAAGAATCCTGCTTACCCTATACTGTCTTGTGATGTAGGTAGCATCACAACTACCTCCAGCAATACTTCCATTGGACAAGACCCAGCATTATGGGAAGTTAATGATGCTACACGTCATTATGTGTCAGAGCATGCCATAAATCAGGACCTAGAAAACATGAACTTTTCTCAATCAAAGAGACGTTTTGGTGAACGATTCAGATATTTTTGTAAAACCTTATTCGAAACACAGCTTGTCAACAGAGAGAAGGTGAAGAGAACATATTTAATGTATTCGGAGAGCACAGGCTCAATTTTTTGCGTTCCATGTCAGTTATTTGGTGGAACTACTAAAATTGGTAAGGAAGGATTTGATGACTGGAAGCATGGCGGTGAAGCATTAACAAGCCATGAAAATTCCTCTGAACATAAGTCATGTGTGTTAGTTGTGAAAATGAGAAGTTCAACTTTCGGAAGAATTGACAGACAACTTTTCTCTCAAACTGGTGAGAAGTATTGGAGGAATGTTTTACAACGCGTTGTTGCAGTGGTCCAGTCAATGGCATCTCATGGTTTACCTTTTAGGGGCCACATTGAGAAATTTGGTTCTGCCCACAGTGGAAACTTTATAATGGCTTTGGAACTTATTGCTGAATTTGACCCTTTTCTGGTGGAACATATGCAAAATAAAAAAATCCAGGAAAAGGTCATACCTCATACGTGTCTTCGTTTACATGTAAGCAATTCATCAAACTAATGGCTGAGAAAAAGTTATCAAACAAATAACTGAGGAAGTGAAATGTGCGAAGTACTATTCCATTATTGTGGACTCCACCCCAGACATATCACATGTCGACGAAGTTGCAGTTATTCTGAGATACGTGAAAGAAGATGAGCATCCCGTAGAGCGCTTTTTGGCATTCCTTCCCAGCGTAGGCCACAAATCAGAGCAGCTTTTCAACTCAGTTTCCAGCACATTAAAAATGCATGATCTCGACATTGCAAACTGCAGAGGACAGTCGTATGATAACGCTCCCAACATGTCAGGGACTTACTCTGGCTTGCAAGCCAGAATAAAAGAAGCGTCCCCAGTAGCAGTTTACGTACCCTACTCTGCACACTCATTAAATTTGATTGGACAGTGTGCAGTAAGTTGCTGTAAGGAAGCCATTGATTTTCTCGCACTTCTCCAAAATCTTTACGTGTTCTTCACTGCCTCCACTCACCGTTGGGAAATACTACAAAATCACTTTACCAACTCTGAAAATGTAACGCTAAAGAGCTTATCAGACATTCGATGGTCATCCCGTGAAGAAGCGTGTAGGAGTCTCAATACAGACTGGGAAGAGGTTATAGAGGCACTAACGTCCATTGAAGAAGATGAATCAGAAAAGCCTTGCACACGCAGTGAAGCATCAGGCTACCTCAATCAACTACAACGCCTTGAAACTACAATTCTTTCTTTAACGTGGGGTGACATTCTGGAAAGGTTCAATGCTACCAGTAAACAGCTCCAAGCAGTTAACATTGATCTTGGTGTCGTAGCAGAACTGTATGCATCATTGACATTCTATGTAAAAGATGCAAGAGACAACTTCGACTTTTATGAAGAAGCAGCAATTAAGAAATCATCTATCCGCGAATGTAAAGTTACAATGAAAAGAAAACTTCGAGTCGACGAAACTCGCGAAGGCGAGGTAGAATTAGATGGACGGAGGAACTTCTTCATTAATACTTACAGTATCTTGTGGTACTTGACAGATTATTGTCGGAATTAAACCGTCGCAAAGATGTGTATGAAAACCTCCATGCACGGTTTGCATTTTTTACAAAAGTTACTGTTATTTTTTATTTTATTGGGTTCAGAATCCCAGCTGAGCCGTGAACGGCTATTTTTTTTATTTTATTGGGTTCAGAATCCCAGCTGAGCCGTGAACGGCCAAGCTCTGAAGGACCAGTTCAACCTACAGCCCAAGTTAAGCTAGACTAAAAACTTAGGACTTGGAGGTCCTATTAGGTCCGACCTCAGGGTTGCTGACTCGATGTGGGCCTACCTTAGGCCTCAGTTGCATAAAATTAAGATAAAAAACAAAAGGGGCACTATTTATGGTATTCTTTCTAAACCTTGCAACAACAACAACAACAACAACAACCTGCACGATGCAACAATCTTGTATCTAAACAACCACACTGAATTGCAAGAGAGCTCTCTATAAGACCACGCCCTGTAAGTGCAGCATTCAACAAATGCGTAGGAAGGACGCGCAGTTCCCCCCAAAAAATGATGCCACAAGAGTGCTCAAACAATGATGCCACAAGAGCCCAAAAATACTAGCTCTAAATTAAGTTAATTTTTCACTAACCTTACACCTTAACTTAATATATACAAGTAATACTGCATCAATCAGCTTAGTCATCATATCGCATTGGGACAACAATGGTTCTTCCTCTTCTAGATTTTCTAATAGTTACCACCTTGAATCCGACAGATATAACTGCCAATGCTATTAAGCTTTGGGAATTTTACAAGGATGACTTGGCGGAAGCATTTGTTAATGACTGTCTTCATTTCCGTGGGTTTCTTTTGAATTTGGAGAAAAATCCTAGGAGCATTCTTGAAATGAGTGAGATGATCCAAGCAAAAGGATTAAAAGAAGTTTACCCATATGTTGATATTGCACTCAGGATCTTCCGATGTACGTCGGCTTCCAACTGTTCTGCCGAAAGATCTTTTTCTATACTGCGACGTCTAAAGAACTACCTACGGTACGGTCAGTGATGTCAGAAAATCGTCTCAACTCTTTAGCTATCCTTAGTATTGAATCGGAACTCACGAGAGCTCTTACAGTAACTATACAGATCTTATTGACTCCTTCGCTGCTCAGCGAATATCTTATATGTTAAGATATATTTTGCTAGAGTAAATGCCTAAACCACTTGACTGCATTTTACTGAAAGCCCTTATATCAAATAACTATTTATTGCTAAATGGTAACTTCGTAATTGTCCGAAGGGTGGCTAAATCAGTATGGCCCTTGGCGCCAGGAAACCTAAATCCGCCCCTGCTCATTTACCTGTTGCACTCTTAATATATCGGCCAAATAGGCCCTTTAATAAATAAAACACTACAGGAGCTACTACGACCCACATGATATGGCAAATTATTCTAAAAATCTACTACTACTACTCTATGACTGAAAAAGTATTTTCGTAGGTCAAGTCTACAACTCTGCTTTCTAATTTTCTTATTTTATGCCCTCGAGTTATTCCATCAGCCTCTAATGAGAAAAAGTTACTTATACTTAAATTGTTCAAACATCTTGAACATCTGCATCATATCTACACTCATACAACGTCTTTCAAAACTGAACATATACAGTTCCTTTAATCTTTCCCTGTATTCCAATCTTCTTAGGTTAGGGATAGTTTGGTTGGCCTACGTTACACACCTTCAAGCACATATCAATATCATGTCTAAGGTGAGGGGTCAATGTTGGGCTTGCCAACTTTTTGAAGTACAATTCCGGGAGGTAAGTGTGTGTGTGTACATATATATATATATATATCAGGTCATCCCATAAGTAATGTCATTTTTTAGATCCGAATTGAATTTGAAGGACAAAAAGAAACTCAACAAACTTTTTAATCTAGTATATATTTTCCATCCGAATCAGTAACACTCTGCCAACGTCCTACAAGCTTTTCAATGCCATGTTTATAAAATTTAGGCGGTTTTGAGGCAATAAACGTACAAAGACCTAAAAAAGTATACTGTTTCTCGTCAAGATAGTTTTGCAGACTCCTGAGGAGATGATAATCTGAAAGCGCAAGGTCTGGAGGATGTAGAAGTTTTTCCCACCCAAGCTCCTCAATTTTTGCAGAAGTGATCCGAGCAGTATGAGAACGTGCGTTGAAGTGGTGGAACACGATTCCTTTCCGATTAACCAAAGAAGGTCTATTTTCTTTTAGTGCAGTGTTCAATCGATCCAGTTGTTGACAGTAGACTTGAGCGGTGATTGTTTGGTTGTGTGGTAAGGTTTCAAAGTGTATTACACCACCTTTATCCCACCAAACACTAAGCAACACGTTCCGAGGGTGAAGATTTGGTTTTGGCTGTGGTGTCGCTGGTTCTCCGGCACAAACCCACTGTCGACGGCGCTTAACATTCTGGTACAGTATCCACTTTTCATCACCAGTCACTAAACGGTGCAAAAACGGATCTTGGAGTTCACGGGAATGAAGAGCTGTGCTAATGCTTCCCCCGCACCCTCAGATTGTCGACCGACAATTCATGTGGCACCCATTTTCCTAAGTTAGGCACTTTCCCGAGTTGTTGCAAACGTCGATGGATGGTGGACGGGGATGAATTGAGTTTCTGGGCAAATTCTTCGACAGTTGTTGAACAGTCTTCTTCAAGTGCGGCTAACAGCAGGTCATCATCAAACTCAGCAGGGCATCCAGAGCGTGCTGCATCTGTCAAACAGCAGTCACCATTCCTAAACTTTTGAAACATCTTGACATTTCCTCACATGCAGAATATCGTTGCCATAAACGTCCTGAATGTTTCGCGTTGCTTTAGTAGCACTATTTTCTTTTTTGAACTCGTAAAGCATTATATGCCTGATATGCTCTTCTGATACCGCCATGTTTATGAGGGGTTCACATAAAGCAAAACACACGTCTTCACTGGTCAAGGTCTATAAAGTATGTAGTGAAACACAATAGATCTCCTCTTAGATATAACCTTCGGAAAATTTATACTTAAACCGAGTAGGACTAGTTTAAACTTAATCTATCGTAATCTATCGTAAAAAACGGCATTACTTATGGGATGACCATATATATATATATATATATATATATATATATATATATATAGTGATGGGCACCGTTACCTTACTCGTTACACGTCGAAAATGTACTCGGCGTTACCGTTACATCGTTACTTTTGAAAATCCTTAAAGCGTTACCGTTACTCGATACATGTAACGACGTTACAAGTAACTAGTTACATTTGATATTTGTTTATGTGCCTTCACATGTATTTTGAGACTACAGATAAACTTAAAAATGGCAGCCATACCACATAAATTCTAATAGCTACTATTATTGACTATATAAATGTTGTTTTCTTAAGAACGATATATTGCACAACAGTTTGCACCCCCAATGATTTTTGGGAAAGATGAAGAGACCTAGAAAATATAAATTTAGTTGTTGCTACTAACACGGAATAGTGAATTGTATTTAATAGTCCTCATGAATGAAATGGCAATGTTATAAAATTCAAGTATCGATTTATTACTGTTAGTTTGTAAACACGATTCAATAGCTACATATGATACAACTGCCTACCAACCACAAGCCACTCGTCAGTGCAAGCATACGTATGGAACTAATTCAGTAGTTCAGTAAATGAATGTCGGTTATTGTCATCGATATGGTACCGATTTTGTTATAATTTATGGTACATATAAACAGAACATCGATCACAAACACAATAGGGTAATAAGAGACTATGAAGCTCAACATTATTTATGATTATGAAGCCGAACACGTCAGCACAAAGCACTATAGTATTATTATGTCTTTACGCGGCGAAGATACACGTTTTGATTTAAAAATTCTTACTATTTTCCTTACAGCAGTTTCAAGCGAGTAAGTTAAATTTTGATCGAAAGTTTTTTTCATAATTTCCGTGTGTACCAACTTTTTTGGGTTTATAAGCTTTATACATGTAACGAGTAAAAAAATCCGTACATTGATAAAAAATTTGCAAAGCGTTACCGTTACAGTGATACATTTGAAAATCTTTCATGCATTACCATTACTCGTTACTTTTGTAACGTTTGTTACGTAATGTCGTTACATGTAACGCGTTACTGTCCATCTTTATACTTTATATATATATAATATATATATATATATATATATATAACGTAAAGAACGACGCTTGTATAGGAGATATTCCGCGCAAGACGAGAGAGAGAGAACGAAACAAATGAAAAATGAGGTAACCATTTGTTTCGTTCTCTCTCTCTCGTCTTGCGCGGAATATCTCCTATACAAGCGTCGTTCTTTACGTTATTTATACTGCGTGTTCTTTGCAGTTGAATATATATATATATATATATATATATATATATATATATATATATATGAAAAGAAGGATCAACACAACGGCAAACATTTTCATTTATTTGTACATCAGACGTTTCGACAAATCTTTTGTCATCATCAGTGAGTTAAGTCTTAAAACCTTAAAACAAAATTGAAAAGTGAAAGTTACATCAATACAATATTAAGACCATTAAAATTAAAACCTTAAAGCAAAATGAAAATTGCATCAATACAAAATTAAAACATTTAAATTTCATCACTATAAAACTAAAATTAAATTAAATTTCATCACTATAAAAACTAAAATTAAATTACCTCAATAGGTAAATACACAATGTTTACATCCACCTCCATACTTGGCAAAGTCTAAGAGACCACTAGGTGGTCAGGGGATTAGAAAGGGTATATCTGTGAAACACGGTTGGTTGTCAAAAGAGTCTTAATTTGTAGGATGAGCTATTATTATTAAGGGAGGGTTTGTTCTATAGATGTACAAAGATTCTAAAATTCGGAGTTCTGTAAGGTTATTGGATCTAGTTAAAATTTCAAACTGAGTTTTGTGAAGGGGATGGTCGTTTTCATTACTGTGGTTTCTAATTGCGGATTGTGGAGGGCTACTGAGGGGACGGTTGGTACGGACTGACAAGCCCAAATGTTGAGAAAGGCGCACCTCCAGTTGGAGTTGAGTGCTGCCAATATACGCAGCCTTACAGCTGTCGCACGTGTATTTGTAAACAGCTGTAAGGCTGTAAGGCTGCGTATATTGGCAGCACTCAACTCCAACTGGAGGTGCGCCTTTCTCAACATTTGGGCTTGTCAGTCCGTACCAACCGTCCCCTCAGTAGCCCTCCACAATCCGCAATTAGAAACCACAGTAATGAAAACGACCATCCCCTTCACAAAACTCAGTTTGAAATTTTAACTAGATCCAATAACCTTACAGAACTCCGAATTTTAGAATCTTTGTACATCTATAGAAACAAACCCTCCCTTAATAATAATAGCTCATCCTACAAATTAAGACTCTTTTGACAACCAACCGTGTTTCACAGATATACCCTTTCTAATCCCCTGACCACCTAGTGGTCTCTTAGACTTTGCCAAGTATGGAGGTGGATGTAAACATTGTGTATTTACCTATTGAGGTAATTTAATTTTAGTTTTTATAGTGATGAAATTTAATTTAATTTTAGTTTTTATAGTGATGAAATTTAAATGTTTTAATTTTGTATTGATGCAATTTTCATTTTGCTTTAAGGTTTTAATTTTAATGGTCTTAATATTGTATTGATGTAACTTTCACTTTTCAATTTTGTTTTAAGGTTTTAAGACTTAACTCACTGATGATGACAAAAGATTTGTCGAAACGTCTGATGTACAAATAAATGAAAATGTTTGCCGTTGTGTTGATCCTTCTTTTCATCTGTAAGCTCCGGTTCCCTAAGGAGAAGTCAATAGCTTTGATATATATAATATATATATATATATATATATATATTATATATAATTACTATATATATATATATAAATAATTGTAAAGTTACTGCAAATTTGTTAGATTTGGACACACCCCTAACCATGGGGGTTAGATCCGCCAATGACGAAGATATTACAAATTGACGACAAATATTGAAGATAATGTAAATTACTTTTAGGGCTGCTCTCAATGACCCTTCATTGTTGGAAAATGTTAAACTGAACAACCCAACTCAAGTTAGCTTGAAATTTTATGAAAGGATTCAATTGATGTTTTGCAGAGCAATAATAATTTTTTATCGCTGATTGGACGATGAAAATTTTTTGGAATTGGTTAGGCTAATCCATAAAAGCGTGAAGTTTTGCAATTCAGCATTTAGCCTCGACCCTGTTTGACTGAAATAAAGATTTATCTGGTAATCTAGTTAAAGGAAAGAAGTATTGAAGTCTTGAGACCTATTGTATTTGTTGACTAGCAAAGACAAAATGGCTAAACTCAGTCATATAGAAGCTATTAAAGAAGAATTCAAAGAAATAGAAGAAAATAATGCTTGGAACCAAGTTTACCAGGTGGTGAGCTAACATTGCATGGCTAGGCCTTCGTCCCATGTTACTGTGATGGGTCTAATGGCTGATATTCAATAAGCCCTAGGTACTGTCTTAGGGTTGGGGCCAAACCCCCTGGCAGGATTTTAGGTTATTTGAAGGGACTTAAATATTTACAGCCCTCTAGCCTGTAGACTGTACACAAAATTTGCAATATATGGAGCAGTTTGTATTGGTTTGAGTAGGCTAAGTAACTATCATTCAGACTGCAAAATCTGCAAACTTCTTATGTGATGCTCCTGTTTTTGAAAAAGTATTTTTCCAAATTGGGAAGGTTGCCTAATATGAAAAATTTGGTAAAATTTTACTATCCAGTGTTCAGCCCAAGTGGCATCATGTTTTCCAAATGTAATGATAGATTAAGCTAGTTAGATGCTTTCATAAATGAAAGTTTATCAGTTGTGTAAATACTGTAAAAATTGGTTATTACTCCATCAGGTTTTTTGATAGGAACAAATTTTTCTGGTCAACTTTGATTTGTCTTGCACAAATGTGATATCTATTTACTGTGAAAATGTGTAGTTTTCATAGGAAATGGATAGCCTATCTATCACATTTGTGCAAAACAACTCAAAATTGACTAGAAAAATTTGTTCGACATTTTTGTTTAAACTAATAAAAATATCATGACTTAACCTAACCAATCATCAAGGGTATTCAATTAACCTAACTGTATATTCAATTAACCTAACTGTATATTCAATTAACCTAACTGTATATTCAATTAACCTAACTGTATATTCAATTAACCTAACTGTATATTCAATTAACCTAACTGTATATTCAATTAACCTAACTGTGTATTCAATTAACTTAACAGGTTAATATTGTTTATTTCACTTAAATATTTTCTGATCTTTTCATATTAGGCACTCTCTGTTGCATTTTGGGCAAGTTAAGGTTGAGAGAATAATGCTGATTGATAAAAACATCTAATGCATTGTCTTTATCTAGGCCTACATGATAAATCAGGTCCTCAAAGTCAAAATCATACAAGTGGCATGTCATAATTCTATTGCAAACACCACCAAACTGAATCCAATTAGAATAAAAAAAATTAGCCAGAACTTGAAATAGTAGGTAGCCAGAAATAAGAAAGAAAGTGACAAATTGACCAAAATAGTATATACATACATATCATAAATGCCAAAAAATAGCCAAATCAAGAAAAATATTTTGTGAAACAAAGTATATTTTGAAATTGTTGAGGAGCTAAATAGATATTTCTACTCAGTATTTACAAAGGAAATTAAATACAATTCTAGATTTTACATTAGTAATATGAGAGAGAGAGATAAATCATATATATTTTGAGGAAGTGGATATTTTGAGAGCAATTGACAGGCTACACATCGATAAGTCACCAGGACCTGATGAAATTTATCCTAAAATAGTAAAGGAAGCAAAATATAGCATAGCCCAAGCACTTAAAGTACTTTTCAACCTTTCATTGATTAACAGCGAAGTTCCAGAAGACTGGAAAAAAGCAAATGTAGTCCCATTTTTCAGAAAAGGAAACAAAACCCTAGCTAAAAACTATAGACCAATTAGTTTAACTTCTATTATTTGCAAATTACTTGAAAGTGTCATCAGAGACAAAATTACAATAGGGACATTCCAGGACAAATCACCTAAAAATTAAAAAATTTGTCACTACTCTGACTTGGATTTTAATGAAAATGGGGTTCTTGCAGGTGCTGATTTCACTGGTTCAAATAAAAAAGTTCTATGACCCATAGTTTTTGAGATATGGGCCCCCACTTTACCACCTAAATTTAGTGGGCAATAACTCCCAAACATCTTGTTGTAGACCCCTAAAACTATACATTTTTAGAATCAGCATGAAGAGATCTATTAAATGATACCACATTCAAATGTGTAGAACAATAATGAAAATTTTCCCCCTTTTTTATTTTTATTTTTGACCCCCATTTATTAAACTTCCATTAATTGTTAAAAGATACAAACAATAAGAAACGTGGGTATCAAGTTGCAAGATATTTTAAAAATTATTGAGAAAATATGTACAGTGACATTTGTACATTGTACATTGAAATTTTGACATTTTTATGCAGACTAAAATAGAGAACTACAAATGATATATTTACATCCTATGTATAACTTATATTCACACTCTCTCTCTCTCTCTCATATGTTTGTTAACCCTTTATGGTACCATGTTGTTTCTATTTAACATTTCAAATACACGCATTTAGACTTAACCCTACAAAAAAGTTGTGCGATAGAGGGTTAATTATGCTTATTTTTATTACAGATGTGCTTATTTTGAGTCAAATCATATCTTATTTTTGAGATTTACAATTGTGTATTTTTAGTAATGAAAAATGGTTAGATACTGTGATGATCCTTTACAAAAACATAAGAAAAAGATACACAAGGATATAAGAACCATCAGCCAATTACTTTATGATCAATGTAAATGGAAACTACAAAGGAATACTGTACTATGTAGCAACTGTAGAAAATTATTGACCCAGAGACCAGAGTTGCTATCAACATCACAAAGTGAAGAGTCTGATCACAATCAGTCTTCTGAGAATGTTATTTCAGAAAGTGATGAATATGATCCAAGTATATCAAGCAATGCCAAAGAAGAGGTTTCTCAAGTTCTAGAAAGTCTTGCTGTGACTCCAGTGAAGAAGCATAAGTTATTTAATGATAGGTACTTTTTATATTTATAATTTTTTTATTTATATTATTTATTTATAATGCATTTACTTTCAAGACAGTTTTTCAGCAGTTGCTGAAAAACTTAATGAAATTAATATGTTGACATTAAATTTATTAAACTTATGAAATTAATATGTTGACATATTAATTATTATTATCCATATATATCAAATAGAGTCAAATATAAATATTTATTAATTAAAAAATTTCAGATGGTTTGGGTTCCTCAAGAAAAGAAGCAGAAGCTATTTAAACAATAGAAAAAGCATGTCGTTCTTTAAAATGAAAGCTAGAAACAAGTTTAGAAATTGAGATCCCAAGCCCATCAAAAGCTACAAAGTTGGATCATGAAACTCAAAGGTCTGAATTTTAAAATGATACCCTATTATTATGTAGGAATATACCTAAACTAAAACTGAAGCATAAAAACAAAATGTAGGTATTCACCTTTGATAGTAGAAACTAGAAGCACAACTCCCTAAAGATTGGAGATCAATGGGCCTATTAAATCATTTGGAATTCATTTGGTCACAAAATAATTTTTGGTTTAATTTGACTCTATCTCAAAGAATGCTCATTTTGTTACACTTGAAATCAATATTATAATCCAAAACATTTAATATGCACATGTAATGTTTTGTTTATAGCTATTATACATTCATGAATTTGTTTCTGGTCAATGATTCATCTCATGAATGAATTGGTTGAAGCTTTCCATTCTATTGACAGTTATGAGAAGAAACTCAAAATATTCTTCATTATCTCCATTTACCATATCAAAAACTGTAAATCTATTTCAGACAACTGAATATTTAGTAAGAAAAGCAGAAATATAAAACAAAGACTTGGAATTATTCCTGAAATTGAACCCATGTCAAAAGGAAAAGTAATATTTAACTAAAGGTACTAAAGATTTTGTTCAAAATTTTTTTGAATCAGATGAAATTAGTCATTTGTGCCCAGGTACAAAAGACTGCTTGAGTATCAGAAATGAAAGTGGGTATAAAGAATCTTTGCAGAAAAGACTGGTGTTAATGAATCAAAGAAGCTTTTAGTCTCTACAAAAATAATCCAGATAGTCCCCAAATTGGCTTCTCTAGTTTTGCCAGCCTTTGCCCCAGACATTGTGTTTTAGCTGGAGCTGCTGGTACCCATTCTGTGTGTGTATGTACATACCACCAGAATGCCAAAATATAACTCTTAGCTTTGGGTGTCAAAGGGTTGGAATACACAACTCTTATGGAGAAAGCAGTGTGTGATGTCAACAACAGGAATTGCATGATGCAAATATGTAATCTCTGTCCAAAAGAACAAGGTATTAAGAATTTTTTGCTCACTTTTCAAAGTGTTAACGATCCTGAATTCTAAAAACTTGAAGAATAATTTAAATAGCCATACAGCTGTAGTTCTTGGTAACTTTTCAGAAAACTACTCATTTGTAGTACAGGATGCAGCCCAAGATTTTCTTTGGGAAAATACCCAATGCACAGTGCATCCCTTTGTGTTATATTATAAGGAACCAGAAAGTAATGAAACAAAACATTCAAGTTATTGTTTTTTATCTCCAAATACAAAACATAACACTACAATAGTTTACACTTTTTTAAATACACTCATACCTATTGTTAGAAAATCCCACCTTCATATCAAAAAATTACATTATTTTACTGACGGATGTACAGGACAATATAAAAATTGTTTCAACTTTGTTAACATTTGTAAACATGAAGAAGATTTTGGGTTGGAATGTGAGTGGCATTTCTTTGCCACAAGCCATGGTAAGAGCGCTTGTGATGGGATTGGGGGTACAGTGAAAAGATCTGTAGCCAGAGCGAGTATACAGAGAACATTCACAAATCAAATATTAACACCAGAAGACATGTTTGAATTTTGTTCAAACAATATAAGTGACAGCATAAATTTTTTTTTAATAAATTCTGAAGAAATTGAAGCTATGGAAAAAATTTTAAGTGACAGATATGAAAAAAGTATGCGGCTAACAGGAACACAAAAATGCCACAGATTTGTACCTATTAATGCAAATAACATAAAAACATTTGAATTATCTTCTGATGAAGTTGGTGAGGTGAGGATTATAAGCAAAGCTTTTTCGGGTGAAGATAATGTTGAAGTTAATCCAAAAATAGGAGAGTACCTAGTTTGTACTTAAATGATCAGAAATGGTTGGGATTTGTACATTCCTATAATGAGGAATTTGATGACTTTGAGGTTAGCTTTCTGCACCCATCAGGATATAGTGTTTACTATTACTTTCCACAAATTAGAGATACATGCCACATATCAAGAGAAAAAATTTTAGGTTTATTAAGCACACCAACTTTAAAGCCAGGAACAATGCGTATTCAATATGTTTTCTCAGAAAATGAGTTAAAAAAAACTCTTGTAATTATGAATCAACTTGATGTAATGTATGTGTTCAATTTGTATTTTTGCTGTTTATTTTCATCCATGTGAATATATCATTTGTAGTTCTCTATTTTAGTCTGCAGGCGTAAAAATGTCAAAATTTCACAATGCACATATTTTTTCAATAATTTTTAAAATATCTTGCAACTTTATACCTACGTTTTTTATTGTTTGCATCTTTTAACAATTAATGGAAGTTTAATAAATGATTTTTTTTTTTTTTATTTCACTGCCTAGGGGGGGTGGGGGTTAAAAATAAAAAAAAGGGGGGGAAAATTTTCACTATTGTTCTACACATTTGAATGTAGTATCATTTAATAGATCTCTTCATGCTGATTCTAAAAATGTATAGTTTTATAGGTCTACGGTAAGATGTTTGGGAGTTATTGCCCATTAAAGTTAGGTGGTAAAGTGGGGGCCCATATCTCAAAAACTATGGGTCATTGAACTTTTTTATTTTGACCAGTGAAATCAGCACCTGGAAGAACCTCGTATGTCAATTTTCATCAAAATCTGAGTTGGAGTGGTGACATGCATTGGGTGAGCTTGAGATAGTCAAATTAAACCAAAAATTATTTTGTGAACAAATGAATTCCAAATGATTTAATGGGCCCATTGATCTCCAATCTTTAGGAAGTTGTGCTTCTAGTTTCTCCTATCAAAGGTGAATACCTACATTTTGTTTTTATACTTCAATTTTAGTTTAGGTATATTCCTACATAATAATAGCATATGATTTTAAAATTCATACCTTTGAGTTTCATGATCCAACTTTGTAGCTTTTGATGGGCTTGGGATCTCAATTTCTAAACTTGTTTCTAGCTTTCATTTTAAAGAATGACGTGCTTTTTCTATTGTTCGAATAGCTTTTGCTTCTTTTCTTGAGGAACCCAAACCATCTGAAATTTTTTAATTAATAAATATTTGACTCCATTTGATATATATGGATAATAATAATTAATATGTCAACATATCAATTTCATAAGTTTAATAAATTTAATATGTCAACATATTAATTTCATTAAGTTTTTCAGCAACTGAGTTGCTGAAAAACTTAGTCTTGAAAGTAAATGCATTATAAATAAATAATAAAAAAATTATAAATATAAAAAGTACCTATCATTAAATACTTACGCTTCTTCACTGGAGTCACAGCAAGACTTTCTAGAACTTGAGAAACCTCTTCTTTGGCATTACTTGATATACTTGGATCATATTCATCGCTTTCTGAAATAACATTCTCAGAAGACTGATTGTGATCAGACTCTTCACTTTGTGATGTTGATAGTAACTCTGGTCTCTGGGTCAATAATTTTCTACAGTTGCTACATAGTACAGTATTCCTTTGTACAGGGTGGGCGGAAAGTAGCTCCCTAATTTAAATTACATATAAATTATGTATAAATTGTGATTGTATTGTTATATTGTTATGGTGTGTTCTCTAAAGTGGTACATTTGTAACGGTAATCTTTTTTTCTCTAAAGTGTTCTCTTTGTGTTCTCTAAAGTGGTACAATTGTAACGTTCATTTTTTTTTTTTCATTTCAGATTGAAGGGTAACATGGCTGAGCGTTTAACACTGCAGGAGCGTGCCCAGTTGGCGGCACGGTACGAAGTTTGGCAATCTGTCGTTCGAGTTCAAAGATGGTGGCGGGCCATTCACGGACCACGTGCCCAAGTGGACCCGAAAACAATCAAGAACTGCCACTCGAAGCTCATGACCACGGGGTCTGTGGCAGATGTTCGAAGATGTGGTCGCCCTTCGACATCCAGGGCCCAGGAGACGGTGCAGGCAGTTCAGGAAATGTTCGCACGGAGTCCACGAAAGTCAACTCGCCAGGCAGCTCGGGAAAGTGGACTCTCCCGCTACTCAGTGCGAACTGTGCTGAAGAAGGAGCTGAACTGGCGTGCGTGGAAGCCGCATTACTGCCAATCTCTCTCGGACGAGGACTGCGACGAGGCGGTGTTCCACGTCGGAGGCTTTGTCAACCGCCACAATTGCCACTACTGGGCAGGAGAGGATCCCATGGTTACCGCTGAAAAACGGCAGAATCGGTTCAGTGTAACGGTGTGGTGTGGTATGACCTCAGATCAGGTTGTGGGCCCGTTCCTTCTGTGCAACACCATGAATGCTGAGCGGTACCTTGCTATGTTGCGAAACGAGGTCTGGCCGGTTGTCAGCACATGGGAGAACATCGACGATCTGATATTTATGCAAGATGGCGCCCCTCCGCACTTCGCTCTTGTTGTCCGTGAGTGGCTGGATGCCCACTTCCCTGGGCGTTGGATGGGTCGTCGTGGTCCACATCAATGGCCAGCCAGGAGCCCCGACTTGACACCGTGCGACTTCTTTCTTTGGGGGTGGGTAAAGGAAGAAGTCTACCGCACCAAACCGAGGACATTGGAAGAACTGGAGGACCGAATTCGGGAAGTCATGTCCTCCATCCCGCCGGAGTTCCTGCTAAAGTCAGTGGACGCCATTCCTGGGCGGCTCCAGAAGCTGGTGGAAAGAGTTGGAGCCCACATTGAATTTTAGAGAAAACCTACCATGTATGCCTACCTTTTCATATTATTTCTTCTGAAATAAATGGATAATATACGTATTTTTTTACCAATCCAAAATAGGGAGCTACTTTCCGCCCACCCTGTAGTTTCCATTTACATTGATCATAAAGTGATTGGCTGATGGTTCTTATATCCTTGTGTATCTTTTTCTTATGTTTTTGTAAAGGATCATCACGGTATCTAACCATTTTTCATTACTAAAAATACACAATTGTAAATCTCAAAAATAAGATATGATTTGACTCAAAATAAGCACATCTGTAATAAAAACAAGCATAATTAACAAACATTTGAGAGAGAGACTGTGTGAATATGAGTTATACATAGGATGTAAATATATCATTTGTAGTTCTCTATTTTAGTCTGCTAAAAATGTCAAAAATTTCAATGTACAATGTACAAATGTCACTGTACATATTTTTTCAATAATTTTTAAAATATCTTGCAACTTGATACCCGCATTTTTTATTGTTTGTATCTTTTAACAATTAATGGAAGTTTAATAAATGAAAATTTTTGTGGGGATTTCACTGTCTAGGGGGGTGGGGGTCAAAAATAAAAATAAAAAAGGGAGAAAATTTTCATTATTGTTCTACACATTTGAATGTGGTATCATTTAATAGATCTCTTCATGCTGATTCTAAAAATGTATAGTTTTAGAGGTCTATGACAAGATGTTTGGGAGTTATTGCCCATTAAAGTTAGGTGGTAAAGTGGGGGCCCATATTTCAAAAACTATGGGTCATAGAACTTTTTTATTTGAACCAGTGAAATCAGCACCCGGAAGAACCCCATTTTGTCAATTTTCATTAAAATCTGAGTCCGAGTGGTGGCAAATTTTTAAATTTTTGGGTGATTTGTCCTGGAATGCCCCTTTTCAAACCATAAGGAAACCCTGCTCACTCAACCGAAGACCATCATCATTCAAGTTGACTTCGCAGAGAACTACGGCATCAAGCACCAGGATAAGGTCATGGCAGCACATTGGGCCTCTACAACACCAAATGAGGCAGTCACCATTTACACTTGCATGATCCATTACATACAGGGTAATGAGGTGAAAATGCAATCAGTTGCTGTCATTTCAAACACCCAACACCATAGCACGTTAGAGTCACAGGTCTTGAACAAAGAGATCTTGAGATATGTAAAGGAGGAGCTTAGGGCTGTACCGGACTTAGCCGGACTTTTTGGTAAAGTCTGGCTGGACTTGAGACTTTTTTACAAATTTCAAATAAAATTATTTCATGTTTTAATGGTTATTCAGTTCCTTTAACAATACACCTGGTTTTTCAGTATATCCCCTCTACTCACCATTGGGAGGTGAGAGTGACAATACATTAGTTTCTATTTTTGTTTCACAAGTATTTTATTATCTTTTATAAATTTAGAAAATGCTTAATTAATTAATGGTATCAGAAATAGCGATACTTAGATATCGATACCACCCATCCCTATAATTTAGCTATATGTTTATTATTCAATATTTTTTCAATTTATTTTCAGGCCAGTATCAAACTCCTTCACAGCTTTAATTATTATAAATTGCATCAATGCATTTAAACCATATTTTAGCCATTATTTATGCATCATTTAATTTATCAAAATTAAAGAAATAAAGTAAAAACTAAAAACAATGTCATCCTTTATTTGGAACTATTTCACAGTTAAAGATGAAGATGAGAGTTATGCAGAATGCAAATTGTGCCATGCTAAAATAGAGAGAGGTTCCACACCAAAAGCATATAGTACCACTCCACTCCACAGACATGTAAAAACGAAACACAATAGTGTCTACAAGATTACCCAAGAAGAATCTGAGAATGCACCAAATCCTGCAGAAGTACCAAAACCTGCTCCTAAAGAAAGGAAATTAGAGGCTTTAAAGAAGCAGACTACTTTATTTGAAAGTTTCTCAGCAAAACAACTTTGGAAAATTGATGATGAAAAGTCAAAAATTATATATCAAAAAATTATGAACATGATAGCCATGGACAACCAGCCTTTTACTCTTACAGAGAATCAAGGATTTATAGAACTAATAGCACACTCCAGCCCAAACCTTATACCATGCCGAAATTTTTACTGAAACCATGCTACCATTGTCATACAAAAAGTTGCAAGGAGCAGTGTTAAATGAGCTGTCCATTGGCCCAATACCTTAGTTTTACAACAGATATATGGAGCAACCAACACACTCAAGAATCGTTTATATCTCTGACTGCTCATTGGATAACAAATGAATTAGAAAAGCGAGATTGTGTTCTTCATTGTAAACACTTTCCAGGGTCACATACAAGTATTAATATTGCTACAGCCTTTCAATCTATGCTGACTGAATGGCAAGTTGAACCAGAAAGAGTTCATATCATTGTTCAAGATGCTGCCTATAACATGCAGCTTGGCATAGACCTGACTGGCTCTGTAAGCATATCATGCTTTATACATCAATTACAGCTTGTAATAAAGGAAGCCTTATTTTCCCAGCATTCTGCAAGTGACCTCATTAGCAGTCAAAGAGTATTTCTACTCATTTTAACCATTCAACACTGGGTTGCAGTGAACTGAGAAGACTACAAAAAGAAATTGACCCCAAGCTTAGCAAAGCATTACTTCCAATCCAAGATGTTCCAATGAGGTGGAACAGCACTTATTTGATGTTACAAAGGATGGAAACCCTTAAAAGATGCTTGCAGCTTTATACTGCTGAGCATGCAAATATTCCATCACTGACTGCCAATGAATGGCAGTTATTAGAAAAGACACTCAGACTTTTGCAGCCTTTTTTCGTGGTAACAGAAAACATCAGCAAATCTAAGTCAATGTTGTCATCTGTAATAGCACATGTCAGAACACTACACAGGTTTCTTTCAAGTGAACAAGAGGAGGACAGTGGAGTTAAGACAATGAAAGGGGAGCTGAAGCGAGTTATGGAAAAGCGATTCGTAAACAAGGAGAGAAAAGGATTAAATAATGTTTATGATAGTCGTCAATATGTTATTAGTACTACCACAGATCCAAGGTACAAGCTTAGTATGTTTTCTGATACTGAACTGAAAGATAAAGCTTTTAAATGGTTGTTATCAGAAGTTAAAGAAATTGTGCTAAACATGCAAAGCAAAAGTGAAGATGCATTTGACTCTGATAATGATAAATCTTCAACAATATCAAGTACATCACTTTCTCCATCTCGAAATCTTGCTGGACCATCATCATCAATGACGGCTCTAAAATCAGACATTGCTAGTGACTTCCTCAGCTGTTATTTAATTGAATGAGAGTCAGATGAAAGTGTGGATTCATGGCGAAAAAAGAAAAAAAGAAAGTTATCAGCTGAAGATAAGGAAAAAGCAACAGAAGAGAGCCTAAGAAAGGAGATTAACATGTATTTTGCTGGAAAAACGCTATCGATATTGTCTAAAGGTAAAGATGATGATGTATTGAGCTGGTGGAAGGAAAATAAGAAACAGTTTCCACACCTAAGCATAGTTGCAAAAAATTATCTGTCCACACCTGCATCATGAGTATATTCTGAGCGATTTTTCTCAGAAGCAGGAAATGTTTTTGAAGAAAAGCATGGAAGAACTTCTTTTTCTGCACCACAATATTCCCAAATTTCCTGGAGTTCTTAACTAGAATATGCTATAGTATGTACGATATGTATGATAATACTATATAGGTGTGTAGTGAATACTCTTATTTTAGTTTCAAGATAAATGTTAATTTTACCGTCTTGAATTTCGGAATAGTATAAATTCATTTTAAATTAGTTACCCCATTATAATTCAATTGTGAACCACATTAATACTAATTTTATGTATACTATATATTTTATTGTATGTAAACATAATTAATTATATATCACAATTGTCAGTTAATCATTTATATTCAAATATTTATTTTAATCTAATGCCATGTCCATTTTGCAAATAAATAATAGAAAACCAAAGGTTATATTTTCCACCTTTGGTACTGTCGCAGTTTCGCCTAACGGACTCAATACGGCTAGTGAGATAATCACTGGTTGGCACTTAACTAGCGGCAGTGCTTATGGCTACATCTTCCAGGTTAACCTATACCGGATAGATGCGCTTCGGTCCCAAGCCGTAGCTTGCCTAGGCCAACGACGACGACAACGTAAACCAACAATTGGTGACCCCGGAGCTGGATTACCCCTTCTACCCGAACGACTAGGACTAGACTGTAATGTCGTTCGTGCCCATCACCCCCTTCACCCGAACGACTAGGACTAGACTGTAACGTCGTTCGTGCCCACCACCCCCTTCACCCGAGCGACTAGGACCAGACTGTAACGTCGCTCGTGCCTCTGCCCATCACCCCCTTCACCCGAGCGACTAGGACCAGACTGTAATGTCGCTCGTGCCCTCTGCCCCTCACCCCTGCCCGTGCGCTCTGTGCCTGCGCTCGTCTCAACCTCCACTCCTTCGTTGGGAACTTGTCGTCTTGCTTGTACGTCAGCAAGCATAGGAGAAGATGCCTGACGACGCTGGTGCCATCTCCCACTTGAGCGTAAAGCTCCCCGTCTTCTGGCCGGGTGATCCATTTATTTGGTTCCACCAAGTGGAATCACAATTCAACTTGGGAAGGATCACCGCTAGCAGGACGAAATACGATCATGTTTTGTCCTCTCTACCAGCGAGCATCATCTCTGAAGTCCGTGACGTCATCGTATCTCCTTCCACGAGTGAGGACCCGTACAACGATCTGAAGTCTGCCATCCTGTGCCGCACCACTGTCTCCGAGCGTGAGAAACTACATCAGTTAATCTCAAAAGAAGAACTTGGAGACCGTAAGCCCACTCAAATGCTGAGGGCTATGCAGTGCGCTCTAGGCGAACGCGCACAAACCTTCGATAAGGACATCTTTAGACAGTTGTTCTTGCAGAAACTTCCTCCATCAGCTCAGCGTGTCTTGGCCACTATGGATCCTGCTACTCCAGTTGATAAACTAGCAGAAACTGCCGACAAAGTAGTGGAGATTGACACAGCTCCGGTCAACAACGTGAACACACAATCGGAACTGGAGTTGAAAGTGGAAGAGTTAAGTCAACGACTCAACCACGTTTGTTCTCTGCTACAAAATCAACGGCAAAGAAGCCATTCTCGGTCAAGATTTACGAAGAGGCATCGTTCGAGTTCCGGGAAGATCTGCTTCTACCACTCGAACTTTGGAAAGAAGGCTAGGAAGTGCATCTCCCCTTGCAATTTTTCGTCGGAAAACCCCAGCAGCGAGTCCTAATGGCGTCTAGTACTCGCACTGCCAACCTGTTATTCATAAAGGACAGGAACTCTGGTGTCAATTTCTTGGTCGATACCGGAGCGTCAGTCAGTGTATTCCCTCAAAAATCTGGTCATAAGCACTCGGAATCTCCGCCTCTATACGCTGCTAACGGTTCACGCATACCCACGTACGGTACTCAGTCGCGTGAACTAAACTTGGGCCTTCACCGATCCTTCAAGTGGATTTTCATCTGTGCTCAAGTGCAGCATCCCATAATCGGCGCTGACTTCCTCCAGCATTTCAAACTCCTGGTGGATCTTGACAAGCGACGCTTATGCGACCAGGCCACACTGCTTTCTGTTCTTGCCAAACAGGTTGCCCTTCCGGACGCCTCGAACTCTGCACTTTCCCTCGTTCCCCCTAATTCCATGTACCAGTGCCTTTTCCAGCGATATCCAGGAATTCTTCAACCGATGCAGATGGGTGATACCATTAAGCACACCATTACCCATCACATTACAACAAAAGGTCCCCCTGTGTTTGCAAAACCCAGACGTCTTGCCCCGGACAAACTGAAAGCTGCCAAATCGGAATTCCAGCTTATGATGGATCTTGGGATAATAAGACCTTCTAAAAGCAGTTGGTCCTCTCCCCTACACCTGGTCCAGAAGAAGTCAGGAGACTGGAGACCATGTGGGGATTACCGATTTTTGAATTCGACAACCATCCCGGACCGATATCCGGTACCAAATGTCCAAGACTTTACTTCTCTTCTCCACGGCAAATCTATCTTCAGTAAAATAGATCTTGTTAAGGCTTTCCACCACATTCCCGTAGAGCCTTCGGATATTCCCAAGACTGCAGTTTGTACACCATTTGGGTTATTCGAATTTTTGAAGATGCCGTTCGGGCTACGGAATGCTGCGCAAACCTTTCAGAGGTTTATAGATGAGGTCACCAGAGGCTTAGACTTTGTTTATGCCTACATCGATGATTTGCTTGTGGCCAGCTCAACGGAAGAGGAACATAAGGAACATCTTTCACTCCTCTTTCAACGCTTAGAACAATACGGTGTTACTATTAATGCATCTAAGTGTGTGTTTGCACAGCCAACCTTGGAATTTCTTGGTCACACGATTTCGCAGCACGGAATTACCCCCCTTCAGGACAAGTGTGAAGTGATAAAAAATTACCCTATGCCAAGTAATCAGCGTGAGTTACGTCGGTTTCTAGGTTTGGTAAATTATTACCACAAGTTCATTAAAAACTGTGCCAGTGTTCTTGCTCCTCTACACGCTATGATCACACACAAACGCAAGGTAACGAAATTAGTATGGTGTAGCGATAGTTTACAGGCGTTCGACAATGCCAAAAATGCTATCAATAGTGCATTGTCTCTATCATTTCCTATCAGTGATGCCCCCCTAACTCTGACGGTCGATGCATCAGATGTTGCGATCGGTGGAGTGTTGGAACAAACCATCAACGGTCAACAAGCACCCATCGCGTTTTACTCGAAAAAGCTGCAGCCAGCCCAAACGCGTTATAGTGCTTTCGGACGTGAACTTCTTGCTATTTACTTAAACGTGAAGCATTTTCAACATTTCCTTGAAGGCCGAGAGTTTTGTGTTTTTACGACCACAAACCTTTGGTCACTGTCTTCAATAAAAACAGCTGTAACCACTCTCCCAGAGTCATCAGGCAACTCGATTATATCTCGCAATTTACCACAGATATCCGCCACATCAAGGTGTCTTGAACACTCCAGCGGATGCACTCTCAAGAATAGAGATTACTTCTGTTACCCTCAGCTCTACACTGTGGAATGCTATTGCACAGGATCAAGATAAGGATACGGAACTACAAGACCTGCTCAGAGACGACTCCACTCACTCACTTTCCCTCAAGAAAATGAGTATGCCAGGATTGTCTGTGCCCCTCTATTGCGACGTATCAACAGCTGCTATTCGCCCTTATGTCCCTCCATGTCACAGAAAAGCAGTCTTCACGGATCTTCATAAGCCCTCCCATCCTGGTATCCGTGCTTCGCAACACCTGGTTACCTCTCGCTTTGTTTGGCCCTCGATGCGGAAGGATGTCAAACATTGGACCAAAACGTGCCTTGCCTGCCAGCGTGCCAAAGTCCAAAGGCACACCAGGTCCCCTTTGACGCATTTCCGCCCCCATCCCAGCGATTTGAGGTAATTCATGTAGACATTGTTGGCCCTCTTCCAGTGATTCAAGGCCAACGTTATCTGCTCACCTGTCTCGACCGCTTTTCCAGATGGCCTGAAGCCATCCCACTTCCTGATATCCAAGCGGACACTGTTGCAAGAGCCTTTCTTCATGGATGGGTATCAAGATTTGGATTGCCGACAAAAGTCATCACTGACCAAGGTCGCCAATTTGAGTCTTCGCTTTGGAAGAAGTTTACCAGCTTGTTGGGTACAGTACATGCGCATACCTGTGCGTATCATCCGCAAGCTAACGGCCTCGTCGAACGCTTCCATCGCCAGCTGAAGTCATCCCTTATGTGTCACGAAGACTCCCATTGGATGGATAAGCTTCCACTCGTTTTGCTTGGTATTCGCTCTGCATTTAAGAGTGATCTGAAGACTACAGCGGCTGAACTAGTCTATGGAACAACACTGCGGCTACCAGGTGGCTACTTCACTGCAGGGGATAAGTCATGTGATCCTACGGAATTCGCTCAAACACTTTCCTCTCACATGCAGTCCCTTCAGCCTGTTTCCCCTCGATTGACTAGCCAACAGAACATCTTTGTTTCTCCAGCCCTCCAATCTTGCACCCACGTTTTCGTTCGTGTACCTGTCCCAAAACGGCCTCTCCAATGTCCATATGACGGACCCTATGAAGTTCTCCGACGTACGCGCAAATCATTCCTCATCCAGCGCGGTTCCAAGGTCGACAAGGTTTCTATCGATCGTCTTAAGCCTGCGTTTTTGGAATCAACCTTAAGTGAGGTACAAGTAGCTACCAAAAAGGTTCAGCGGAAATCTGTGTCGTTCGGAACTCTTTGAACTTCCTCTCTGGTGGGGGAGTGTGTAGTGAATACTCTTATTTTAGTTTCAAGATAAATGTTAATTTTACCGTCTTGAATTTCGGAATAGTATAAATTCATTTTAAATTAGTTACCCCATTATAATTCAATTGTGAACCACATTAATACTAATTTTATGTATACTATATTATTTTATTGTATGTAAACATAATTAATTATATATCACAATTGTCAGTTAATCATTTATATTCAAATATTTATTTTAATCTAATGCCATGTCCATTTTGCAAATAAATAATAGAAAACCAAAGGTTATATTTTCCACCTTTGGTACTGTCGCAGTTTCGCCTAACGGACTCAATACGGCTAGTGAGATAATCACTGGTTGGCACTTAACTAGCGGCAGTGCTTATGGCTACATCTTCCAGGTTAACCTATACCGGATAGATGCGCTTCGGTCCCAAGCCGTAGCTTGCCTAGGCCAACGACGACGACAACGTAAACCAACAGGTGGAATTAAAAGTCTTTTTCTGAGTTTTGAGTTTTAAATTTATATATGGTACAAAGGAATTTCATCACTGAAGTACTTTTTATAAGGACAAATTTTTATCACAAGTGCCATTTTTTTGTATTGTTAATTTTGTAGGAAATATTTTAATACTGTATAGGGGGAATTAAAAGTTTTTCTCTGAGTTTTGTATACAGTACTTTTGAATTGTAAATTTATAAACAAAAGAGCTACAATTATACTTTAATAATTTCATCAATGAAGTATGTTTTATAAGGAAAAATTTTTACAAGTACTAATTTTTTGTATTTATAATTTTGTATGAAATATTTTAAAGAAAAAAGTCAGAAAACCATAAGGCAGCCAGACATTATATGTATATCACAAAAATAAAAGAAATACCAGTATATTTTGTTTTATGATTTAATACCAGTACATTTTGTTTTATGATATAATACCAGTACATTTTGTTTTATGATTTAATACCAGTACATTTTGTTTTATGATTTAATACCAGTACATTTTGTTTTATGATTTAATACCAGTACATTTTGTCCTGTGACTTACTAAACCTAAGCCATCTGACAATTCTGGCAAAGATGAAATCAGGGCTGTGGAGTCGGTGATAAAATTCTCCAACTCCGACTCCAAAAATTTTAACATTCCGACTCCAACTCCAGAAATCTGACTTGTATAATTACGACTCCGACTCCGATGGAATGTTAAGGCCAAATTGATTAGGATTAGCTTTATTAGGCCAATGGAGATTCATAAACAAAGCATTTCGTCACCACCACATGACTCATCAGGTTACTTAGTGGCTGTAACTATGCCTTAATGGCTTTTTTTCTCTTTATTCAAAAATTACAATAAATCCCAAAATACAAACTGATTGAAACTTAAACAAAATAAGATTATTATTGGTTTAGCAAATTAATAAGGTGTTTTTGTATTATTATAAACATCCGTAACAAAATGTACTAACCTAAACTGAATTTGTTCTTAAAAAAAGGATCGCTTCCATTAAATCTTCTTTCAGTGATGCTTATCAAAATTATCAAATTGAAATCTAAAAATCTGAAAAAGATTTAGGGTTGCTAGTACAAAATTTTTAAATTTCCTTATTATTAATTATGTTAATTAATTAATTATAATCCTTATTAATTATAAGCAACTATATTTATATATTATTTATATATTTATATGTTATATATTATTTATATATTATATTATATATTAAAACATTAAGTTAAATCTATTTTATTCATAAAATTGAGCTAGGCCTAGGCCTAGGCTGCTATGGTTATAATTGAAGGATTTGCATCGACTCCGACTCCATCCAACTATGCACTTCCGACTCCAACTCCACTCAAAATTGACTGACTCCACGACTCCGACTCCTGACTCCACAGCCCTGGATGAAATGGCACTCCTTTTGAGAAATTTTAAATGTACACTGTATGATCCATATTGTGATGTTTAGTGGAAACAAGTATTTGGATTTGGAACATAAAGAAAATATCACTGAGCTTTTAAGGACAAAATTCAATAAAAGTGGGAAATCCAGCAGGACTTGCCCTTAAGTCTGGCCGGACCCGGACTGAGACTCAGATCCAGAGTCTGGCCAGACTCTGGATCCGGTACAGCCCTATTTAACATACAAATTCATATTCAGGACACCTTGAAACCACAGGGAAACTGATAAAAATCAAGGAAATGTAATAATTATTTAAAAAAAAAATCTAGACATTGATAACCAGCCATTACAGGCCATTGACCCAGTGTTTCTCTCTTTCCTCGGTTAAAATTTTGCCACTCTCCATCCTTCTCCAGGTTTTATGGGGAGACATCTTGCAGCGACATTTGGAAACATAGGTCATGTTTGTTTCATGTGACCTTATCTGACCAATCAGAGATTTGCATTTTGAATCTCCCATAATGCATACTCAGTTAGGTTAGGTAAAACACATTTTTCTGGTGTTTTTTGTTTGAATTTAGCCTTCATTTCTTTGGAATATGAGCATTTTTTAGAAATTTTAAAATTGAAAATTTCTCAAAATGGCTCATTTCCCAAAGAAACTAAGTTAAGATTTTAACAAATCACAGCAAAAAACACCAGAAATAATTACGAATAATTACCCAGGTTTTAATTAGTTGATAATTTATTATTTATGTTACTCAACAATCATATGTTTCAGTTCTTCTGTGACACCTTATTCCATATTTTTAATATTTGCTTTCCTTTAAGGAGGAAAACAGTTTCGCCCAAAAGTATCGCAAATCCATAAGTCACTCCAGGAATTATCACTTCAATAAAGAACAGAGATAAATTATTCAAATTGCAATTGCAGAGCAAAATTCCTAAAATACAATATACTCAATACAGAAACAAATTAACTAAAATAATCAAAATTGCAAAATATAACTCTTATAACAATCAATTTTCCAAACATAAAGGAGACATGAAAAACACTTGGACAACCATAAACAATCTTTAAAAACAAATTAAGAAAAATTCAATATAGAAATTAAATGTTGATAATAAAGAAATTACTGATGATACTGCTATTGCAGACTCTTTAAATGCACATTTTACTTCAATAGCGGATAAGCTCCACTCACAATTAATAAATAATGATCACTCACCCCTAGAATATATGTCACCCAGCCCACTAAATTCATTTTCTTTTGTTCCTGCTACCTCTACTGAGGTCCAGAATATTATTGGTAAATTAAAAAATACGAAAAATGACATTCATAACATTCATAACATTCCTGTACCTATATTGAAACTTGTTAAAGATAAGATATCTGTAACTTTGGCTAAAATTATCAAAGTATTTCCAGGAATATTCCTATCAATGCTAAAAAGTAAAAACTGGTTGTATAACACCCCCTTTTTAAAGGGGGTGATCCTACACTAGCAACAAATTACAGGCTGGTGTGTTCATTATCTGTGCTCAGCAAAGTTTTTGAAAAAATTGTAAAAAGTAGAATGCAGCGATATTTAGAATCCTACAATTTATTATCTCCAAATCAATATGGCTTCCATAATAATAAAACAACGGAAATGGTTATTTTAAATCTTATGGAAAATGCAAATATAGCTAAGGAGAAGAAAGAAATAGGTAATGATATCAATATTTATGGATTTGAGTAAGGCATTTGATGTAATAGACCATAATATTCTACTTAATAAATTATATTGTTACGGCTTTAGAGGAGCAATCAGTGATTGGTTTAAAAGTTATTTGTCCAATAGATATCATTTTGTATCAGTAAATAAGGTTTGCTCGACTAAAGCGCTTGTCAAACATGGTGTGCCACAGGGCTCATTTCTGGGTCCACTGTTATTTTTATTATATATGAATGACCTCCCCCTCCCCGCGGGTGGTCTTTCTGGGGTGGATCGCCCGCGGGCTCCTGCCTACATGTGGCGAGGGGGGTCAGCCACGGCTGGGGGCCCTGCCGGGTCCCCGCCCGGTTGCGAAGTGGACTTTTAGCATACCCTGCTATCCTACAGCCCCCTCTTTCCTGTCTTCCCCTCTTTACCCTCTTCCTTGCCCCCTCTGTTTTTTCTGCTTTCTCTGTTCACTTCGCGCGCCCCGTGGGCTGCCGGGGCTGGTCGCTGGGGGTCTCGCCCCCATGGCCGGGGCCGGACTAAGTTGGCTGGTAGGGTGCCCAGGCCTGGGACCCTGGGGGGCCTTGGTCTTTGCTGCCGGCGGGGGAGAACTCTCGACGCTGCAAGGGCCCCTTTTGAAACGGGGGTACCTGCATGGGACGAGGCACCCACCCCCCCTGGCGTGCGCTTGGTCCCCTTGGGCCCCGGGTAATCGGTTCCCCGCGGCCCCGGGCGCGAAACTACAATAAAAATTTTCTATGGAAACACTTACAACTTTAATGGACCTCGTTGACGACCCGGCTTGTGCATCTGACCTCCCTCTGACTACCTCTTTGGACCGTGGGTCTGGTAAGGGCAGTCGGCAGCCCTCGCCCACCCTGTCTGCTCTTCTTGCCGACGCCTCCTCTCCCTCTCTTCCCCAGGCTCGTGGCGCCGCTGCCCGACCCCCGCCAGTAGCGGATGGACCTGCAGTGGACCCCCCGACCCCTGGATCCCCCCATATTCCACGTCCCGATAGGGACCCACCTGCTTTTTCGCCCTCAGGTGGGAGGCCCGCGGCCCCGGTCGCCTCCCACTCCGGTCGGGCCTCATCGCCCCCGGCCCCCTCGGCCCCTGGGGGACGTGGGACCCGACGTCGCCGTCCGCCTTTCTCGTCTTCTCGCCCCCTCGAAGTTCCGGTGGTGTTTGGCCAGACGGCTTCACTCGGCCTTAGGACGATGGACAAGTTCCTCGTCCTCCGCCCCTCCTCCTCCAAGCCCCTCCCCACTAACCACGAACGTCTCTTTCGAGCGATCCATGGGAAGACGGGGACGGCGCGTTTTGACCTTCGGCCTCAGAGGGATGGCTCCATTTTGATAAGGTCGCGTTCCTCTGCCGAAACCTCCTCTCTGCTCGCTATCCCGATGTCCTGGGCTGCGGGATCACGGTGACTCCCCACCCCCGCCTCAATCAGTGCCAGGGCACAATTTACGCTGCTCGTCTTCTACCCATCCCGGTGGAAGACCTCCAGATTGACCTTGCCTCCCAGGGTGTTGTGAGGGTGTACCGCTTTCCCGACAGATCGCGGTCCCCAACTGCCCCTTCTCCTCGCCTGCTCCTCACTTTCGACTCACTGGTGCCCCCCGTTTCGGTATTCTGGGGCTTTGGTGAGAGACGAGCGTGCGAATTCTCAGTACGACCATACGTGCCAGATCCTACGCGCTGTTTTCAGTGTAATAGGTTTGGCCACGTGAGCAGCTCCTGCCGTCAGCCGGCCCCGTTGTGTGTCCGCTGCGGCGGCCCTCCCCACCCCTTGCCTTGTACTGCTCCGCCTTCCTGCACCAACTGCCATGGACCACACCCTGCTTCATCCCGCTCTTGCCCGTCCTTCCTCTTTGAAAGGGAGGTTCGGGCCCTCTGTTCATCAGAGTTTCTCAGCGCTCGGGAGGCGCAGGAGCGGTTGCGTGGCGGCGAGGCCCGGCGTGGTGCCTCGTACGCCGAGGCTCTCCGTTCCCGGACCCCGTCCTCACCGGCGGTTCCCAACGCGCCTCCACCCACCGTGTCCGCTACTCCCAGTCCATCCTCTGCCGCCCAGCGGACTCCTACCGCGGCTCCCCGTACCACCAACGCGTCCCCACGTGCTCCCTCCGCGAACGCCGATGCTTCGTCGGCAACCCCCCCTGCCCCTTCTACGCCCTCTCCACCGGCGCCTTCGGCCACCCCCATTCCGGATCGTGACCCCGTCACCCACGCGGGCCGCACGATGGAGGGATAGGGGCCGCAAGCGCCGCGCCAGTGGTGACCCCGAAAGGTTCGACGCCATAAGCCTCGCATCACCTTCCTCTCCTAAACACAAACCCCCTTCGCCCTACCGCCCCGGTGTCCTCACCGTCCCCACTGCGCAACCGTTATGCACGCTCCCCCCTGGTGTCCCCGTCGGCCCTCGTGGTGGAGGCTGAGATACACCCCTCTCCGGCCCGGTCGATGGACCCACTGGAGGGGGAACTCGCCCGCCTGGTCGGCGTGGGTGGGACGTGCACGCCCCCGCGTTTGACCCGCCCCATCTCTCTCCTCGACCTGCCAATGCCTCTGGGTGAGGTATTATTTTCCACTCCCCCTCGTAGTCCTGCCTCCCCCGCACCTCCGGTGAAGGGAGGGGCATTCTGGATACCTCTCACATCCCCTTCTCTGCATCGCTCTCCCCCGGACGTCCGGGAGACTCCTCCTCTGGAGGACTTGCCGGCGTCTGGTTCCACATCGCCCCCTCGTCGGGGGGACCCTCGCCTTCGCCCTCGTTCGGCGTCCCTCACTGAACTCCGGGGCTTTCCGATTCCCTCTTTAATCTCGGGCCGCCCGATCGGCCCACCCACCCCATAATCATCCTTTACGCTGACCTTCCTACCCCTCCCTATACCTCGCTCCTGCAGTGGAACATCCGCGGGCTCCTGGTAGGCCTCGAGAGTCTCTCCTCTCTCCTGGCCTCCAGGTGTCCGGCGTGTTTCTGCCTTCAGGAGACGATTCTGGGATCCCGTTCCCTCCCTCGAGTGTCCGGTTACTGCGGGCTCCCTTCCCCGCCTCTCGATGGGGCGGGGAGGGGGGGCGCCGCGGTCTTCGTGCACCGCTCCGTCCCTTTCCGCCCCCTCCCGCTCCGTACAGTCCTGCAAGCTGTGGCCGTGCGCCTTTTCTTTGGGCGCCAGCTCACGGTCTGCTCTCTCTACCTCTCCCCTAACGTACGCCCTCCACCCGATTCTCTCCGTGACCTAATTCTCCAGCTTCCGCGCCCTTTTCTGATTCTCGGGGACTTCAACAGTCGGGACCCGGCCTGGGGAGACGTTTGCTCCACCTTTCTCTCCGGGACCCTTCTCTCCCTTATGGACGAGCTCGAGTTCACCTTTCTGAACGATGGCTCCCCAACCTGCCTTCACTCGGCCCATGACAGTTTCACCTGTATAGACCTTTCCCTGGTTTCCCTCGAAATCGTGACGGAGTTCACCTGGGAGGTCCTGCCGGATTCTTCCGGCAGTGACCATTTCCCAGTGTGTCTTACCCCGACCCGTCTCCTCCCCCCCACCTCTGTCCGCCCGCGCTGGCTGTTCGCCCGAGCAGACTGGGCCTCATACGCGAGGGGCACGGCGATCTCGCCATCAATTCCTGCCTTTCCCTCCGTCAATGAGGCCCTCGCCTTCCTCGAGAGTAAGATCCTCTCGGCTGCCGCCAGTTGCATCCCCCGTACCTCTGGCTCCCCCAGACCGCGAAGCGTCCCATGGTGGACCCCAGAGTGCTCCCATGCCGTTCAGGAGCGGCGCCGTGCCGGCCGCCGCTTCTACCGGGCCCGCCAGCTGGAGCACAAGATAGAATTTCAGCGCCTGAAGGCAGTGGCCCGTCGGGTCCTGAAACTGGCCCGGCGTACCTCCTGGCGGAGTTACGTGTCCGGGATCTCCTCCTCGACTGCCCCCTTGACTGTTTGGCGCAAGGTGCGTAGCTTTGAGGGGACCCGTGTCCCCCCTCGACCCCCGGTGCTTCGGGTCGGGGACGACGAGTTCGTGTCCGATCCGGAGGCCGTCGCGAACGCACTCGCGGCGCACTTTGCAGCCATCTCCAGTTCCGATTCCCCCCACTCCCGCCGCGACCCACCGGAATTTCCACCTCATAGAAATGACCCCTATAATCACCTCTTCCACATGACAGCTTCGGGAGGCCCTCCGCCCCCGACGCTCCTCCGCCCCCGGCCCCGATAATATCCCCTATGACCTTTTACGGCATCTCCACCCCTCTGCTCTCAGCTTTCTACTGGACCTCTATAACCGGATTTGGTTGGAGGGTTCATTTCCGGACCGATGGCGTGAGTCCATCGTCGTCCCCATCCCGAAGCCCGATAAAGACCCCTCACTCCCGTCGAACTATCGCCCCATTTCCCTAACATGCTGTGCCTGCAAGGTGATGGAGGCGATGGTCGCCTCGCGGCTGTCCTTTACCTTGGAGGCGAGTGACCAGTACCCTGCTACCCAGGCTGGTTTCCGGCGCTTCCGGTCTACCACCGACCCCCTCCTTCTCCTTAGCCATGACGTGCAGGAGGCTTTCTCCCGGCGTCAATTTGTACTCGCCGTCTTTTTCGACCTCCAGAAGGCCTACGATACTACCCGGCGGAGCGCGGTCTTCGACTGCTTACGCTCCCTGGGTTTCGTAGGCTTTCTCCCTTCCTTTATTTATAACTTCTTGTCCGCCCGTTCTTTCCGCGTCCGCATCGGTTCTGCCCTCTCGGACCGCTTTCCGTTGGAGGAGGGTGTCCCTCAGGGTAGTGTCCTTAGCGTCTTGTGTTTCTCACTCGTGATGAACACAGTCGCTACGGTCCTGCCTACATCCGTTCGTAGCTCCCTCTATGCCGATGACCTGGCTATCTATTGCTCTGGCCGCCTCCCGTCTTTGGCTGAACGTCGGCTCCAGCTAGCCATCAATGCGGTGGTTCGCTGGGCGTCCTCGGTTGGCTATGCTTTCTCACCCTCTAAGTCTTCCAGTATGCTTTTCCGTCCTCGGCGCCTCCGTCTGTCGCATACCTTCGCTCTTACCCTTGCCGGCACTCCTCTTCCCCTCGTCCCATCCGTTAGATTCCTGGGTATGACCCTTGACGGATTTTTCGGTTGGGTTCCACACCTTAGGCGGTTGCGGCAAACATCTCGCCGCACCCTCTCCCTTTTGGGTCATCTGTCCCACACGACCTGGGGGGCGGACAGGCGTACTCTGCTGCGCCTGTACACCTCCCTGGTGCAATCCCGTGTCGACTAGGCTGTGTGGTCTACAGTTCCGCCTCCTCTCCGGCACTCCGTATGCTGGATCCTCTTCTCCACCGTGGCCTTTGCCTGGCGTCGGGTGCCTTCCGCTCGTCCCCTGTCGCTAGTCTTCAGGTGGACTGTGGACACCCCCCCCTGCCCCTTCGCCGGGGCCTTCTCATGGCGAAGTGTTACCTTCGCATCTGCCGCCTCCCGAAGTCCCTACTCTTCTCCGCGATCTCCCAGGCGCTACCCCGGCCTGACACGTGGCATTTCGCTGCCTCTCTGGCCGAGATTTTCTCGTCCCTGCGGATCCCCCCACCCTCTATTCTGCCGTTCTCCTTCGATCTGTCGCCCCCTGGCGGACCACCCCTATCTGCCGTTGCCAGGCGCTCCGTGGCCTGCGTAAGGAGTCTCTTCCTGCCGTCCTCCGGTCTTCTTTTCTGGCCCATCTTCCCGTCCATTCGGACGACGTTCCCGTCTACACCGACGGCTCGCGCTCCCCTGCAGGTGTCGCGGCCGCCGTCTTCTCTCCGTCATTGTCACCTACCTCCCGGGGTATCCCCCTGCCGGTTCAGGCCTCCATCTTTTCCGCGGAGCTCTTTGCCCTTCTGGAAGCCCTCCGTCTGGTATCGGGTTGTTCGCGGTCCTCCTGTACCATTTTTTCGGACTCGCTGAGCGCCCTTCAGGCGCTCGAGCGCTATGATTCCCCGGACCCCCTCGTACGCCTTATTCAACAGGAGTACCATGTCCTGCACACCATTCACCGGATCCGGGTCACCTTCTGCTGGGTTCCCGCCCATGTTGGTGTTTCCGGTAATGAGGCGGCGGACCGCTTAGCCCGGTCCGCCGCCTCGCTGCCTCCCCTCCCCGCCCGCTCCCCTTCTCAGACTATGTGCAGGTCTTTCGTTCCTTTTACGATCGCATGTGGCAACAGTCCTGGGACGATGCCACCAGAAATAAACTCTGGTCCATCCGCCCCCGTCTGTCATATTGGGTGTCCTCTTTCCACCGCTCCAGACACAAAGAGGTCGTCCTTGCGCGGCTTCGCATCGGCCATACGCGCCTCACGCACGGCTATCTTATGTTCCGGCAGGAGGCTCCTCGTTGCGCCTCCTGCCAGTCGCCCCTCACCGTCTCTCACATCCTTGTGGAATGCCCCACCCTGTCGTCAGTACGTCGTCGCGCTTTTCCGTTCCTTTCTGATTTCCCCCTCCCCGAACGTTTACGCCTTATGCTCGCTGAGAGCCCTCTCTTCTCGCTTGACCGTCTTTTCCTCTTCCTCTCCCAATCTCGCATCCTATCTGAGCTTTAGGTGGCTTCTCACCTGTAGTCCGCTGTTCTCCCTTTTCTAGTGCCTTTTCTCCGTCTCCGTTTCTCTTTCTCGTATTCCGCCTCGCCATGATATCCGCTACCATATAGCGGGAAATGGCGGTAAACGCCCCAATACAAAAAAAAAATAAAAATATGAATGACCTGCCACGTTCATCTGATATACTGAACTTCATAATGTTTGCAGATGATACAATTGTCTCTTTTTCTTGCAAAGATGTTAATACAGCTAAGAATATATTTCATTCAGAATTCATCAGTGTAATGAAATGGTTGACCACCAATAAACTTCTTAAATACCAGTAAAACAAATTTCATGATTTTTACTACCTAATAAAAGAAATGTATATCTTGATGAACTTAATGTTGATGAAGTCGCTATAAAGGAGTGTACTGTAACAAAATTTCTTGGTATAATGCTAGATAAAAATTTGCAATGGAGTGATCATGTAAATTATATCGCGAAAAAGATTTCAAGGAGCATTGCTATAATGTTTAAACTTAGAAATGTAGTCCCTAAACAATTTTTATTGACTCTTTATCATACTCTTGTTCTTCCTTATATAACATACTGCACCCTTGTTTGGGAAACTCTGCTAACAATGCATTAAATGGTATCTTTGTCATCCAAAATGAGCAATAAGGTTATTATCTGATGCTGATTTCCTTGATCACTCTAGTGCATTATTTAAAGAGCTAAACCTACTAAAGCTCAATGATATAACCAAACTGGCACAATTTATTTTTATGTACAAGTGTAAGAACAAAATCATTAATTTGCAATGGGTAAATAGATATTTTGTAACTCAAGAAATTCACTCGTATCAGACCAGAAATAGATCAAAGCTTGTTATACCTCAATTTAGATTGTCTTCATCTCAAAAACTACCCATGATATAAAAAATATTGTGAATGTAAATTTGTTTAAAACAAAGTTGAAATCCCGATTAATAATGGCATACCAGTGGTGTAGGTCTTGAGACCCAATTTGCAGATCTTGATCTCAGTCTCAGTTTTTCTCCCTGAGACCTCTCGAGACCGTAATGAAAAATACATGTTATTGGCATACTCATGATGGTGGCTTGGTTGAACAGACACAATTCAGAATGTTTATGAAAGTTTGTAAAAGTAAGGGACTCTAGGTATTCACTAATCAGTCACCCTGTTTTGAGTTGCCATGTTTGTCTTGCGGGGGTGTGTGGGTCTGGATTTTCTTAGGTTAGTGCTACAAAAAAATTTGCCCCCGCCCCCATCAGATTAATTTTATTGAAAATGGAAACACTAAATAGAGAATTATATATATAAATATATATTATAAGGCCACTTAGTGTTGACAAATGGCTTGTCAACCTCTGTGGCATGATAAAAATGATTATCCTCCCATCCAATATGTATTTGAAAAAGTAAAATGCTTCACACAAAAATATTGCAAGAAATACAGCATAAAGAAAACAGTACCGATAAATTCAATAAAGCATAGAATAACTCGACAACCCTTCACATCATTTATATTTACAACGTACTGATTCGTAGAACAAATCCCAATTGTGAATGTTAAAAAATTACATCATCAGTGATGTCATGGCGGAACTTTTATCACGCCACACCTCTCCTTAAGCTGAATTTATTTTGTAAATTTTGTTTCCTAATCATTTTTTGGCATGTGCTGTTAGTGACAGTGTGTAGTTTAGTTTTGTATTCCATTTTATGAATCTCATATTTTAGATAACTGCTCTCCAATAAAGTTTTGGCACCAGAAAAGGGATAAATTCCCATCACTGGCCAATATTGCCATGACTGTTTTAACAGTGCCTGCCTCTAGTGCTCCAATTGAGCGTGTATTTAGCCATGGAGGCATAATAATGAGGCCCCACAGAAGTCGAACTTTAGCAGATCTTCTGAGCATGCTGATGTTCCTTAAGTGTAATGAGCACCTATCATGCTTTAAATAAATGCACAAGTCAAACTGGGTAGTGGGTACGTTCATTAAACCTTCTGTAGCAGATATGAAAGAAGTAAATAAATAAAAAGTACGTGTATATATATATATATATTCATTTGTTAATTTATAGACTACACTTTTTGCATTCAACACACTACATCTGAGAAAGTAGTTATTAGTTTATTAATATACTTAACATAATCTAATTTCCATAGTAGTGTAAAACAAATTGAAAGGGCATGAGCTTGGTCTCGATCTCAGAAGGTCGATCTCGGTCTTGGGCTCAGTCTCGGACTTGGTGGTCTTGACTACATCACTGGCATACTAACAAAAATCTAGGATTAATGTCCACTAATATTGTTTAATATTGTCCATTAATATTGTTTAATATTGTAATACATGTTTTAACTATTAATAATACTTATTTACTTATTTATTTATTTATTATTATTAATTTATAACAACTAGCTGCTTATTTTTAATAAGTGCCCAGTAAAGCCTAAAGCTTAAGGGCCAAATTAAGTAAAATAAATAGTCGAGCTTCACAAAATTTATTCATGTCATTGTAAATTGAAAAAATAAGTGCCCAGTAAAGCCTAAAGCTTAAGGGCCAAATTAAGTAAAATAAATAGTCGAGCTTCACAAAATTTATTCATGTCATTGTAAATTGAAAAAAATTTATTTATTTTATTATTATTAATAAAGGTTTATTCTATTCTATTCTAATATAGCTATGGTCCAAGTAAAATCAGTTTTATGGTCTTTTGTATTTCAATATTTGGTAAAGATTCGGTAGAACACATTCACCTAAACTCGTGACAAAAATAGGCTTTTCTGGTGTATTTCATACTGTTTCAATTGAATTTGACCTTCATTTTTGGCACAAATGCACTGTTATGGAACTACCAACAATTTGGATTCCTATAAGTGGGTAGGGCTTTGAAGGAGAGGGAAATTGTGGGCTAAAAAGGCCAGAATCAATTGAAACAGCATGAAATACACCAGAAAAACCTATTTTCATCAGTACTGTAATATTCACGGCAAAAGTAATCTAATCTAACCTAGGCCTAGTTGGAAATATTATCAGTGCACTTACCTTAATTTATAGGAGGGTGGTGGGTAGAGAGAGGTGACTTGCAGTAAAAATTGGTGAAGGATGGTGTTCTTGTCAGGGTGCTGGGATTGCTGTGAATATTACTGATGAAAATAGATTTTTATGGCATATTTCATGCTGTTTCAATTCATTCTGGCCATTTTACCCCACAGTTTCCCTCTTCTTCAAAGCCCTGCCCATTTATGGGAATCCAGATTGTTGGTAGTTTGGGCTGGGGGGGCGGGGATCTTCATAATGGTTCATTTGCATCAAAAATGAACGTCGGATTCAATTGCAACAGCATGAAATACACCAGTAAAACCTATTTTCATCACTAGTTTGGGTGGATGTGTTCTACTGAATCCTTAGCCAATAATTTGTAGTGTTAAATTTCCTGGATGAATTTGTGATGTTAAACTACAAGATTACGAATAGCTTGTTAATTAGCTGACTTGAGATTGACATTATGCAAAGTAGTTATAAAATGTACTGTAGCTTATTTATTATTTGGATAACCTCAATAGGCCCAAGTGGCTTCATGTTTTCCAAATGTAATGTAAGTTGGGTTGATTATGGTTGATCAGGTTAGTAATTAGGGCCCTATGGACTCTTGTCTCTAAACACACTCTGGATAGTAAAATTTTACCAAAAAAACTTTGCCATTAAATTTTAAAGAAATTTAATTACACAGATTAAGTGGTCATTTTAGAGTGGTTAGTTATTTTCCGTGTGATCAATTTTGGGCAGTCAGCATCTCTAAAAATTTTGAGTGTCAAAAATCTGACCTTCATGAAAATTAAGATTTACCCCAATTTATTTTTCAAAAGTGTTAGCATGAGACTTTAAAATGGCACCTCTTCTATTTAGTGGCCCCATTTTTTAAATAGACTTCCAAAAAGATTTTATTTATTTTGATTTAAATATTTTACCTAAGGTAACTGCATAAAATTTGATTTTGTTTAAGCCATATATTGTCAAGTAACACAAATTATCAGATGACTAAAACCTGTTTAAAATTATCTTTACAATAAAAATAAAAGTAAAATTAATATTTTACCCAATGTAACCTAACCTAACTGCATAAAATATTTAGTAAAAATAAATATAATCTTTTTGGAAAAGTCTATTTAAAAAATGGGGACACTAAATGGGAGAAGTGGCTTTTTAAAGCCTCCTGCTAACACTTTTGAAAAAAAGCTGAGGTAAATCTTAATTTTCATGGAGACGAAATTTTTGACAGTCAAAATTTTTTTTGAGATATCTTGATTGGCCAAAATTGGTCACGTGGAAAATAACTAACCACTAAAATGATCACCTAATCTTGTGTAATCTGTCTTTGCAAAACTTAATAGCTAAGTTTGTCATTAATTTCATTTGAAACTGTAATTTTAGTTAAAACTTTCACCTGATGCATTAGGCATGAGTAATTTCAATTAAACTTCTTGCCTGATGGGTTGGGTGTGAGAATGTAGCTAATTGAGAAAACTCTTGTGCAACATGTTGGAAAATTTGAGCAGATTCTGCAGTCTTGATTGTCATTTTATTCTAAGAACCTACATGCCCTAGTTTTCTTAATTCACTTAAATATACTGTATAGATGGTTCCAGATTGCAGTATCTGCAATATTCTTGCACAACACAACTGTTTTTGAAAGTATTCTTGGTTTCAAAATTGAGTAAAACTTCACTATCCAGACAGTGTTCAACTCTTGAAGTTGTTGGCATATTATATATTATTATTTATTTATTTATTTTTTTTTTGAGATTATGTAGTGTCAAAGGTCAAATGAAAGTTTACTGAACATAAATAGCTAGGTGAAACTTCATCAGGTCCTTGCATCAAAGATTAAGGTCACAAATGGAGGTACATGCCATAACTTTTGAACCACTCTGCATAAATGATGGAACTTATACCCATATGGATCATCACAAGATGTTGTCACAAATGAGACCCTACTCTTGCACCAAAGGTCAAGGTCACAAATAGAGGAGGGGACATTATTGTCATTCTGACATAGTTCTTGTTTTGTAGCTAATGATTTTTATATACAAAATAAAATTACCTAAAAAAATTTATGATCATGAGGGTATTCAATAACAATTACCAATTTCCAAGATTAACTTTTGTTAATAGTAGTATGGTAACAATTTTAATAATGTCATCCCAGATATATTCTTTTTTGCCTTATGAAGGTTGAAAATTTGTCCTAATCCTAATTCCAACAAACTTTAATTTAGAGAAAGATTAAATGTTGAACACTGTACTGTACTACTGCAGCTACAATGTAAATTTGGTTGATAAAGTTATGTTTACAGTTTTTAATCACTGATAAATTAATGTAGTACTGTATATTTTTAATTACCCAAATTACTAATTACAAATATTTTACTAGAGTAATAAAAATTGTCATTTGAAATGACAAAAAAATTACTAGCTACTATAAAAATTACCCTCTAGAAACCAGGGTTAACTGTTTAGAAATTGTGCCCTGTCTTTAGTTTAAATGTCAGTTACCAGTAAATGTCAGCAAATTCAAAAAGATCAGGGTGTGATATTTAAACATTTGGTCCCACTTAAATCTCTATTGAGTAGCCACATGATAGAGTTTTTGCAATATTTTGCAAATTTTAAACTATTTAGGGTAATTCTATGACTTACTTCTTACTTCGTAGCCCCCGGGTTCTCTTATGCGAACCTGGCGGCGCTCAGGTATCCCGCGACCACTGTGGGACAGGTCCATAGATCTCGTAGAGAGGCAATGTTGGAGTTGTGTCTTTGTTGAGAGAGGGTGTGGCAGTGTAAGAGTAGGTGTTCTGTGTCCTCAGGGTGGAGGTAGCATTTTTGACAGGTGGAGGTGTCAGCTAGGTGGAGTCTGTGTCTGTATTGTTGGAGGGGGGTGGTGGCCTGAACGGAGCCTGGCCAGAGTAACTCTTGTTTTCCTTGGGAGGGTTTGTTCGCTCTGATGGACTACAGGGGGAGTATCGTGAAGGACAGTGTTGTGTGGTTGGTCGAGTAGGTATTTCCGGGTGAATTCTGTGTGGAGATGTTTAATGGGGTTGATGTTTAGGGGAGGGGGGGGATATTGTTCAGTAGCTGTGAATAGTGAGCAGCAGGAGTTCGTTTTTTGTTGCGGGGTGGGGGATTGTGTAATGTGAGATGGTGACAGGGGTGGTCTGGGGCCAGTGCTCTGGAGAAGAATTGAGTCCCTGTCATGTTCATGTGGTGTTCGATGGGGAGTATTTTCGTATCTGCATATGGGTGTGGTTCGGAGGCAGCCAGTAATGCTTCTGAGACCTCTGTTTTGTGTGGTCTGTATCTTTTTCTGGTTTGTGTGGGAGATGGACGGGGACCAGGTGGGGGCAGCGTAAGTTAGGGTAGTACGTACAAACTGTTTGTATAGGATACTGAGGGATTCCTTCTGTTGACCGAATGTTGTGGAGGTGAGTGTTCTGAGAGCGTTGAGTTTTTTTGTTGCTTTGGAGCAAATGTTTGATATGTGAGGGGAAAAGGACATGTGTGTGTCTAGGGTGAGGCCAAGGATTGTTGGGGTTTTGTTTAGAGGTAGGGGATGTCCCATGAGGGTGACTCTCGGGTGTGCTTGGGATTCGTGGCGGTCTGAGGTTAGGAGGGTGATGGAGGATTTTTGAGGGGATGCTGACATCCTATTGTTAGTCAGCCAGAGTTCCAGATTGGTAATGTACTGCTGGATCAGGCGTGTGGTGGTGTTACGGTTATGGTGTTGTGCTGTTATGGTCAGGTCATCTGCATAGGAGGAGACATGGACATGGGGGGAGAGAGGTTGTGGGAGGTCGTGAATGAAAAGGTTGAAGAGGATTGGAAAGAGTATGGAGCCCTGTGGGACGCCATTGAGAATTCTATGAGTAATTCTATGAGAAATAGACAAATGAAGTACACGGTAACCTCTTCAAAATTCATGAAACTTGGTGTGAGGGTTGGTTTAGGTCCAAATTACAAATTTCTGAATTTTTTTGAAAATTGGTCAAGTTGGTCAAATTTTATGGCTTGACCAAATTTTGGTCAAATGAAAAAAACAATAATTTTCAAACGTAAATATCTCAGCTCCTAATTGTGGTAGTGTAGTAAGTCTTAAATGATAAAATATGTAAAATTAACTGTAGTTTCTAAATATGTATCATTTTTTTAGGGTAACAAAAATAAAATTATGATTTTTTGGAAAAAGTTTTTTTTTTTTTTGCGATTTGGCAGCGAAGATATCATTTTTCGAAAAAAAGACCAGGAATAAAAAATGTTTATTTGATGTATGTACACCATAATAAGTAATAAAAAGTCAGCTTATCGACGATTATTATGAAAAAAAATGACTAAAAAAAAAATCCTCTAGATTTTCAGTATATACCTAATTTTCTAGTATACGTAAATTTACCTAACCCTTAAAATGCCTCAAAACACAAAATTTTGTTGCGATCCTATGAAAAAACACTCAAGAAGAATTTTCTGTAACATCAAAAAAGTAAACTCTGCCATGGCAGCTGCAAGCTATGGAATTTTGGAAGAAAATCAATTACTATGCAGCAATTGCTATGTCACAATTAAAAAGAAGCCAATTGTATTAGAACATGTTCAAGTTCATCCAGAGAGCCGGAACCTGCACCAATACCTGAGCCAGACATACTTAACGAATGTATGGAGCGAAGCAGTAGCGATTCCACGAATCCACCACCATTGGAAGAATTTGTCGTTCAAGACAGGCAATTCAATAAAGATTTGCTCAGCGACAATATTTTACCTTTATTTGATGAAAGCCCTATTAAAACAGGTAATAAAACAATAGAGACTCCGTTCAGGACATTTGTTTCTTAATGCCAAATTCGTAGTTTTCTGTTTTTAAATATTAGCATCAGCACTTGAATACATATATACAAAATATTTGATATTTGATTATTTCACGCAACCTAAATTTATGAATTTGTTTTACAGCTGGATTGAAGCCGGGACAAAAACAGATAAAGGCTTCTACGAAATTCAGATCGACAACGGAAAAGGTTAAACGAAGTTTTGAAGCTGCTTATGGGGCTCCTATTGACTATTCTGAAGCTGGTCCATCCAAAAAAAGTTGTTTGGAAGATGATTTAGAGAGGCAAGACTACTTTTCGGACATAGTTATTGAAATTTGACATTTTAAATTAAATTTAATACAGTCATCGAAGTATATACTAAATTAAGTTTTATCTGTTTACATTTTTATAATCGGACAATATAATACATATACATATATTTTATGAAAAGTTTAATTAAAAATATACTAATTAAACTTAATGTCAAATACACTTTATTTCAGGTATCAAAAGGTTATGGAAGAATTAAAGGAGAAATTTCAAGCAAGTAACGATCGCAATCTTAGGTTACAAATACTATCATTGTATCCCTATCCCATTGAAAAAACTGCTGACTTCTTTGGAGCAACAAAGTATATGGTGCGTAAGAGCCGCAATCTTCAAAAACAGTTTGGGATTCTTCCTAACATTCCAAACATGACGAAAGGGAAGGTCGTCACAGCTGAAATGAAAAAAATCATTCAGGAGTTTTATGAAAATGACGAATATAGTAGGATGTGCCCGGGAATCAAAGATTATAAGTTTGCAATAAATGAAGAGGGTGAAAAAATAAAAAAACAAAAAAGACTGGTATTGTGTAACTTGAAAGAGTTATATGCTGAATATGCAAAAAATGATGAAAATCCCAAAATAGGCTTTAGTACCTTTGCTCATCTTCGACCGTCGTGGTGCGTGCTTGCGGGACAAAGCGGAACTCACAGTGTCTGCGTATGTACGCATCACCAAAATCCGAAACTACAAATATCAGCGTTAGGCATTAAAGATTTAGACTACAAAAAATTAATGTCTTTATCCATCTGCGCATGGACAATGAAGATTGTATGATGCACCGATGCAAAAGATGCCCGCGAGAGGTCGGAATCAAAAATTATTTGGAAAGTTTGGACTTCATGGCGATGGAAGAGATAAAATATAAACAATGGGTGTCCGTCGATCACTGTATGTTAAAAGATATCACCGAAACTCCAGAGGAATACGTGGAATGCTCACCAAAAAAATTGCACAACTGACAAGACACCACTTCACGAATAAATGTCAGTCGAGTTACTTCAAAAATCTAAAAGAAACTCTGCCCGAAAATGAAGGTGTTTTGGTGGGCATTTCGCGGAAAACTTCTCATTCATCGTACAAGATTGTGCCCAGGGGTTTCATTGGGAGAACTCGCAATGTACAGTGCACCCATTCGTTTATTATTCCAAAAACAATGCAGGAAAACTAATTTGCAAAAGTTACTGCTTCGTTTCAAACCGTCGCAGGCATGATACAATTCTGGTTCATAGTTTTCTCAAAAAATTAATCCTGTGCATCCAACAACAAAATTCAAACCTAACTAAAATTCATTATTTCACAGATGGATGCGCGGCTCAGTATAAGAATAAAACAAATTTTCTAAATTTATGCCATCATTTCGAAGACTTCAAAATTCATGCTGAGTGGAATTTTTTGCGACATCCCACGGGAAGAATGCCTGCGACGGTATTGGCGGAACGGTAAAAAGAGCAGTCGCCAGAGAAAGCTTACGACGGCCTCTCGACCATCAAATCTTAACAGCTGAGGACTTCTACAATTTCTGCTCTCAAGAATTCCTAACCGCTATTGACTTTTTTTACGTCTCTGAGGCAGAAGTTGTAGATGTAGAGCTTTCTTTGCAAAAACGTCTGAGTGAACCTATTACTTCTATCAAAGGTACTCAACAATTACATCGCTTCGTCCCAATTTCCAAGAATTCGTTGAAGGTTTATCCACTCTCTCAGAGTGCACAGTCAGTCGAAATAAGAGAGCTCATTAGAGTTTCTGCTTCGGATCAAGAACATAATACTGTCTCTCAACGCGAAATTGAAACAGGCTCTTTTGTGGGTTGTATGTATGAAAATAAACTATGGCTCGGATTAGTCCAGTCCTTTGACTGTGAATATGATGATTTTCTGATAAAATTTCTCCATCCTTCGGGCGTATGTCCCTCATACATTTTTCCTGCGCAAGATGATGTTTGTCACGTTCCAACAGAAAATATATTTGGGAGTATTGAAGCAAGTTTACGAGGAGGAACAAGAATACAATACATTTTTCCGCTTCAAGAATTAAATAACTTTTCAAAGAAGATAAAATAAATTCTATCGAATGTATACTATTTAAGATTGTCTATATAATATTTCTAAAATTTTTATCTAAGATTTGTGTATCTACTTAATAGTTATAAAAATCTTTTCAAATTCTTTTTTCTTATTATTATTATTAGTGTCTAAAATTTGGATTCACTGGATGAGAATACTGTCTCTTAATTCATTCTCAAAGACTTGTGTACGTGTAGTATTAGGAAGAGTATTTTATACTCTGATAAGCGCTTTATAAATTAAACATTATTATTGTCAATATATTCTGTCCCTAAATATAAGAGAGGTTATGTATGTACATTGTACATATATTTTAAAAGATTTTTTCTCCTTTGGTTTATCTACATGTATTTTTTATATGATTTGAAAATTGTCTTTTTTTGGACCAACAAGTCTGTAATAAATCTTCGTCGTCTGAAAAAAAATTTATTACTTAATTTCAAACTCAGTTTTGAGCCTTATAATAAACTATAAGCTGACTTTTTATTACTTATTATGGTGTACATACATCAAATAAACATTTTTTATTCTTGGTCTTTTTTTCGAAAAATGATATCTTCGCTGCCAAATCGCAAAAAAAAAAAATTGACATTTTTTCCAAAAAATCATAATTTTATTTTTGTTACCCTAAAAAAATGATACATATTTAGAAACTACAGTTAATTTTACATATTTTATCATTTAAGACTTATTACGCTACCACAATTAGCAGCTGAGATATTTACGTTTGAAAATTGTTGGTTTTTTCATTTGACCAAAATTTGGTCAAGCCATAAAATTTGACCAACTTGACCAATTTTCAAAAAAATTCAGATTTTTGTAATTTGGACCAAAACCAACCCTCACACCAAGTTTCATGAATTTTGGAGATGATGGAGTGTACATTTGGCACTTTCATTTGTCTATTTGTCCTGGAATTACCCTTTACTGAACCTTTCAAATGTTTAAGATGTAAATGCCTACCTAGCCCATGCCAGAATATGAAGATTCAAGTGTGAAAAGACAATTTAAAAGTGAGTTCTTAGAGTTGAGAGTCAACAAAGTCAGCAATTGATAAATAAATCTGCTTTTTTTTGTTTAACTAACCATTCAGATTTAATCAAAGGTTTTTCCCATTGATGTTTCTCCAAAATAAAGGGAGAAAAGGCAATGAAGTAATGGCTAATTTTCAGTATATTCCATAAATCATTTTTAATTTAGGAGGCAACTTTATTTGGGAAATTAGACTAGAGTATACAGTAATCTCTTGTTTTACACAGGGGTTCCGTGCTTGTGCAACCCGTGTGTAACAAAAAACCACATATGAGACAATATATTTACATTCAATTTACCCCAATACATCCATTTACGAGTTACATGGGCCTATATATAGCCTGATTTAACCTTATTAACAAGTATTAAGCTATAAATACAGTTAGTAAATAATATAGTTATCTTCATCCTGTCCAAAGTAATCAAATGCCAATGCAAGTGGTGGAGGAGAATCTGGATTGGATGAAGTAGATGGCGATCTAGCTGTTGCTGGAGAAGTAGCTGCACTTGTAGATGGAACAGCTGGTGCTGGAGACTTGGATCTCTGAAGGAATATGGTGATGGGGAGTTGGTTGTTCTTTGATTTCATTTCCTTAAACATTGTTTCATAAGGAACCATTGCATCTCTGAACATTCTAAAAGTTTTAATGCTCCTCTCCATAGATGGATCAAAATTAGTAAGTTTCTCTGTGAATCTCCAAAAATCTCTGAAGAGTTTAACAAACTTATCCAGAGTCCAGCCTTGTTGAAGATAGGAATCTGGGCTTCTTCCTCTTCCAGCTCCTCCTGTGCCACCATCTCTTCCAAGTCAGTCTCATGTAATTCACCCTCTGCAGGAGAACTGGCTGGACATTTTGGAGCTATATTAATAAAAAAAAAGTAAAGTGTTTTTAATGAAAAACAAAGTTATAATCCTGGAGATACAATTACACATGCTTACACAATGAAGGCTGACACACAAACTGGGTGACCAGCCATGGTGCATCACTAGCAACTGCGCGGTGGCTGACTCACTAGGTGCACTGCACAATATGTAATTGTACTACACTTGGAACTGGCATGCAATATTTATCTGTTCAAATTTAGCATTTTAGGTATGGCGTGGCTTATGCATGTATATGCAAAACTACATTTAACAAAACTGTGTAAAACAAGGAATTACTGTACTACTATTTTGTATATATAAAATAGTATTTTGGAATTTTTAATCACTTATACTGTAACTAAAAACTTGCCTAAAAACTGCCTCATTGGTGTAGCTAGTGGTTAGCATTGCTGATGATGAATCCATCAGCCTCAATTTGATTATTAGCATGGGCAGGTGGTGCGCAGCCCACCAGCTATTTATCCTTCTTATGGTTGGTGGGTAAATGAACCACACCGCTGGGACAAGCCTAGCCAGCCAACAGTAAAATAACTTGGTTTGAATTTCCCTGTGGTTTCAACTTAAGGAACATGGCCCTCACTGACAGGTCTTGTAGCCTACTAAGGGGTGGTAGTGTATTTCTTTTATTTTTACTGTAAATTTTTTTATAAATAATTGAATGCTGGAACAAAATCATTAATGCAGATCACTTACATTTACCAAATCTTAAATAGTTTTGATATTTTTTATTTTTACAGTAAACTTCCAAAACCCAATGACTAAAATACTAAAAATTGTAGGAAACCAAAAATTTCATTGTTGCATTTGGTTCTAAATTTACAAAACTGAACATTTGAAATTTACATGCATAAATCTATTCCATGTACACAAATCACTGACCTTACATTAATGTCTAACTCTATTGAAACATGCACCATAAATATAACCCTGGGAAGTACTAATTTAAGTATAATTGGTACATATGAGCCTCCAAATGGAGATTTTATCCATTTCTTGGAGAATATTGATTTTATTTCATATCAATAATATAAAACAGCATAAAGCAGTCTTCCTGGGTGATTTCAATTCTATTCTCTTAAAATATAATAAACACAGAGATCCTAAAGCAAGTCGTAAATAGAATGACAATGTATGGCTTTTACCCAGCCATTACTTGAGCTACACATGTTATGACTCCTATAGAGCACACAACTTTAATCAGCCATATATGGTCATCTTAACCATATAGCTGGTATACTTCTGCTGGGGATCTCTGACCATTTTCAGTGTGTCTTAGCATTAAATGAGGGTCATAAAATCCTGGAGATAGATTGTGTAAATATAAAAGTTGGAAAATAAATGAAAATTTAATCCTGAAACAGAAATTAGACTTGATAGATTATAGGTCTGAAGTCCTTGAAGTGACTGATGACATAAATGAAAAATTTATTAAGTTCTCAAACATATGATACATTCACTGATCTTTGTCCTATGACTACTATAAACACAATCCATAAAAGGTAAAATAAACCATGGTTACATAAATATCTCCTAAAAGTTATACAGCAGAAACATTTAATCTATAAACATGTCAAAAAAGGCACAATACCCCAAGAAATTTACACCAATTACAAATACAAACTAAAATACCCTACATTAAAAAAGAAAAATCAGAGTACTACAGCAATAAATTTGAGGAATTCCAAGGTGATTCTAAATAACAATAGGAACTTATTAATAAAACTTTACATAGAAAGAATCATAGGTTTAAATCATACTTATACAACAGAAACTAATACATCAAACATAATATTATCATCACTGCTGAACTAAAAATCACATATGGATTTCCACAAGGTAGTATTTTCAGTCCCCTCTATTTTTGATCTACATAAATGACTTTCACAACTCTCATAATGGCGAAGGCTTCTAATATGTGGATGACATCTCCCTGATATACTCAGACACTAGTCTTCCACCCCTTAATGAAATAGTAAATAAAGACATTGCAACAGTATGGGACTGGCTGAAAGCCAATAAATTAGCTATCCTTAAAAAAACAAGAAACTTCTTGCTAATCACACAAAAGATGATATTACCAGACTTCAGTATTATTGTCAACTTGCACTTGATATCACATGTCTCTGTTCCAAAAGGAAATTATTAGGAGTTGTGCTTGATGACAAACTATCCTTTCATCAATATATTGGAAATATAGATCATAAACTATTGAAATTCTTGTTTATATGAACAAAATTACATTTCCTTCCCATAAATACACTTAAAATGCAATACAGTAGACTTGTGATAATTCATGATGACCTAATTAAATCCCTTTTTTCAATAATGTGCGCCATAATTTCATAATTCGCATTCGAAGAGCTCATTGTCACCATGAATGAGCGTCTTACTGCTGAGGAAGTGCTCCAGATGGCAGAAAATTCAAAGAGGCAAGAGGAGGAAGAAGAAGCAGGCAAGGCTGAGGATGAACAGGCAACAAGGCAGAAGAGTGACTGGTCCATAGAGGACCTGCGGATGTTCATGTCCTACATGAATGAAGCAAAGAAACTCACCATGGAGAAGGATCCTGACATGGAGAGGGCATTGGGAGTGATTGAGAGCATCACACAAGCCAGCAAACGAAAGTTACCTCGTTTTTCAAGGCTAAGTGATGTACATATTTCTAGATATTAAAGTATATTTTGATTATTTTGGGGTATATTCTTTGGCCTCTGGAACCAAACTAATTTTTCCCATTGAAATACATTTAAACTATAATTCGCAATTTGATAATTCACAACTTCTATCAGTCCTTAACTCATGAATTATCGTGAGTCTACTGTACTTCTCTCTAGTTTAGCTACATCTTTCATGCAATATTACCACATATGGGAGTGCATGTGATTACATCATCAACCCCTTAATCATAAACCAGAAGAAAATTATTAGAAAAATAAACAAGTGTGATTATTATGCTCATACATGAGGAATCTTCAAGCAACTGTGTAAGGTATCCCTCGTTTAATGATCACTCGCTTTAGTGATCTGTCTTTTTTTAACACCTTTTCTTGTATGAAGATTGGCCAAAATTTGGTTTAGCGATTGCTACAATGGGCAAAGTCTGGTTTCTGGTACTCCATGGGTGCATCTCTAACTTCACTTATCTAATCAAAATGGCCACCATGCGCAGAAATGGATTTATCTTCCTCTGCACAGCTTTCCTGAACTGTGTGCCCCTAAGCAGCCACCCCCTGCTCTTCCTTCTCGCCCCACCAGTGTTTTGAGTCACTCATGCTTCTGCATCGTTGTGTAAGATTGCACACGATTGTGATCATTGTGTTATTTGCTGCCTTTGTGAAATGCAAAGCAACATTGTACAGACTGTTTGGTACTAATTTGGATTGTTAAATGACTGTGAACATTGAAAATGATGGGTAAGTGTGTGGCTACTTCCCCTGCATCATCGGGTAAGGCTAAGCTCTCTTGTAAGTCCTTGACTTTGGAGGTTAAGCTGGACAGTATTAAGTGCCACGAGAGTGGTGAAGGGGTGAACTCCATCGCGAGAGCGCTTGGCCTAGCCCAGTCAACCATCATTAAGAAGGCTCCTGAGTTGAAGGTCTTGGCAGAAAATGTAACTTCTAACAGCAGCACGAGGATAACTAGGGCACGTGATCCAGTGATGGAGAACATGGAGAAGCTACTCCAGATCTGGATCGATGGTGAAACTCGCCGCTGCATGCCTCTCTCTACCACCATCATCATGGCCAAGGCTGTGAGTCTGTGGGAGGACCTGCGGAAAGACTTGGGCCCTGAGAGGGCTGCTTGGACTGTGGAGACCATTTGCTGCAACATTGTTCAGCTGTTGCAACAGGCTGGCTTCGACAAGGTGGGCCACGATGACATTGAGGAGCCTCTGGACAGCCACTCAAGAGCTCAGCAATGAGGACCTCATCCACTTCGAGCAGCAGTGAGCATTGGAAGAGTCTGAGGTGGAACTACATGAGCCACCCAATTCGCTCACTCTCCCCCTTCTGCGTGACATTATTGTGCAGTTTGAAGACTGCCTTACCAAGTTGGTAGAGAATGACTCCAACCCCAACAGAAGTGCTGAGGCTGTGTGCATTGTGGAGCAGGGCATCCGCTGCTACCGCAAAATGTACTATGCAAAGAAGGCCATGGCATGCCAGGCAACCATCACAAGCTTCATCAAACCCAAGATGGAATCAACATCACCAGAACCAACACCTTCCACCTCAGGGTTCACTGTCTTCATGGCCAGAGAGAGTGACCTACCCCGACAACATTCAGTCCTCCCGTCTTGGAAAGGACACCTGACGATGAACTAGCTTGTGACCTGGACTTTATTTGGTGAGTGTTATCTATCTATTTATTTGTCCTAACCTAACCAAAAATTCTGTGGTTTCCTTTACGTGGTACTCGTGGACAGCAATCACATGTCCACAAGCACCACGTAAGAATGCATCCCCTATTAACCCACGTTATATCATCCTCGTTTAGTGATTGTTCACTTAGCGATCAGTTTTTCAGGAATGTAACCCAATCATTAAATGAGGGATATCTGTATATTAAAATTTAAAGACACAGCTATTTCAAATACAGATTTACTCCCTAATTAATCAAGAATATAATTAATCGAGAATATAATGAACAATCAGATGCATCATGAAAAATCAAACAAAGTATATGGAGAGTGAATGTATCTCAAAGGCAAACTATACTCTTCAATGTAGTAGAAATTCTGCCATTTATTTAGCAGTGGAATTATGGAACAATCTACTGAATGAATTAAAAACAATCGGTGCTCTCTCATCTTTTATAAAGCAATTAAAACTTAATGAATTCTAAAGTTACTGAAGGCACTCCTTTCTTTCTCCTTATATATATACATACATACATACATACATATAGATAGATATGTATATATTATTGATGCGCCAATTAATCAGCATCGACATAATTGGCAGATATTTTGCTGATTATTTGCTGATTAATATTAAATATTCCAAATTTTATAAATAGATTTTCAATGATTATTTTAAGTTATAATGTCTTAGGTTACTGACTTACTGCATTTTAAATTCAAATTTAAATCATGAAATAAGCATTTTAATTATAGTCACCCTAAAAAACTAAGAAAATGGTAAACAGAAAATGGGACAACCACACTTAGTAAAATTGAGTAGTGAGTAAACGTGATCTTAAATCTGACCAGGGTTGGCACCCAAAAACCTAAACCCAAAAACCCAACCCAAAACCCAACCCAAAACCCAACCCAAAACCCACTGGAATTTTCAGTGGGTTTTGGGGTTTTTGTTCCGAGATGTTTATTTTAAAATAATTGAAATTTTTCTGATTGCTACATTGTTCAATTGTAGTTAATTAGAATGATTTGGCATGTTGATTATTTCAAGTAAGCTGACTTATAAAACAATTCTTAAATTATGCAATGTGTAAATAAAGATTATGAAAAATTGAAAAGTTATTAAAGAGGATTTGCACCCATTGTGAACACTATGGGCAATTATTGGATCATTTGACACATTGCTCCAACCATCTTGAATTAAAGTTACAGTAGAATTGACTAAGTCTTTTTTCATTGAATCCAGTACCTACTTCATTATTCACTTTGATTAGCGAGTCATCAGATAATTTTTTTTCTGCTTGGAGGACAATAGCCCGGTCTTAAATTTTGGACCCATTTAATAAATTCTTTATTCTCTACAACTACAAATGGAATATTTGCTGAAAAGAAAAATCTGGCCATTTGCAAATCTAGTTGTTCTTTTTGATCTACAGTTGTTCTAACCACATATGGCATTATCTGACCTTGTGTTTTCTTGGCTGGAGTAGAATGAAAAAATGGTATGGAAGATTCAGAAGCGGTTGAAGTGAATGAAGTTTCACTACTGTGAATTATAGTGTCATCATGAACCAGGCTTTCATATGATTTGCCCGAAGAGGGTCTACTCTCAAAACTGCCGTGTCTATGTGTAGGAGGAAGAGTTGCTGATGTAGCTGTAATTGTAAGCTCATCCACTTCATCATCACGAGCCTGTACCCATTTTTTATTGCATCAATCTAAATGATGTTTCACTCATTCTATTTTTTTTCGAAAATACACATCTGCAGTATTTGCACCGAACTCTATTTGGTTGGTCACTCCACATTTCTACTTCATCCCATTCAGCAGCTTTAAGTTTGCCACCAGTATGTGTGAGTCTAACTTTCTCTAGATGATGTTTCACACTCTCAATTTTTTGAGTGATACTTTCTTTGCAATAATTGCATAGTACTCTAGTAGGCTGATCACTTAATAAAGTCACCTCATCCCATTCGCTAGCTTTAGATCTTCCACCTCTATAACTCTTTGGCATCTTAAAAATTTAAATTTGAGTTAGGTCTAAATAAAGCTGAAATCTGCTGTTAAGAAATAAAGGAAAGAGCTAAAATTAAAATGGAGAAAATTCTAATATGGCATTATTATCTCTCATATCTGAACTTTCTGTGAAATAAAGATGTCTTTTTAATATATATTGTAGATTAGATAAATAAATTAATAAAATATAGATATATTAGTCACTACATAATTATCAAACCTTTCTAAAAAAATTTTCAGCCCATCAAAAACCCAAAAACCCAGTTGGGTTGTTTTTTTGTGAAAACCTGGGTTTTTGCCAACCCTGAATCTGACAGGATTTTTTCACTTAGATACCCATTACCATTATTATTATTATTTATGGTAAACTTAAATTTTTTGACAAGAAAATACAAGTAGAACTCGTTATGAAATGGGTACAAGCTAGTAGTCATATAGCAAGGACTAGACTTAGGCTAGCCCGGTTTTTCGAACATTTGTAGCAGCTTAGGTTAGCCTACATAATTTGATTTTCATGTTTGTTATTCAGAAGAGCCCAGTACTATTCAATGTGCTGATTTATTATTTTTTGTGTTAAGACTGGATGGTGGACCCATTCAAAATTTAAACTATTGGGTCATTCTCTGTCAGATCAACCAAAAAAAATTGAAATTAACACCCTCATCTCTCATATTTTGCTGAAATTTGGTTTATAGGGAGTTTGTGAGCCCTGAATCTATTTCTGAAATTATAAGGTCAATCCGACCAACGGTTCAAGAGATATGACCTCGGGCAATTTGAGGTCACTCGCGAGGTTACTAACATTTGGCGAGCCATAACTTGGGTAATAATTGTCATAATTATATAAAAGTATATATATTTAGAATCAGAAAATGACAAGGAATCCAAATATGCAAGTTTTAGAACTCTAGGTTGAAAAATAAAAATGTTACACTGTAACCAAAATTTGAGGTCACGATTTGACCTCTGGGGTATCAAATGAGAATTTTTTTTTAAATGTAAAAAATGAAGGCATAGGCATTGGCTATTAGAATCAGCAAAAAGAGTTTGTTTATGTTAGTATTTTTCATGTAACTAACATATAAGTGAACACCATATTCATAAGTTGTGCGTCAATTCTACCTATTTTTTCACACTTAAGCTCATAATTTGACCTATAGAAATTAAAATTACATTTTTTATAGATATAAAAAACAAAGTCAGAGTTCTTGACTAATAGAAACAATCATAAAAAGTTTGTTTATGTTGGTACTTTTCATGTAACTAACTTATAAGTGAACACCATATTTATAAATTGCTTGTCATTTCAAGGAATTTTTATATCTTAGCTATCAATTTGACCTCAAGCTCCAAGAATTTAATAAAAATTGTATTTCACTGCTAATCTACACTGGCAATAATAGTTATAATAGTGAAAGGGGAAGACTAAGCTCACATGTAGCCTAAACAAACCTGTTGAAACATGTTGCTACTTGTCTAAGTGCAGAATCAACACAGATAGTTGCAAAATTCCTTGTCTACAGGTTAGTACAGTTCCAGCCAGCACTGTGGGTGGCTGGTGGGTATGGTGTTTTAATGAGCCTCAGAGACTATCAAGGCCTAAAATATTAAGTGTGTATAGCTATATATTTTCTAAAAAATATATATTACCTAATTGTAAATCCTATATCTTTACAGATCAAAATACAATGGTTCGGCACTTGAAATACTGCCAGGACCCTATTCAAAAACACAAGAAACGCATAACAATCAATCTTAGAAAAGTGACTGATGTACTTGTTGAAAATGTGCTGGAAGAGTGAAAAAAGACTCATTGTTGTGTGTGAACTGCTGGACACTGATAATGAAAAACCCCACTATACTTAGTACCACTGAAAACAACGAGTCTGAGCAGGATTCAAATGAATCATCTACTATCAGTGGCTTGAGTAACATCTCTTCAATTCAAGATCTGGACAATGACAGTGATTGCTTGATAAAGGAAAATCCTTCAACTTCAGTTGAACCAGTTCTAGCATTTCTGGACCAAACACCAGTTAAAAAAAGTAAGTAATAAATTAATATAATAACTTATACTTTACTACAAGGTCTGTTTGATCTACTATATAGCCAATTATATAGCATTTAAGGTACTATAATTAATATTTAATTACTAATATTCAGGTGTGTGAAACCTTTTTTTCTGTTCTTTTCAGAAGGGCTGTCATTAAGCCAGAAAAAGCGCAAGGCTCGTGGTAAGCTATCATCTGCTCAGAAACACCTGAAGGAGAGGCTAGAACTCAGTTATGGTGTTCAAATTACCGAGGAGGTAAGTGATACTTCAAAACCTGAAACTAAATCTGAAAAACATCTAGACAAATTAATGAATGAATTGAAACAGTCATTCCTGGAGAGCAAATGTCACCATCACAAACTACAAATATTGACACACTCACCATACACAATTGAAAAAACAGCTAGTTTCTTTCAAACTACAACATACATGGTGAAAAGAAGCCGTTCACTTAAATCAGAACATGGAATCCTTCCGAAGATTCCACTAATGAGCAAAGGAAAAGTGATATCTGAAGAACACAAAGATATAGTTAGAAGATTCTATGAGTCAGAAGAGGTTAGTCGTATGTGTCCTGGCCAAAAGGATTGCGTGAAAGTTATCAGTGCTGAAGGTGCAAAAACGATTGGTCCTCGGGAATTTAAGAGAGATGTTTGAACTATATAAAAATGATGAAAAGAATCCCAAAATAGGATTTTCCACATTTGCAAAATTACGGCCATCATATTGTGTGCTTGCCGGTAGTGGTGGGACTCATTCTGTCTGTGTCTGCACATACCATCAAAATCCAAAATTGCAGCTGGCTGCATTGGGAGAAAGAGGTCTTTCATACAAGGATCTTATGGATTACAGTGTCTGCAGTACAGAAAGAGAGACTTGCATGATGCAACTTTGCAATGATTGCCCAAGAGAAGAGGGTGTCCTGGATTTTCTTGAGTTACTTGACAGTGTGAAATCAGCTCCAAATGAAATATCTTACAAGCAATGGGTGACTGTTGACCGTTGTACAATGGTTGATAAGGTGGAGCCACTTCATGAATACTTATCATCCCTAAGCATGAAAATATCCTGCATGGTTCGTCATCACTTTGTTGCTCAGCAACAATCACAGTACTTCAAGCAGTTGAAAGAAACACTACCACCTCAGAGCGAGGTAGTTATAGTAGGTGATTTCTCTGAGAATTATTCTTTCATTGTCCAGGATGCTGCCCAAGGGTTTCACTGGGACAATTCACAGTGTACAGTTCACCCTTTTGTCATCTATTATAGATCATCTGCAGACCAGGAATAGCACATTTTAGTGTCTGTTTCTTATCTGCATCACTAAAACACAACACTATAATGGTTTACTCATTCATATTGAAGCTTATGACATATGTTAAATTCAGATGCCCACAATTGAAGAAGGTGCACTATTTCTCAGATGGATGTGCTGGCCAATATAAGAACAGATACAACTTCACAAATCTCTGTTACCATGAAGAGGATTTTGGTCTGTCTTGTGAATGGCACTTCTTTGCTACATCCCATGGCAAAAATGCATGTGATGGGATTGGAGGAACAGTGAAAAGAGCTACTGCTCGTGCCAGTTTGCAGAGAACTACAGAGAGGCAAATTCTTACACCAGAACACATGTTTCAGTTTTGTGAAGAAAACTTGAGCAAGAAGATAAATTTTTTCTTTGTAACTACAGCTGATTTGAAAGATGCAGAAGAACGGTTGGAACATCGATTCAAGGATAGTAGGGCTATTCCTGGAACTCAGAAATATCATAGATTTGTTCCCCTAAACAAGGAAGAACTGATGGTGTATCCCATTTCAAGTGGCATTGGAGAAAAGAAAAGAATAAGGAAAAGTCATTTTACTAATGAACCTGCAATGCTTGGTAACCTAAAATGTGTCAAACCAGGAGAGTATGTTGGCTGCATTTATGACATGCAAGTTTGGTATGGAATTGTGGAGGAATATTGTGAAGAGTTTGATGATTTCACTGTGAACTTTCTACATCCCTCTGGGTCATCAGGATCAAGTGCATATTATTATCCATCAAACAAGGATTCATGTGCAGTGCCAGGACATCATTATTAACTGTAATGAGTTGTCCTACCCTAAGAGGAGGCAGCAGAATTCAATACATTTTTCCACAAAAAGAAATTGATGAGAGCATCGAGCATGCAAAAATTGTATTAGGCTAGCACATGAATCCTCTAAGTAGGTCTTCCCCTTTCACTATTATAACTATTATTGCCAGTGTAGATTAGCAGTGAAATACAATTTTACATTTTTTGCCTTTGTTTTTATATCTATAAAAAAATGTAATTTTAATTTCTATAGGTCAAATTATGAGCTTAAGTGTGAAAAAATAGGTAGAATTGACGCACAACTTATGAATATGGTGTTCACTTATATGTTAGTTACATGAAAAATACTAACATAAACAAACTTTTTTTTGCTGATTCTAATAGCCAATGCCTATGCCTTCATTTTTTACATTTAAAAAAAAATTCTCATTTGATACCCCAGAGGTCAAATCGTGACCTCAAATTTTGGTTACAGTGTAACATTTTTATTTTTCAACCTAGAGTTCTAAAACTTGCATATTTGGATTCCTTGTCATTTTCTGATTCTAAATATATATACTTTTATATAATTGTGACCATTATTACCCAAGTTATGGTCGCCAAATGTTAATGACCTCGCAAGTGACCTCAAATTTCCCGAGGTCATATCTCTTGAACCGTTGGTCGGATTGACCTTATAATTTCAGAAATGGATTCAGGGCCCACAAACTCCCTATAAACCAAATTTCAGCAAAATCTGAGAGATGAGGGTGTTAGGCACTGGTTGATCTGACAGATCCTATTAGTAAAATTTAAAGTGCTTTTCTTTGTGACACTCAAAAATGAATAAAAGTTGGGAAAAGTGGCAAGGGATACTTATACTTAGCAATTAAATTCAGAATTTGCTACTGATTTAAAGTTTAGATATGTTTGATACTGGAAATGCATTGACAGAAAGGCAAGAGGGTTATACCCTACTTTTAAACAGAACTCTTTTGAAAAATTGATAAATTTTTGCAGTGTTCTTACTAGTCTATAGGCTACTGTAAGCTATAGCTATATTGCAAATATATTCGTACTCTTCTGTTGAGAGTGAAAGATTATTCAGTTGTGGAGAGCAAGTGTACACTAGGGTGGATCACTTTTCACTTTTTTTTTAAATTATAGCTGGTCAAAGTTTTTCCCATGATTTGGTTCAGTGGAAGTACACTGACACCATTTTTACCAAAATCGATCAATATTTAGGGGTCACGCATCGACCTTGAAAATTTCAATTTTGGAAATTTGGCCAAATTGACAATTTTTTACTGAATAAAGATAAATCATCAAATGACCATATTTTCTGAATCCTCTCAGTGAAAGAAATCCTCTCAGATACTTACCAAGTTGATAGGACAAGTGGTTTAGAAGTTATACTCACCTTGAGATAGCATTAAAATTTAAACTACCATATTTGTCCCCGTACCTCCATATGCTGTCTGCCATTGTCTGCTTTTTAGGATAAGATAAAGCGAATAAGGAAAGATCAAATGTATTTTGTATTAAAATGGTTTACTGATATCACTAAAGGCACTTACTCTGGTGCCCCTAACTAGGTTCAAAAACTGTATGAATCGTGGTTAGAACACACGTCATCTTAAGGCATGCACCATGTACTCTCTCTGCTAACTCCTTCCCTCTGCGATACATCATCTTGGCAAGTGACGACTTCTTGAAGTCACTGAGTTCTTTCCGGCTCTTTTCCACGAGCTGAAGAAGACCCTGCAGCTGTGACTCGTCTTTTGTGACAGTGTTCACATAATCTTCTATCAGTTTTATCCCTCTCTCTGCCACATCGTTGGTAACTTTCAGATGCGAGATGACATTCTTCAGATAACAGTAGTTCTTATCTTGATCCCACTTATCACCGGCAGAGTGAGCCATGTAGACGTGCACACCTGCAGGCCTGTGAACACGAACCACGATGACTCATCGATCAGGTCTGGAAGGTGTGTCGTGTCATCAACCGAGACGTTGTCATATGTGAAGTCCTCGGGCACAGCGAGGCGGCACAGCTTCTTTGCCATCTCGTGCTTCACAGTGTCTTCCACTTTGTCACTGCAGAGGGCGAAAACGACAGTCTGAGGCCTCAGATACCACAAGTGCCGCCTGATCACTGCCAGTGAAGCCTCTGCAATCTCACGATCCACAGCCCTGTACTGCAGAAGACGCTGGTACAACACAAGGTCATTCAGCGGGGCATCAGCTGCGACAGGAGCCGCCAGTCAGGCAGGTGCATAGAGGAGTGCAGTAAATAGTACCACTCTCTGAAGTTTCTGTACCAGCTCGTCGTCGAACTCCAGCTGACCGCTGAACATAGGAGCTTCGTGTAGTAGATGATCTGAAACAAATACGCACTGTGATGTATAAATACCGATACCACTCCATATAAGTTTGTTTAATGGTAAATTATTTATCTTATTTTTTTCTGGTAGGGACTTCAAATGGCTGTTTGCAGAAGACAATACAATATTTAACTTCTAATTCAAAATACCAACCTTGGCCATCCACCTCGCATGATGGTAGGCTCCTGTGCGCATGAAGTGTGTGCCACGATGTGGCTGGGCCCCGAGTACCAGGAGTGTAATCTCTGCCACTTCTCGGTAGTCTTCTCTGACAAGACCAGAAGCGGTGCCGAGGAACTTGACTGCTCATCTCGGAGCTCCAAGCACGTCACCTCCACCAAATGCTTGATCTTCAGCTCGGATAAGCGAGAGGGTCGAGCTTGTCCCACCTGAAAGGGGAGTTATGAAAATTGCATGAAAATGACTGAAGTTTCCCTTTTTGACTGCTATTAACATCATTAGTAGAAGGACGCTGATATCTCAATTGCTCTGAAGGCAAAAAATCGTTGGAGAAAACAAATGCGCCTTAGACTTGAAATTCACCTTCTCCTCAGATACTGGAACAAAGGTTCAGTTGGTGCTGTGGTTCTTCCAAATGTGGTGATGACCATTGCCCCCATGATGAGCTCCATAACGTGATGGTGACAGCCCAGCTGGAAGAGTGGTTTACCAAGCATGTTCTCCAACTGGACCACTGTACCCTGCACCCTCCCCGTATTGGAGGAAGTTGTGTCGAAGCACAGTCCAATCACGTTGTTCTTGCATCCCCAGTCTTTGAGAGCACGAAAGGTCGCCTGGGCCTGGGACAGACCGGTGCCATCAGCAACAGTCGGAATGGCCAGCAACTTTCCTTCTGTGCATTGGGGAGCTCTGGAGATGAGAATCGCCTGGCGGTGCTCCAATGATCCAAGAGAGTCCTGAAACATATGTCATACATGCCAATCCATTATTGTCCACTGGAATATGTCAATCCACTCTCGTCACTGGAACATGTTAATTCACTGTCGTCCACGGTGAGGGCAAAACTGACCTTGATTATGAGAATAAAAACCCACTCTAATAGACAGAGTTTATTTCCACGACAGTTTCGACGCCCACTGGCATCCTCCTCGGATGCGAAGGTACTTATAAGTTAGACCCTTTAATGAGATTCTTGGTCAATAAATCCCTTACGGAGTCGTGGGAACGTGTTCGAACCTAAGTGTGAATTTCTTAAATGTCTCTGGATTGGAATGTTTCCTTACTCGCTTTTAGTAAATGTAATAATGGAAGTAATTAATGTGGAAATAAATATATGCAGTAATTATGTCAAAACATTAGGATCTGTATGTATAGAACAAGAAGATATTTTTAATTTGTGGAAATGTAGTTATAAGCTGACCCTGTAATAAAATGCCCTTCTGGTTTCGGGAGAACGATATCTAACCTAGGTGCGAATTTCTCAATGGTCTCTGGATTATTTCCTAATCGCCTTTTTTCATTCGTTTTTCGGTTTATAATTTCTGTATAATAAACACAATGTAATAACCAATGTAATAATAAATTTATAATTTCTGTAATTAATAATTATGCAATATTAAATGTAATAAATTTAATTATAAATGTAATAATTATGTAAAAATAATAGAATCTGTATGTTTAGAACAGGAAGATAGTTTTAAAATTTGTGCGAATGTACTTAATGAAAATGCCCCTCCTGTCTCGAGAGAATGGAATCCAACCTAGGTGCGAATTTCTTAACGGTCGATCCCTGAACTGTTTTTCCCTCTTGTTTTGTTTCATTTGTGTTTCTGTATCCACCCGAGGAGGATGCCAGTGGGCGTCGAAACTGTCGTGGAAATAAACTCTGTCTATTAGAGTGGGTTTTTATTCTCATATTTTGACCTTCACGTAAAAAAAGTGAAGTTTTTTGCATTGACCTTGATTACTTTACCATCCCAGTGGATGACAGCATGCCTCGGAGATACAAAGGATTTCTGCACAGCTGTCGACACTTCACAATGATGTGCCACTCTTCCACGGCGAGATACTGAATTTGTCCATGTCTGCGGGCGGATCTGCCGAACGTAGAACTGCCGCCACGACACTTGGCACCTATGTGCGAAATTGAAAGGAAATTGACAAGGATGCGTATGGTTTTTATGTGACAAAATAATCACTAAATTTTCCGTCGTTACGTCTATTATATCTTTGTCAAGGAAAGATCATTACTGATATATACACACCTGATTATTGGACATCCGGAAGCGATCAGCCACTTCAATAACAGCTGGTGCACTGAGGATGCGGTGAGGAAGGCTGATTGATATAGTTGATTCTCTCGGCTGTCGGTATTGTGGTTCTAGCTGTGATTCGGAGTTGCTCGATGATCTGCTTTCTATAGATTCATCGTCGCTCTCAGCTTTGGTTCCTAATTTCGTTTTTGAGGTGCCTGGCTCATCACAAGATTGTTGTCTTGAGAGTTGCCATTTTCTCTTGACAACGAACACTTTATCATTCCCACTCATTGTTGCCTGGCGCAGGCCCCGTTGATCCTCATAAAATTTAATATCATCTTCTTTGTTGTTGTCTGAGAGCAGTCGACTTTTCTGTATCTCTTCAATAGCATCGGGAGCTCCGATGTCCCAGAGCTTGTTCAGATTTTCTGAAAACTTCTCCCTGCCTTTTCCCGCATCACTGTCTCTCATCTTGCTCTTCTGCAGCGAGTGCCACTCTTCCCACAGTAACTCCAGTTTTCTTTCGCAGTTACGCCTCATGATCGTCTTTATACATGCCATGTTCCAAAATGCCAGAACATTGGCCACCATGTCTTTTACGGCGGCCTTCCTGTCAGTAGTTTCCTGCTTGGCATAGAAGAAGTACTGGAGAACTTGATGGGTGGTTGGCAATTTGGCACCACCGATTGAGGAAGATGGCTGACCAATTAAGAAGACATCCGTGGCTGACCTTAGAGAAGGTGGTGCTGTTGTTGCTGCTTTCTCTTTTCCAGAATAAGTAACTTTCAGAGTCTTCCCACTCCTGGTTGTTAAGTTTATCCATTGTACTAAAGTCTAGACTTATCAAACAAGAATCAATTGACACAGTTGATCTGTAAAAAGCAAACTGTGATTAGTAAAAATATTGGTCATAGACATAGCGTGTGTGTGTGTAATTGGGATTTTAGGATGCGCCAGCTACTGATGCTATGATTACGTCCATAACGGGGGACAAATATGGTATTTTAAATTTTAATGTTATTTCTAGGTGAGTGTAACTTCTAAACCACTTGTCCGATCAACTTGGTAAGTATCTGAGAGGATTTCTTTCACTGAGAGGATTCAGAAAATATGACCATTCGATGATTTATCTTTATTCAGTAAACAATTGTCAATTTGGCCAAATTTCCAAAATTGAAATTTTCAAGGTCGATGTGCGACCCCTAAATATTGATTGATTTTGGTAAAAATGGTGTCAGTGTACTTCCACTGAACCAAATCATGGGAAAAACTTTGACCAGCTATAATTTTTTAAAAAAAGTGAAAAGTGATCCACCCTAGTGTACACTCCTAGGAGAAATAGGCTGAGTGCAACAGCAGGTGAAAAGGTTATGTTCTTACATCATAATTTAAGAGTTTTGGATTTTAGATATTAATTGAAAAATGGGTACCCTAATTGATATATATATAAGCAAACAACCACATGGAAAAGGGAAAGTAAACACGAAATCTGAGCACTTTCGTGATATATTCACATCATCTTGTCTTGTTCCTGAAGATGTGATTATATCACGAAAGCACCCGGATTTCATGTTTACTTTTCCTTTTCCCTGTGGTTGTTTGCTTATGAAAAAGATCATGTGTTTTTCTGTGATTTTACTGCATATATATATACTAGGGTAGAGTGAAAATATTAAACTGTCTTGCCTCACTCATGATTTGGTGTATTGACCCTCTAGAAGTTCTAAAAAGATATTTTCTTTTTAGGAGGGTCCTAAAAAGAAAATATCTTTTTAGAACTTCTAGAGGGTCAATACACCAAATCATGAGTGAGGCAAGACAGTTTAATATTTTCACTCTACCCTAGTATATATATATATGCAGTAAAATCACAGAAAAACACATGATCTTTTTTAATATCTATCGGTTTTTGAGAGAAGATATGTTATATTGTGTGTTATTTGGTTATAACTATGATAATGAGTAAATATATTCACACAACACAAGCGATACTTACTAATCACCAACTACTTAAGAACACACAGATGCTTATCTCTCTAGTACCGAAGAAAGTTCAACAACTGAGTCTGAATATGAGTGCTCCAACATTCAAATGAGAGCCTCTTTACCCAATCTCGCCTTGGAAGCTGACAGATTTGGTGTTTCAGATAGGGCTGCATCAGCCATTGCTTCAGCTACTTTGGTGGATTTGGGTATCATTACCAAAAAAGACAGTGACTCCTTTATTGATTAAAGTAAGGTGAGAAGAGAGAGACAGAAATTGAGAAAAACATTACAAGTTGAAGCTGCACAAAGTTATGGTGATGGTAAAGCATTATATTTTGATGGGAGGAAAGACAAGATGTTGGTAAAGACAAATAAAGATGGTAAATGGCACCAGGATATAATTGTTGAAGAACATTATATACTATTGAGTGAGCCTGGTGGAGAATACCTTAACCATTTGAGCCCTAAATCTGGAAAAGCAAGTGATGTATTTGAATCGTTGTTTGCCTACTTGAATGAAGTGACACTAGATTAGAATCTCCAGGTGATAGGGTGTGACAGTACGAATGTCAACACTGGGTCTAAAGGTGGCATAATCCATTTCATTGAGCAGAAGCTGAACCAACCATTGCAATGGAGCATCAGCAAAATGAAGTATTTAGCGCTTTGTCAAGTGATTTAAATTGGCATGGCATATGAGTTGGTCTCTTATATGGTTGTCTTTGAAGTATTTTATCTTTTCACACAGTCCTAATTGTGCTTCAAATATTTTAATTCGAGTAAACTAGTCAATTCTACCAAGTAGAGATAGGTCTGGATGGTTTTATCAAACAGTATTATTGTTGTCCATGAAAAATTGTATGTGTATTTAGTTAAAATATACAGAATGAAGTACTTTAGGGTATACAAGTGTAAGAACAAAATCATTAATTTACAATGGGTAAATAGATATTTCGTAACTCATCAAGAAATCCACTTGTATCAGACCAGAAACAGATCAAAGCTTGTTATACCTCAATTTAGATTGTCTTCATCTCAAAACTACCCATTTTCATTGGTTTGAAACTATGGAATGACTTAAATGCTGATAACAAAAAAAAAAAAATCCCTATTAATAATGACATACTAACAAAAATCTATGATTAATGTCCATTACTATTGTTTACTAATTATTAATTTCTCGTGTGTAATCTAGTAGCTATTAAAAACACATTTCTTGGGATTGTTCAGTTCTTATCTCTTGTGTATAATATTGGTTTCTTTGTATAATATTGGTATAGTGCCTTCAATGGTGACCTTGCATTTGTCATGTCAGTGATAATTTAAGATTAATACATGTTTTAACTATTAATAATACTTATTTATTTATTTATTAATTTATTAATTAATAACAACTAGCTGTTTATTTTTAATAAGAGCCCAGTAAAGCCTAAAGCTTAAGGGCCAAATTAAATACAATAAAGTCGAGCTTCCCAATTATTCATGTCATTGTAAAATGAATGTATTTATTTTATTATTAATAAAGGTTATTCAATTCAAATTTAATTCCATTCATTCCCTTAATTTGTATTCATTAAAGTTAGAGTTCAATAGGTATGGTATTAAAGGAAAATATTTTTTTCCAGCATCAATCTTTCCTATACAAATACTAGAATATTATATCTTTTCACAACCATAGTTAATTAATTAAAGTTAATAAATAATAGTCATCAACACCAGCTTAGGATAGTATTCTATAATTATATATATATTATTATTATAAGTGATAAACAACTTTTTAGTTCATAATTGCCTATCTACACAAATTGTGTGAACTGTTTTAGAGGCATTTTGACTTAAAAATTGGTTTATTTTATTTAGCAAATTTTTTAGTGATTCATCACCACTTCACCAGTAATTACTTTTTTGCTTTTCAACTTGAAATTTTTTTAGTTCATTCATGGGTCAAGCAATTTTTTTTCCTAGAAAATTTTTATGATGATACCCCTACAGGCAGGGTTGGCAAAAACCCAACTACCCAGCCAAAAACCAGTTGGGTTTTTGCTGGGTTTTTGCTAGTGATGGGACGATTAATCGAAATTGGAATCGAGAATCGGAAGAATCGAGCATTTTTCAGGAATCGGAATCGGAATCGAGAGAATTGTACCATGATTTCTGATTCTTAAAATGATTCTTTAACTTTTAATTGAACCAGTTTTGCAATGTAAACTTTAAAATTTAAATGAAAGAGGATAACAAATTTTATTTTTATTGTATTGTAGCTATACATTAAAACATGTATATCCATGATGTGTAATCAAGAAGATTAAAATGAATTGTTACAACTTACAGTTGATTTTTATTTTTAAACCAATCTATTATAATTTATAATTTATATTACCATACTCATAATGTAAATAGTTAATCTTACCAGAGTAAAATATGACAATTTCCAGAAAAAAAGTATAGAATTATATTTAAAAATATTGAGAATCGTATCGGAATCGAGACTTTTTAGTGGTATCAGAATCGGAATCGTTAAAAATTTTGGTATCGTCCCATCACTAGTTTTTGCCAACCCTACCTACAGGCCTACTCTGCATAGAGGTTAAATAGCTTTTATATTATATGTAGCTACAGTAATGCCTGTGTTTTTGAATCCTCTCAAAAGAAATTTAAATAAATTTTTAAGGTTACTAGAGGAAGTTTTAGATTCTGCGGTAGTTTTGGTACAATTCTTGGGTTATTATATAGGCCTTAGCCTCCTGTAGTTAGCTTATAGGTTCTTTCCCATCATATAAAACTTTTGTAACTCAATATGTACAGTAGCAATAAAAAATAAAAGTTTTAAGATATATAGTTATTTAACATTGTCATAATCTGAAATATTTCTTTTCATATTCTAGAAAGTAAGGACTGAAGGCACGTATGATTTAAGTTGTTCAGCTGCTTTAAAACCTACCAACAAAAACTTAAATCGTTATAAGGATGTATTGCCATATGACCACTCAAGAATTGTTCTCCATGGTTGTAATGCAGATTATATAAATGCATCTTTAGTAGAAGTAAGTATTACAGGTTGTAGTAGGGCCAATTCCTTTGTAAAGAAGTTTACTGATAGGGCCTACTTTACCATTATAAGCTGTAGCTATTAGTGAATTTATCTAATTTAAAAAATTGTATGCTTTCACCTAGTGCTTTTAGACTAATCTATCATTCAAAAATGAACTAGAACCTAGAATCTAGAGCCTAGAGCCTAAAGCTTCCAGTTAAGCCTAAAGCTTAAGGGCCAAATTAAATAAAATAAATAGTCCAGCTTCACAATTATTTATCATTGTAAATTGTAAAACCAATGTAGCTATTTATTTTATTATTAATAAAGGTTATTCAATTCAAATTCAATTGAGGTTGAATTTAAAAAAAAAAATGTTACCACTTATATAGCACTAATATGTCATTGCTTACCACTCAGTTTTTTTTATTTTTTTTTTTTTTTTTTTATGCAAGTATTTGTATCTACTTGGGGGGGTAGTTCCAAAGTGCTCTTGATATTTCCTACGGACTACTGTCAGTGAACTGTACACATCCATCCAAGGTCCAATCTTTTTGCATTGCTCTTATGTAAACCTCTTATGTAATCACTCACACAGTCCCTGGAAAAAAAATGACATTACTATTAAAAAACAAGCAAATAAACACACAAATAGTTACATAAACCAAAAAACCACACAAACTATAAGTGGTAAGCAATGACAGTGTCGTATAAGTGGTCAGTGATATAGGAGTTGAGACCTCTTTTTCTGGTCTCTATTTCGGGTGCTTAGGTCTCAGTCTCAGCCATGATGGTCTCGACTACATCACTGCTGAGTATGTTAATGTTCTTCAAGTGCAATGAACATTTGTTTTAAGTAGGCAGTTAACTGCTGAAAAATGTCACAAACTATGAATTTGTGAATAAGTTAGGAGTAAATTTTGCAATTGTCATGATAACTTCTTTAGAATCTTTATTCCTGAATGTGAAATACAGAGATTAGGAATTAGGCATTACACAGTATTGAATACATGCAAAAATTGCATATGGTCTTGGTTTTGATCTTAGTCTTGGTCTCAAGACCTTTTTTCTGGTCTGTCTCAGTCTCGGGTGCTTAGGGGTCTCAGTCTTGGATGTGGTGGTCTCGACTACATCACCGTAAGTGGTAACATTTATTTGAAGCACCCTGTAGTTTAGTAATGTAGGTTGGCTAGCAATATTGCAGAGTATTATTATTATTTTAATTATAGGCAACCAGTAAGGTATGGTAAGGTCACCAGCAGTTTCCAACTTAAGGCACCCCAGAAACCCTTTTTTATGAAAGACTTCCTAGGCTATACTAACTCAGAGTACACTATATGCATAAATTTAATGTTTGATATGAATAAGCTTGTATTGAGAAAATATATAAATATAAAAAAAGGTTACATTCAAGTAGTGGGCAAACTTAGGGTCAGAAGTGTTTGTGAACAGGTTTGATCCGATAGTTGCTGATTTATTTTGAAAATTGGTTAAATCATTTATGTTTTACTTTTGATCATAAATCCTGAGAAAACATTGTAATCTTTGAGTAAATACGTAATGAAGTGCAGTTCCTTTTGGTTTTTATTGAATCAGAAATTTCATTAAATTGTACATTATTTTTTTTTTTTAAACTGAAAAATCCTAAATGTCTTAGTTATTTTATGACTTTAAGGTAAACATTATTTTTTTTTATAAAATTGTACCTTGGCTATGCGAATTTTACTGATTTATGTATTATCATACAATCTATGAATGTGATTCATTAAGGAATTAATTAGCCTATGTATTTTAATGAATTTGACAGGTCCTAACACAAATTTCTTCCTTATTGTCATTTCTAAGAAAAGTTTTATTTTAATGTCATATATATATGTATATATATGACTGCCTTTTATAGTATTATTGTTATTATACTCCCCCACTTATGATACCCTTGAACTACAGACCCTAATCTTAATTGCATATTTAGCTACATGTATGATTTAAGCCAAATGGTGAAATAGTAAAATGAGGCTTTGATTTATTGTCCTTCATCATTTCATTTAGATAAGGGTTTTGAAGGGTTTTATTTCTGAAAGTTGATTTCAAAGTAAGATTTTGCTTTTCAGCTAATGTTATAAGTTAACATATAAGCCTAATGACTGTTCCTCATAATAAAAGAAGCTATAACCTCATTGTGAATAAACTGCTTTATTTTATTAGTTTTCTTGGGTAAAAGATTTATTTTAAGGAATTTTCACTAATTTTTGTCATTGCCAATTTAAATTGTTATTTTTTTGAAAGATAACACTGCAGTTCAATCTTCAACCCTGTTAAGCACACGGAGGCGAAGGTCCCCGTACAGTCGTCTTTTACGACACGCACGACATCAGTTTTCAAACTCAGTACACTCGGGGGATTGATTGATTGAAAGTACCTCTAGCATCGCAACATCAAAGTCACTGATGCCGATACTCGGGAGATGATAAATTTTCCACTTTTCTCATAAAACTTCTGGATTCAGTGTGGAAATTTCCATGAATACCCATTGTATGAGTTAAATTTGTTTTAGCAAAAGAAAATAGCTTTATCACTTCAAGTTTTTAAAGCTCAAAATAGGTGAGCATTGTTGCCTTGGGACAAACTGGCATCCTTACAGTGCCACAGTTATCATAAATGAAACTTTCTTATTTGTTACCTTTTTATACATCACATTACTGTTTATAGTTCAGGTCCTATAACCGATTTCAATTGTAAAGTAACATCATTCTCCTTTATAGTGTGGTCACTCCATATTTTATTTTTATTTTCTTTGACAGGTGGAGAGCGTAAGTAGGAAATATATCCTCTCTCAAGGTCCTCTGTCTCAAACCACTCCGCATTTTTGGCTTTTAGTATGGCAGCAGAAAACAAAAGGAATTATTATGCTTAACAGAATTACGGAAAGAAATCAAGTTAGTTACGCCTAAAAAATATACTGTATGTTAATATTGGTTAAATGTGCCATCCACAGGTCCTAATTTATAAAATATGGTATTGATAGAAGAGGCTCATTAGTTTCATCATGCAGTATATCTGGCATGGCCTCGTTCATTTGTCTCATTACTTTTTAGCTTGGCAGAGGCTTACTTGAGGATACTGAATACCCACTTGGCTACTGAAACTAACCCAAATAAATGTGAGAGGAGTCAGTTTTCGGGGATAACTGCATCAAACTGCATTCCACTTGTGTGTGCGTGTGTAGGTAACTGGGCATAATCGAGGTTGAGTGTTTGATAATTCGCGGATGAGCCTAGTGGGGTAATTGTTTTATGAGGTAACATTTTTGGTACTTCAGAACAGTAAAAAATTACATGAAAAATAGAAACATTTTTATCGTTGAAAAAAATAAGTTGGTTCTGATTAGGTTAGCAAGTAACTCACTGTTTAATGACATAGCAGAAAATGCCCTTCCAATCCGCAGTTGCATCCAAAACATTCGTCACAACCTTCTCAGTTCAATGGCACTAAGGTTAGGTTAAGTCAGGTATCATTAATTAGTTTTTTAGGATTTAAGAACAGTCGGTGCCTTGCTTATTTGCAGTGTGTGTGTGTGTGTGTGTGTGTGTGTGTGTGTTTGAGATGCCTGGACCCTGGACACTCTGCAGTTGAAAGGTTGGAGGTCATAGACAGGTGGAAAGATGAGTTGAAGAAGGTTGTTCCAGAGTTGACCAGTTGAGAAGGTGAAGGATTGAGAATACTGATTAACCCTTGAGGTAGAAAATTGAACAGTAAAGGAATGAGAATGTGTCTAAAATCTGTCTGGTACTAAGTCTCTCCTTAAAGGAGTAGGCATGTAGTTGGAGTTTAGAAGAGCAGTGTCCATTATAATAGTGATAGTAGAGAGAGAGTGAGGCAACATTTCAGCGAATAGAGAGAGATTGAAGACAGACAGTAGAGCTGTGTGGATTGAGCTACCTAATGCGAGAAGTGTACTCCATACAGGGTCGGACAAGACCCTTGTACAGAGACAGCAACTGAGTGTGGGTGAAGAAACTGCGGAACTGGTACGGCACACGTAACCTCTTAGAAGTTGTTTTTAGAAAGAGAGCATATGTGATTTTTCCAGGAAAGATCATGAGAAAAGGAAACGCCAATAATGTTAAGGGAAGAGGAAAGATTGAGTTGTGTATTGTTGAAAATAAGGGGATAGTTGTGTGGAAGATTGTGAGGAGTAGACAGATGAAACAACTGAGCTTTTGAGGTATTAAAAGCCACAAAGTTTTTCTTTGTCCCAATCAGATATAGTAAAAAGATCAGAGGTCTGGTGCGCCATAGCCATCTCACGCGAAGCATGGAGTGACTGTTGAGAGGGACCCTTTGTGAAGTGGGTGGAATCATCGGCATAGGAGTGGATAGGACAGGAAGTGCGACATAAAAGATGATTGATAAATATAAGGAAGAGACAGGACAGACCCCTGAAGAACACCACTGTTAATCAGGGTTAGCAGAAACCCCAAAACCCAACTGTTTTTTTGCTGGGTTTTTGCCAACTCTGCTGTTAATAGCTTTAGGAGAAGAAGAACAGTGGCCATCTACAACCGCAGTTGTAAATCGACCAGAAAGGAAATCAGAGATGAAGGCACAGGTAGAAGGATAAAAACCGAAGAAGGGTAGTTTGGAAATTAAAGATTTGTGCCAGACTCTATCAAAAGCTTTTGATATATCTAACGGAATAGCAAAGGTTTCATCAAAATCCTGGAAGGAGGATCTACAGATCTACAGAAGTTAAGGCTAACAAAGACCCTAAGATCCACTCTAAGGTTAGCCCGAGAGAAAGGAAAGAGTAGGGGGTTAAGAGAAGAGAAGAGAATAAGGGGTTAAGTAAGGAGCAACACCTATCACTCGTGGGTTAACATTCATTCAGAAAAAGAGGAAAAAAGTCTCACCATCATCATCCGCCGGCCACTGCCGACAAGTCAGGAAAATAGGAGAGGGGTGAAAGATGAAAGGAAGTAAAATAAGAACGCTTACAAACCATGCAAACACAGTCTTAACTCACTGTCATACCATGCAAACTACAAACATGCAAGGAAAGAGTTAGAGACATGCAAAGTAAGGAGATAAGAAAAAAAAAAAAGTAGGTAAAGTTAAACAAAAAGTGGGTTAGTTTACGCTACGAGCTACATCTACGTTCGTGTTAGTCTAATTTTTTTTTTTTTTTTTTTTTTTTTTTTAATATTTTATTGCTGGCATCACACGCTGGCATGTCACAAGCTGGCATTCATTGTCAACAGACTCCCCCTCGAGCACCACCACCAGAGCTCCTGTTGCTAACTTTGTTTTTTTAAATTAAACAACGTTAATACTTTTAAAATGTCTGTCAAGACGGTTCTTAAACATATTAACGCTAGTAGAATGAACGACTGACGCGAAAAGATTATTCCATTTATCAATTATTTTAAACGTAAAGAAGTTCTTAGCGATGTTAGTAATGAAACGTCTGCCACGCAACTTAAATCCGTTATTGCGAGTATTACTATTATCGAAAGTGAAAAATTTGTCAAAATTTACGTTATCGATGTTATTAACGATTTTGAAAACTTCAATAAGCTCCCCCCTTAATCTTCTAGTTGCGAGTGAATACAAGTCTAACTCTTTAATCCTATCTTCATAAGGCTTATTGCGCAATGACGGAATAAGTTTCGTGGCACGACGCTGAACCCTTTCTAACCTATCAATATCCTCACGCAAGTACGGGCACCAAAACTGAACGGCATATTCTAAATGAGGCCTGACTAGGGACTAACAAGACCTATGGCGTCGAAACCCATGCTGACTACTATTAATCAAATCTCTACTTTCTAAGTGATCGATAATACGATCCCTAACTACGGATTCCAAAAGTTTACCGACAATTGACGTTAAGCTAATGGGCCTATAATTGCTAGCTACTGCGCGGTCGCCTTTTTTAAAAATAGGCGTGACGTTAGCTAATTTGAAGTCTTCAGGAATAATCCCCGTTTCGAGTGACTGATTAAAAATCTTCGTTAAGGGGCTTACGATAACTTCTTTCAAATCTTTCAAATGTCTGGGATAAAACGCGTCAGGGCCTGGAGCCTTGCTAACTTTTAGCCTATCGATATAATGCGCAATCTCAGCCTCGTAAACAGTTATTTCATCCAAAATAGTCTCGCTACTAAATGGAACGATATCGTTCACGTCGGGGACATTATTTACGTCTTCTACGGTAAAAACTGTCGCAAAAAAGTTATTGAAAATACCCGCCATCGCCTGAGCGTCAGAAGCCAAAGCGCCATTAACATCCACTAGAGGGCCTATGTTATCTTTTACCGGCTTACGATTATTTACGTATTCAAAAAACTTTTTGGAATATGTTTACTATCCGCAGCTATAAGTATCTCTAAATTACGCTTGGCATTCCTAACTGATCTTTTAACCTGACGTCTAAGCTCGATATATCTATTAAAGTTAGCTGCCGTGCCATTGCGCTTACTAAGTCTATACGCTCTATTACGCTCGTTTATAAACTCTCCTATTTCCCTAGTCCACCACTTCGGCCTACCACGATTTCTAGCGCGCTTGGGCCTACGAGGAATAAACTCCCTTTCAATATCCCTAAAACTTTCTTTAAACGCCACCCAACGCAAATTTGTGTCATTACCCATAAATAAGTTATCCCAGTCCACTACTCTCATCCTATCAGCAAAACTATCAAAATTAGCCCTACGAAAATCAGGAACTTCTATTACGTTACTATCCTGAGTGTTTTCTATCAATAACTTAAACCTAAGAATTTGATGATCACTACATCCTAAACTCTCGCCTACTTCTAAACCTTCGACTATATTCTTGCCGTTCGTCATCACCAAATCTAAAATATTGTCACCGCGCGTTGGTTCGGTAACTATCTGTCATAAAAAGTTATCGTCCATAAACTCAACCAATCTCAAACCCTCCTCATTACCAGTAAAATTCTCGTAATTAACATTAGGGCAGTTAAAGTCTCCGACAATTATACTATTCCGATTGTCAATAAAATTACCAAGAAGTGAGTAAAATCTAGTATCTGTATCGAGGGGTTGAACGGGAGGTCTATAAACAACAACAAAATTAAAACTAATACTACGCGCCCTAACTTCAACACACATCGCATTAATTGCTGCCGGAAAATCTAACTTAACCTCGATAACCCTAAGGGAATTACGAATGTACAGCAAAACGCCTCCGCCAAACCTATGTAACCTATCATTAGTAAAGAGTTTAAAACCCGGTATATCAAGTTCCCCCAACAAGTCCCGAGTCACGGTATTCAACCAAGTTTCAGTGATAGCAACTATATCATAGTTGCCGGAATAAATTATCGCCTTAAATTCATTTAATTTATTTTTAATACTACGTGCATTACGATAAAAGACGTTTAAGTTATTTTTTACCACGGGCCCGCGTTTTAAACTATTTATCACGTCGGGCCCGCGTTTCCCGGACCTACAACGTTTAAAGAAGGCTTCGACCTATACAGCTTTCGCACGTTTTCGTCTATTAACCTACCTAGCCTAGCATTACCTATTTCATTAAAATGCACCCCATCTTTTATAAAAAGGCTAGGATCACTGAATTCGGATCACAGCTTTACGAAGGGTACATTTTCCTCAGCACAAATCTCTTCTAATTTGTTATTCAAAAATATTGTTTTTGACGTAATTCTAAGACCCAACCCGTGCCTAGGGGTAATACCTAGAACTAAAGACCTATCTGACCTCGCCTTCAGGGACCTAATTAACCCCCTACATCTCTTCAAAAGGTCAGGCACTCTCGTATCGGGCCTATACGAGTCGTTGCCTCCTACCATCGTCACCAACATTGAGTGACGGGAGGCAACGTCGATCCTATCCACTTCGTCTCTAACTCTGTCAACCCTGGCCCCTGGGAGACAGACCCTCCTCCTCTTGGTTGGATGCCGTTTAACGAACTCTGTCCATGTGGCGCACTAAAGAGCCCGATTAAAATAGTTTCCCCCTCATTCACGTCCCTTTCCAAATGGGCGAAAGGGTTCGAAACCTCGATAGGGGGGGGATTCCTATCACCTAACGTACGCGGCCTAGCTCCACCCTTAACCTCTCTAAATCCCTCGCTATCTACTACTCTCGGACTAACCTTAACCCCTTCCTCAACTCTATCTAACCTTCCCGACAAGCTACCTAAACTAGAAACTAGGTTACGCACCTCACCCTTCAAATTACTAACGTCTTCAACGTTAGTATTGGTTCGGCCTACGTCAACCGTAGCCCTACCCCTGCCCTCATCAAGCGTTGCAAGTCTTTCCGCTACCTCACGTACACTGCGTTTGATGTCAACTAATTCCTCCATGAACTCGCAAAAGAAACAAACTGATCTATCGGTAATCGCCATAGGACCGCCGTTATAATCCCTAAATTCCGAATACCACCGGTTAACCCTTCACCTAACACACGACGCTTTCTGCGACGGCATCGCGCAGTTAAAAATTAGTTTAAACCGTCACAGGTATAAGTTAAATTAAGCCGGCACGCTATGAAAACTTCTAAATCGCTAAAAAACACTAATATTCAATTACTTAACTATAACAACCTGAATTTAAACGCATGTATATAAAATTCAAAACTATCCAAAAGCAAAATTCTCAGCAATATACAAAAGTAGATGCAATATCAGAGAGCTCAGGAAATCCGTCCGTTCAGTACAGAGTCTGGCTGACGAATCCAAGTACAGAGTCTGGATGATGAAGAGTCAGAGAGGTATGCAAGAGCAGCGCTAGTAGAGCGTCCTTTGCGAAACCCATACTGACAATCAGAAAGAAGATTGTGTGTAGAGATGTGTTTAAGAATCTTCCTGTTAAGGATAGATTCAAAAACTTTAGAAAGGCAAGAAATCAAAGCAATTGGACGATGGTTGGAGGGTTGAGAGTGGTCACCCTTCTTTGGGACAGGCTAAATGAAAGCGAACTTCCAGCACGAAGGAAAAGTACCAGATGAAAGACAAAGACGAAAGGGTTTACCTAGGCACAGTGTCAGCACAAAAGCAAAGTTCTTGAGAGCAACAGGAGGGACATCATCAGGACCGTATGCCTTTTTAGAGTGGAACCCAGATAGGGCAGAAAAATATCTTTGGAGGAGATTCTAATTTGAGACATAATTAAGTTAAAAGGGGGGAGGGGAGACGGAGGAACAGCACCGGAATCGTCCATGGTTGATTTGGAGGCGAAAGTCTGAGCGAAGAATTCAGCTTTATCAGAAGAGACGGCAACTGAGCTTTTAGCTAGATGCCAGAAAGAGCGAGAAGAATTAGGTGTTTTCACATTTTTGTCTGGTGAAGGAATTTTTGGCGAGTTGAAGAAGAGATTTTGCACATTTCCAGCAGAAATATAAGCTAAGTGAGAGTAAGGAGTTGGATGGTGACGGGACCTTCTGCAAGCCGCCGCCTCTGTTGCGGATTGCAGGTAGCTTTAGAACAAGCAAAGTTAAATGAACAGTTTTTTTTGCATTAGTAGTAGAAAAATAATATGGAATGTACACCTTCATGCCCGTGAGAATCACCTCCATGATGCTCTCAACGCATTTGGAGGGTCCCTGGTCACGGAAGCAGTAATTATTCTATGGGAAATCAAAAAAGTACTGCCCAAGGGCCTTCCAATCAGCAGCGCCAAAATGCCAAAGGCACCTCCCCTTGATAGGATCCAAAGGACGCAAAAGCCCAACTACAGCGATAGGAAGGGAAACATATATAAAATTGTGGTTGGAGGAGCCCAGTGGAGAAAAAAAAAAGTTTGCGAGTAAGAAGGATGAGTGGTGAGAAATAAATCCAGTGTGTTGGGCCTATCTCCAAGGCGGGGTTGAGGGAACCTACAGTTTTACATGGAATCCAAGCCACGGGTCGGTACATAGTCAGGACGCAGAGGACGGTCTCCCATCCACTTGCTATCCAACCCAATGTTGCTTCACTTTATCAATAAACCGGAAGTGGTGTTACGACATTGTCTACCAAGCAAATTACTTTGAAAAGTCAAAGGTGACTTTTTTTCCCTTCACCTTAATCCTTATTATATTTTGGACTTTTTTTATTTTTAACAGCAGTGGTGGTCAAGAATAAGGTGCATAAATTTGTAAATATACTATTTTAACTTTTACATTTAATTTAAGTATTAGTGATCTAGAACTTGTGCAAATTTTTTTATGAAAATTGAAGGGTACACTGAGACACCTACCTGAGGGCCCAATATCCTGACTTTGGAAACCGATGGGACGTAGTTATTATGAATAGTAAGTATGATGCTGCTTTTGTGTTGCAATAAAAGGGTATTTAATTTCTTTAATGTGTATTTTACTTCATCAGATTAAATGTGATCAGTATTGGCCCATTGGAGATAAAAGGGGGGGAGATAATGTGACAGAATACTCCTCGGTAAATTTGAAAGTTGAACTCGTAAAGGAGGTCTCTCATTCACATTATATCTACAGAACATTTAGGTTTGTGCAGTTTTGACATTGTATTTTAATTAAATTTAGCGTTCCAATATGTTTATATTGGTTTTGGACTGAGCAGTGAGGCTCTGGTTTGTTCCCTCCTGCTAGCTCCTGGGTTGGGCTGAGTTCGTAGCTTGCCCTATTCATGCTCGGGCTGAAGGTGACCCTTAGGGCGCACCCCCACCCCCTCGCTCTTGGGGAAATGAGCTTCCTGGCTTTTACTCATTCGTAAGATGATGAGAAGAGCGCAACTTGAAACATTAGACCACTTTATTTTGGTGCCACACTTCCAGGAACAATTTTAGTTTCCTTTGTCAGTGTAAACTAAAAGAATGAAAACATTTGCGATAGACAGAATGGCCCAAGATGAAGTAGCCCCATTATTTCTTTTAACAGAACTCAATGGGGCTACTTTGTTGGGTCGTCCTGTATAATAATAATTAAAATCGAATATTGAATAAAATGAAATTGCAAATATTTCAATTAAACTAAATTAGCTAAAATAATGAGGAATGGAGAAATTGATGGTAGTTTTGTAACTATTCCCGATCGTGGTATAAGGTAGTGGCTTTCTCGCATCTCTTTCACCTTTAACATTCAGTTATACTCTTTATGACTTCTTCCCAACCTCAAACTTTGCAGACATTCTCCTCTGGTATCACTGACAGAAATGGTCACAAAATTACTCCATACACCAGGCTTGGAAAAATTAAATTTTTTCGGAATAATTACAATGTTACAATTAATTAATTCTTAAAAATGTTGAATTACAATTTCTTCGCTCCAATAGTCACAATTATAATTAGTACAATTACAATGACATCGTCTATCAAACTAGTTAAATAGGCAAGTTCATATTTGCCATTTAGAAATCAACATGGTTTTCCCATAGATTTAATTGTGTATTTGTTTATTGTGTAGTGTATATTATTAAAAAAAAAAAAAAAAGGGAAAACTGGAAACGAGTATCAATGGATCAGGAGTGAATGTACTTCAATATCAGGCAAATTATTTCAGTTAGAGAGAGGAAACTTTGATTTAAGATACAATCCTACATTATGCAGTATTACATAAATTTTTATAGTCTTCATTTGCTTATTTAAATAGGAGTAATTTTGTCAAACACTTCCTAATTACATTTGATAAGGAGAAGACTTTTGAGTGTTTCTACACCAAGACTTCCTCGTTGTGCGCAATAAAAGTTTCCCGCGATTGAGAACACCCTTTCCGATCTTTCAAATCTTTCAAGTTTCAACTTGTTAAACCTCCTTGTCCTCTGAGTATCTGATTCTTACTGCCACGGGCCATTTCCTTGAATTTCATACTAAATTTTCAAGTCAGTCAATAAAGTAAAAATTAATTTAATTGAGATGAGTTGGATTATTACAATTATAGTAAAATATAACATTGTCATTACAATTACAGCCAAATTTGTAATTAATTACATTCAAATGAAATTACAAATGTAAATTTTCCAAGCCTGCTCCATACACTTCAGCACTTGCTAACTGAATGATTCATTGCGTAGTATGTAGCAATGGCTTTTTCTGTTCTAATATTCTTTCCAGCATATAAAGAGAGAGATTCCATCGAATATGGACATCCTGGATCAGTTTACACTTTTTAACTCCGAGCTGATCTTGCAAAATAAATAGTTTTGTCCTAGTTGCAGAGGAGTGATTAAAGTGGGATACAATACTTACGCAGTTAGAAATACTGTAATATCTTTTACAAATCTTCGTTCAAAAATTGAATTGCCAATATACAGTAGGGTGTCCTACTTATGACCTTTTTATCAGATCCATTGAACATACCTTTTTTCCTGTTAGAAATAGTTCACTTTTACTAAATATATATAAAAAAGATTAAATTTAACAATTTTAGGGTCCCTGACCCACCCCCGAAAATGGGCCCCCTTGAAAATGCTAGAAATACCCATTTTTTGTATTGTAATCAATCTAAATGAACAAGATTTTTGTCAAATATCAACATATTTGATATGCAAAGAAAGGTAATTCGAAGCTTTATTCAGTAAGGTACGAGAAACAGTAGTAGGGTGTTACCGCCGCCCCTAGAGCATCATCTCAATGCAGCTCTGCGGCGATGGGCCTCGAAAGGATAAGACGAGTAAGAACTTTATTCATCTTATCGAATTGAAGTGGGAACAACTTGGTTAACATTAGGTTAAAATTATATAAATTTAAATACTTTAAGCTTTTGACAATGTTAACAAAGCCCCATCATTTTTTTTTTTATTTCTCAAAAATAACAAAAAAGATCTTTACCAATAACATAAGAAAATAAGGGTTAAAACAAAAGAAAGTAATCTTAGGAACCTTTTGCACTTAAAGCAATGAACAAACTTTTATTCGCTTGAAACAAAGCTTAAAATAAAAAACAAAAACAATCTTAGTTACATTTTAACCTCAGAGCAGTGACCAAATTTTTCTTCATGTTTGGGATTACATGTCTATTTTGTTCAACGACCTGCAAAAGTTGTTGAAACTCACTTTCATCCTTACAATGCCCATGAAAATCTTGCATGAGCTTGACGCCACACACTGCCGTGTCATTTACTACTTTGGCAGATGAAATAAGGCCCCTATTCTTTTAAAATCGTCATCATCTTCCCATAATGATATGAGTTTTTTAATCCATTCCCTAGGTGAGTTGAAAAGTCTGAATAGGTACCAAGATCTTGGATCTATGAGGTGATGAAGTCTGATACCCTGCTTCAGAATAGGGAAGATAGGCTGACCTGGTGTGAACTCTTGAGGAGGATCATATCTTGTTAATTCTTTGGCCATCTTAACCGTTTCTTCATTATTAACAGAGCCAAACAAAGCCATGGCCCATGGGGATGAGCTCTTCAGTCAAGTACCAATAATGACCTCGAAAAAATGGCTAGGGCAGATTCGGAAACCTCACTGTGTGTATTTTTCAATTCATTGTAGAACCTAAGATCATTTACAGGAGTGTCGGATGATTTAGTACAGGACAACCAATATTTTCCATAAAAAAGGGATGTAAACTGACAAAATCTTTCAAGTTTTTGAATTGTGACATCATCGTAGCCAGCTTGGTGAGAGAAGGCATACATTTTATTGGTGTAAAAGATTGAAGCCATCTATCTTGCGTGATGGAAGGCTCCTGGCTTAATCCAATGAATTCCTCTGGAAGGCACTTCATTAAGAATGAGGAGAATTGTCTCTGCCAATTCTTTATAGTCATCGCGAGGAAGGGAACTCTTTTGGTTAAGAATATCATTCATGAAACTGATGCTGGATTCTCTCATATCTCTTAAATACCTATCTTTTATTTCAAGGTGTCTGTGAGGCAGTTTAGTGTCAATATTTTTTCAAACACTTTCTCTAAAGTTCTTGAAGGCTTCATTGTCAGGTGAATTAGTTTTGCCAAATATTCTGATGTAGACAGTATCCAAAATTCTCGCAGAAATATGATGATGGCATGCCATCCACAGTAATTTTTTTCCAAGAAGTTCTTCCACCTTTTGGCATGCACCTTTTTTCCATCCGGTGTTTGAGGCAGTTATATCAAATACTAGCCCATACATATTGTCTTGTAGCATCCATTCTGAGATGGTTTCAAACACGCTTGTTGCTTGAGCTGATCCGGTACTGTCTTTGATTTTTGCTACGCAGAGTAATTCTTCAAAATCATTTTCCCCAGTAACTAGTATTGCCAATCTTTCTTCCTTTCCACCTGATAAATTACAGATCATTTTATGAAAATAAAAACCCACTCTAATAGACAGAGTTTATTTCCACGACAGTTTCGACGCCCACTGGCATCCTCCTCGGGTGGATACAGAAACGCGAATGAACCAAAACAAGAGGGAAAAATAGTCCAGGGACCGACCGTTAAGAAATTCGCACCTAGGTTAGATCCCATTCTCCCAACACCGGAAGGGCATTTTCATTAAGTACATTCGCGCAAATTTAAAACTATCTTCCTGTTCTAAACATACAGATTCTATTATATTTTTCTTACATAATTATTGAATTTATTATTAATTTTATTACATTTAATATTGCATAATTATTTATTACAGAAATTATAAATTTATTATTACATTGGTTATTACATTATTGTTTATTATACAGAACTTATAAACCGAAAAACGAATGAAAAAAGCCGATTAGGAAACAATCCAAAGAAATTCGCACCTAGGTTAGATACCGTTCTCCCGACACTGGAAGGGCATTTTATTACAGGGTCCGCTTATAAGTACATTCCCACAAATTAAAACTATCTTCTTGTTCTATACATACAGATTCTAATATTTTGACATAATTACTGCATTTATTATTACATTTACATTTTTTTTAACATTTATTATTATTATTACCTTTACCCTAATTATTAAATTTATAATATTACCTTTATTATTACATCTGTTGCATTTATATTTATTTCCACATTTATTACTTCCATTATTACATTTACTAAAGGCGAGTAAGGAAACATTCCAATCCAGAGACATTTAAGAAATTCACACTTAGGTTCGAACACGTTCCCACGACTCCGTAAGGGATTTTTTGACCAAGAATCTCATTAAAGGGTCTAACTTATAAGTACCTTCGCACAAATTAAAATTATCTACTTTTTCTATACACACAGATTCTATTATTTTTCTTTTGACATAATTATTACATTTATAAACTCAGGCATAGCTGGGCACTTGCGTTTTTTTGCGCGTTTTTTTGCGGTACTGCGGTACTACTACCGCACTACCAAACCGGTACCGCATAACGCAGTACCGCAAAGGATCGCTGAAAGTACAGCAGTACCGCTACCGCATTCAAATTTCCCGCGGTACTTTCCGCGGTACCGACCAACACGGTAGTACCGCAGTACCGCAGTACCGCAAAAAAACCCGCAAGTGCCCAGCTCTGTATAATAATAATATAATAATAATAATAAAAAAAAATTAAAAGTACCTTACTTGATTCCCAATCTATAGCATGATTATTTTGGCTGGCGTGATAAAAAATGGCATTATTAGTATTACAACTTCTGAAGGCATATTTGTGTTCTTTAATACGGGTTTCAATATTTCTTCCAGTTTCTCCCACGTATACTAAATCACAACTTTTACAGGGAATGCTGTAGACACAGGCTTGTTCCTCTTTTGCCACGTTATTCCTAACCAGTTTACTTATCACGGTAGACGAATATTTGAACGCCAAAGCAAACTTAAAATCTTTCGTCAACGGTTTTACTCTTTTTAAGCCGGCAATGTAAGGCAAACTCACATATTGTTTTTGGTTAACTGAAGGTTCCCGAGGGGCATAAAAAGATTTTCTGGCTTTAAAATACGCCTTTCTGATAAACCACTCGGGGATATTTTAAATCCTTAAAAATGTTCCAAATCTTTGAATTTTCCGGGTCCAGCAAATGTGGGCTACAAATCCTGAGTGCTCTTAGAAACATGGGAGAAATAATTGAGCTTTTAACCCCTTCATCATGATATGAAAAATAATGAATGTACGAATTACAATGAGTAGGTTTTCTATAAACCGTGAAATTGGGCTTTCCGCTTTCGTTAATGACCAAAACATCTAGAAAAGGTAATTGTTTGTCGTTCTCCCATTCATATTTAAATTTAATAGAGGGAACAAGATTATTTAATGACTGAAAGAAAGTGTCAAAGTTGTTCCAGTGGTCAGGCCAAAATGAGAAAATATCATCTACATAACGAAACCAAATTAGATTCCTGGGACATATTGTTTGCAACAATTCCGACTCATAGTATTCCATGTATAATGTACTCAATATTGGGGATAAAGGAGACCCCATTCCCATACCAAAACGTTGCAAATAAAATTCTTCACCGATGGAGAAGGCATTATTGGTGACACAGAGTTTTATCAGTTCTAAAAATACAGATGTGGGCATGCCTAGTTCTACGTTACATGTTGGCAATTTTCTATCTAAAAAACTAAGTACATCATCAATGGGAACTTTCGTAAACAAGGACTCAACCTCAAAACTGATCATTCTTCCCCGTTTTAAATCTAAGGACATAACTTTGTTAATAAAGTCACAGGAATTAGTGATGTGCGAGCCTGAAAATTTACCAACTAATGGGGATAATTTATCTGCAAGAAATTTAGATAACCTGTAACTAAAGGAACCCCTGTAAAAGTTGTGATTTAGTATACGTGGGAGAAACTGGAAGAAATATTGAAACCCGTATTAAAGAACACAAATATGCCTTCAGAAGTTGTAATACTAATAATGCCATTTTTTATCACGCCAGCCAAAATAATCATGCTATAGATTGGGAATCAAGTAAGGTACTTTATAAATGTAATAATTATGTCAAAAGAAAAATAATAGAATCTGTGTGTATAGAAAAAGTAGATAATTTTAATTTGTGCGAAGGTACTTATAAGTTAGACCCTTTAATGAGATTCTTGGTCAAAAAATCCCTTACGGAGTCGTGGGAACGTGTTCGAACCTAAGTGTGAATTTCTTAAATGTCTCTGGATTGGAATGTTTCCTTACTCGCCTTTAGTAAATGTAATAATGGAAGTAATAAATGTGGAAATAAATATAAATGCAACAGATGTAATAATAAAGGTGATATTATAAATTTAATAATTAGGGTAAAGGTAATAATAATAAATGTTAAAAAAAAATGTAAATGTAATAATAAATGCAGTAATTATGTCAAAATATTAGAATCTGTATGTATAGAACAAGAAGATAGTTTTAATTTGTGGGAATGTACTTATAAGCGAACCCTGTAATAAAATGCCCTTCCAGTCTCGGGAGAACGGTATCTAACCTAGGTGCGAATTTCTTTGGATTGTTTCCTAATCGGCTTTTTTCATTCGTTTTTCGGTTTATAAGTTCTGTATAATAAACAATAATGTAATAACCAATGTAATAATAAATTTATAATTTCTGTAATAAATAATTATGCAATATTAAATGTAATAAAATTAATAATAAATTCAATAATTATGTAAGAAAAATATAATAGAATCTGTATGTTTAGAACAGGAAGATAGTTTTAAATTTGCGCGAATGTACTTAATGAAAATGCCCTTCCGGTGTCGGGAGAATGGGATCTAACCTAGGTGCGAATTTCTTAACGGTCGGTCCCTGGACTGTTTTTCCCTCTTGTTTTGGTTCATTCGTGTTTCTGTATCCACCCGAGGAGGATGCCAGTGGGCGTCGAAACTGTCGTGGAAATAAACTCTGTCTATTAGAGTGGGTTTTTATTTTCATATTTTTTTTTACCTTCACGTAGAAAAAGTGAAGTTTTTTGCATTTATTACAGATCATTTTGCTATCCCAATGGATTAGAACATACTGGGGAGGAACGAAATCACCTTGGATGTCCTGTCACGTTCTTTTTCTTGATATTGTAGCTGCTTGAGCTGAAGTAGTTTTGGATATGCTCATTTCTTCTGTTTTTGCCACACTCTGCGGCGACAACTGATGCAAAAACTGTACGTTGCCTTATGGAGAGTCCAAGACGATCTGCGTGTTTGATACTAGTGTTGATTGAAGCAAACTACTTGGTCTTGGTTTTGATGGGCCTGGCTGGGGTTCTGGAGAATATTCTTCACCCGAAGAATTATCTGTGTCATCACTCTCAGTGATGGTTAGATTGCCTGATCTCTTTTCCAATGCTTTTCGTTCAGCTTCTTTCATTTGTCGCTTTCTTTCTTCATCGAATCTTACTTCTTTCCTTTGCACTTTTGACACATAAGCTTTATCTAAAAGGCCAAGACACATCTTCCTCTCCCCTCTTTGGTCTTCTAGGAAATTTATGTCCTCTTTAATTTGTTCCTGAGTTCTTAGGGAATCCGTTCTTATCTCATGAAATATGTTTTGTGTAGAAATATCAAACAGATCATTCAACTAACCCAAGTAACTTTGTTTTTTGGTTTCATAACATTTAGCTTTTTTGCTCTTTATTACTGTTTCATGTAATTTTATCAAGTTTAGTAGCATGGTTCGTGGGGTTTTATGTCTTACGACATCCTTTGATGGAATGCCCGCCTTTTCCCAAATTGTTTGAACTTTTTACAAAACATTCAAAATGTTTTCCTCTTTGGAAATATTAGGGCCTTGCATTTGTTTTCTTCTGAGGTAGAAAAAATGCTTCAAAACGTCTCCTTTTGATGGCAGCGTGCGTCCCTCTTGGCCACTTAAATCATCCTTTAATGCACCAAGCAAAGAGTCGAAGTTTGTTGGATTGTTTCTCAATACAGCTTTTTTTTTATTCATTCTTACAATACCTCATAATTAAACATTTTTTATTATCTAAATACCTGAAAAAAATCACAAAATGGTTAATTCCACAATAAACTGTTGCTATTGCGCCTTTCTTAGCTAAAATAACAAAAGTCCTTTTCTTAGTTGAGAATTTGAGCCCCACTAACCTGATCAAATGCCTTTTACTGTACCTTAACCCATAACATATTGAAATTGAATCTTTTTCTGATATATTTGGTATAAGTGGACCATTTCTAATAGGAAAAAAGCTATGTTCAATAAATCTGAAAAAAAAAGTCATATGTGGGACACAATAGGTTGATTACAATACAAAAAATGGGTATTTCTAGCATTTTCAAGGGGGCCCATTTTCGGGGGTGGGTCGGGGACCCCAAAATTGTTAAATTGAATCTTTTTTTTTATATATTTAGTAAAAGTGAACTATTTCTAACAGGAAAAAAGGTATGTTCAATGGATCTGAAAAAAAAGGTCATAAGTGGGACACCCTAATATACAGTTGTAGGGTATGAATGAAGCAGGATAAAGATTGCGGGCCACTATGAATTTGGTCCGACTTCCTGTACGAAATTTGTAAATGAATACTACCATTTTGATTTTGGCTCTTCTTCTCCTGTTGACGCGGGGGAAGCGGGAGCATTTTTGCGGACACTCGCCCTTGGCCTCCTTCCTGCATAATATTTATACCAGTATATATTCTTAAACGTGTTTAGTCTAAACCAAAAATTCTTTTGAAGTAACATCATTTATTTAATTAACAAAATTGGGCCTCGTAATTTTGGGCACAGTACTTGGTCCAAATTTTTTTTTTTTTTTTTTTTTTTTTTTTTTTTTTTTTTTTTTTTGGTATTAAAACCTATCGTAACCTCAGAGGTCATCATATGCGTAAGTAATACATACAGTATACAATACATATCTTTCTTCCTAAATTACGATTATGTTGCATTTAGCTTGGAAAGGTTTAGATAATTGGCTAACACATTGGTAATCAGCCGATTATCAAATGCCGATGTATCGTTAATGTGGTAATCGGCAATTTTATGAATCGGGACGTTCCTACTTGTTAGTGTTTAGAAAGTGGCCGAAGTAATGGAAAGAATATGAAATATCAATGCGTGTCAGTGCGCTTTCAAAGCTCATCGCGAGAGAAAGCAGCTGCGCCTAATTCGGGAAAGTAACCAGAAACACCGTCAATAGTGATCCGCTAAAAAACGCGCTTCCTCGTTTCGCCCTGAGTAATTGTCAGTTTTCTGGTGCTAGCATAATCTGTAGCACCGGAATGAATTGAGAGGACATTCGGCCTCCATCTTGCTTTTCTTGATTATATAAAATGCGTAACATGTAGAAAACCTTTATTTAATGCAGTGCTTCCCAAATTGTGGGGGCGCAAGACCTACTAAGGTGGATGTGAGAAGGCTAACAAAGTGGAGGAAAAAGTAGAAGTTCTGATATTTTCAATTTTATTCAATATCACTATATCGGTATGATGCGTAAATATTGTTTAGAAAGCTTGCCAGGTACCGTGGTACATTAATGTATGAAACTCTTTTTTAATTTTTTAATGTGAACCATTCTGAGTTCATTCCCATATATATATATATATATATATATATATATATATATATATATATTATATATATATATTATATATATATATACATATATATATATATATCTATATATATACATACATACACAGGGTGTTTGAAAACTTTCTGTACAAATTGTAATGGGGGATAGGCAACACCAAGACAAACCCTTTTCGTCTATAAGTGTACGTCCGCTGACGTCACCATTCGGCGCGAGAGGGCGCCGCTGCAATTGGCTAAAAGGTGAAGTGGGCTAGACTCGCGCTTGCCGCGGGCATTCTTAAATCGGACGTAGTACGCGTAATGTTTTATTTAAAGAAGGTGCTGAAAGTTGCGACCGGTAGCATCAATGCATGCCCGACAGCGTCGAAGCATTGACCGACGTACACGTCGAAAGATTCCCGGCATTTCGGGAACAGTTCCAGCGGCGACAGCGATTCTTGCTACGAGGTCTTCTTCTGAGTAAATGGGAGTCTCGTACACGAGGTTCTTTATGTGTCCCCACAGGAAGAAATCGAGGCATGTTAAATCGGGCGATCTCGGTGGCCAGGCTACGGGCCCACCCCGGCCTATCCATCGGTCCCCAAAAATGGCGTTCAGATAATCCCGCACATCGTTGCTGGAGTGTGCTGGGGCCCCGTCGTGTTGAAACCACATTCGTCTACGAATAGCCACGGGAACATCTTCCAGCAGTTCCGGCAACGTTTCTTCAAGAAATATCCGATAAACCCGCCCGTCGAGTCGGGCAGGCAGCAGGTACAGCCCAATCAACTTGCCATGGACGATACCCGCCCAAACATTGACGGCGAACCGTTCTTGATGAGCATGCACCCGTGTAGCATGTGGATTTGCGTGCGCTCACACGTGAGAATTGTGCATGTTAAACACACCCTCACGGGTGAAACAGGCCTCATCTGAGAACAGCACATAAGCCGGAAAATTAGGCTGCACCGCTATCTGCTGCAGAAACCAGCGTGCGAATTCCACACGAAGAGGGTAATCCCGAGGTTGTAATGCCTGGACTCTCTGACGATGAAACGGATGTAACTGCTGCTCGTGCAACACTCTCCAGACCAGGTCGTGGTTCACACCGAGGATACGTGCAACACCTCGCGTGCTTGCGCTTGGATTGTCCTCAAATCGCCGTAGGATTTCTTCTTCCATGTCAGGAGTGCGCACGTTTCTCTCCCGACCAGTGTCATGCATGTTTGCATGGAATGTTCCAGTTTCTCGCAGTCGCCGATGCAAATGCGCAAACGTTTGGTGGTTTGGCACACGTCTGTTTGGGAAGCGCTGTCGGTACAACCTCACAGCAGCTCTTCCGTTTCCATTGGCAGCCCCATACACCATATGCATGTCAGCCATCTCAGTAGTCGTGAAGCGCTCCATGTTAAACGTACTACGTCCGATTTAAGAATGCCCGCGGCAAGTGCGAGTCTAGCCCACTTCACCTTTTAGCCAATTGCAGCGGCGCCCTCTCGCGCCGAATGGTGACGTCAGCGGACATACACTTATAGACGAAAAAGGTTTGTCTTGGTGTTGCCTATCCCCCATTACAACTTGTACAGACAGTTTTCAAACACCCTGTGTATATATATATATATAAAATGATCAACGCCCACTTCAACATTACGAAGATTTAATATCTAGATTCTAGACGTTTCGGAATTTCATCGGATCACTTTAACATATTGCTTCTCAAAGCATTCGGGAAGCAATATGTTAAAGTGATCCCTCCTGGGAAGCAATATGTTAAAGTGATTAACACTGGGAAGCAATATGTTAAAAAGAGAAAGGTTGATTGATCACTTTGTGTGACCATATAGCGCAACAATTCTAATAAATTTACTTTCAATCTAATATTTTAACGTGTTATGATTTACTTTTTATGCCTTTACTTTATTAAAACGAACATTTTGGATCACCTGAAAATCCGTCACCCCAGCCGTTTTTAGTTAGCTTTATAAGGCTAACTAACGAAAATATCACGACCTAATCTAACCAATCGTCAAGGGCGTACAGTTGACCTAACGATTGGTTAGGTTAAGTCATGATATTTTCGTTAGTTAGCCTTATAAAGCTAACTCAAAAAGGCTAGGGTGACGGATCTTCGGGTGATCAACATTTTTCATCGTACTCCTTATCCTAAATATTGGGAAGCAATATATTAAAGAGAGGTTCTCGGGAAGCAATATGTTAAAGTGATCCATTTCATCTTCCACCATCATTGGCTAAAAACAAGAAGATAAAAACTGGTAAAGTCTAGTCGGACAGATAGATGATGGAATTAACAATTCAAAAAAGAAATGATGCAACAAGAATAAGGGTAAAATTACAGTGCCAACAACAATCTTAAATACAATTAAGTTAAATATTCAGGTGTAAAATTAGAGTACAGAGCTAAACAGTTATTACAAAATATATAATATTAACTTGTATGTTTAATTTGTATGCAGAGTTATAATCACTTAGTTTAGGTTTTGCCTATGGGTTTTTCCTGCATAAAAAAATATATACTGTACGTAGTATGTATGTACTCGTATGTATAAGGACTGCAGAATTCTTAAGTCTATTTCATTATACGCTATGGTTAAAACCGAGTTGTTGTTGTTGTTGTTGTTATTATTATTAAATGGATGATTGTTGCTTTCGCAATGTTCGCGGATTGAAGGTTTAGCTAGTCTGCTTAATGGTAAAGAGGTACGGCTACTATTGCCACGATGCTCATCGACCCGGGCCTTGAGTTGGCGCACGGAGGTGCCAACGTAACTGGCGTTACAGCCACAATTGAAAGTGTAAACTAAATTGGAGACGAGAGCATTGGGCAACCTTTCTTGAGTTTAAAAAATGAACTAATGCTAAAATTGCTGGTAAATATATATTTAAAGGTAATTTGTGGGTAAAACTGAGGTAGTAAGTAGGGTATTTTCTATCCTTAGACTGATGTTGCTGTAAAAAGGCATCGGTGTATATATCTTTTGTCTTTTTGAATGGTTGGGACGGGCAGTTGAGGTTTAAGATGATTATTCAAATAGTTTCGGATATATTTCATAACCAAGTCCTTTGGACAAGAATTAGGGTTAAAATAATCGATTAAAAAGTTTATCTCGGTATTAAAAGGAGGAGGAGGAGGAGGAGGAGGAGGATCGGAGCAAATGAAAGCACGATCATTAAGCAATTTTAATACACACTCATTAAGCGATTGGAATTAATTTTTAAAGCCAAAAGGAGCGTCACTTAAAAATGTGTATCTAGACCACTGAAAGTTTTCTTACGGTATAATGAGGTGGTAAAATTATTGTTGGTTCTGTGAATATTGAGAATTCTGTTCTATTTCTGTGGTGAATTTAATACTGGGGTTTTTGGAGTTTAAATAACTTAAATTTGTCAACATGAGAAGAATTCAATGCTTGAATAATAAAAGTGTCACCCACGTATCTATGGTAGAAAACGGATTTGAAGGAAATCGGGCAGTCATGAAGCCAGTGAATTTCATGAAAACAAAGGAAGATGTTTGCAAAAGTAGGGCCCAAAGGAGAATTCGTGGTTACCCCATCTATTAGCTTAGAGCAGTGGTTCCCAACCTTTTCACCACAAAGGACCCCTTTTATTTTTATTTTTTTCCCACGGACCCCATATTTTTGAAAGATTCCGTCCACCAAACAAACTGTTTTTATTGACTAATAGTTAACTCGTTTTCTCATTTTTCACTATCAAATAAAGGACATATAAGAGAGTATGCAATTAAAATACAGCCTATTAAATAAAGTATTAATAATTCCAGCCAAGAGCAAGGAAACTTGAAATTTTAGCCTAAGCGCCCTTATCGTGGGTAAATGTACGATTTCCATTGGAGCCTCTCGAAATATTGAAAGCTCACAGACCCCCAGTACTACCTTCGCGGACCCCCAGGGGTCCGGGGATCCCAGGTTGGGAACCACTGGCTTAGAGACTGTTGTTGAATTGCATGAAATCACTGTCTTTTATGGGCTAAGTTGAGTAACTAAGCAAAATCATTTTTATTGAGTTGATCCACATTGGAGTCAGCATTCGAGAATAAAGTGTTCAAACAAATATGAATGATTTCTTGTAATGGAACATTCGTAAACAAGGATTCAACATCGAAATTGGCCACAAATAATTTATCAGCATTAGGAACTTTAGTAATCTCATGAATAAAGTTAAAAGAATTTCAAGTGGTAAAAGTGTTAATCAATTTAGAGAGTAAAAGAACAAGAACTTCGCCAAAGCGAAACAATAACTATAAAAGGCAGCCAAGATAGGGCAAAATAGGTACATAGGTTTATGTACAGTGGTCACAAAGTCCCTTTGCAGTGAAATTACAGCAATTACAGCGTGTGTGTGTTTCCCTTGTTTTCATGCAAAGTGACTTTGTGGCCACCCTGTACTTTAGGTAAACCATACATAATACCAGGAACTGAGCCAGAAGTGTACAGTGTATTATGTATGTCCTTGTTAATAACAATAATTTTAAGGAGTTTACGCAAGACGCGATTGACTGTTTGCCAAGTGCAAAAATAATTTAAGAGGGTCATCATTCAATTTTAAAAATTTTGTATTATTCAGAAATTGGGATACTTGAAACTTTATTGATATAATGAACCTTATTTAAAATGTCAATAAATTTTAAATAAGGCTGATTATGTCAATAGAGTTTTAAGTAATAAATAAATAAATGTAGTAATGTAGATGGGTGTTTCTCCAGATTTTATATACACAGATAATAAAGGGTATCTTTTCCAAAATACAAATGCTTCACTATATTCCAAGTGATGGTGAACATATATGTAATCCTTAGTTCTTTCACTTCTTTAAGATAACTTGCTTAATTTTCAGCTCACTTACCATGTTATTTTAATGGAATTTGGAACTAGAATTTAGTTTTAATTAGAAGTTGAAGAAATTTGAAATTGGTAACGAGATTAGTAAAGCTCTTTATTTACGATATTAATTATTATTATTATTATTATTATTATTTCCAATTCGAGTGAAGTTTTTTTCCCATTACATCTTCCATTCAGGTTAACCAATATGAACACAAATGAAAGCCGTGAAGTCCTTCATTTTCATTACACAACGTGGTCAGATTTTGGAGTGCCACAATCTCCTGATGCATTTTTTAAGTTCCTAAGTGTGGTGCGTGCCAGTCAGTGCCTTGATTCGCAATATGGACCAGCTGTGATTCATTGTTCTGCCGGTATCGGAAGGTCTGGAACATTCTGTTTAGTAGACTCTCTTCTCTTGATGGTAAGTATTCCTCCGCAAAGCGTTATGTCATTTAAGGCCAAAACCCCGCACACGGCGATGTCATCATTTCTTTTGAGTCTAAAAATATTAGCAAATTGGAACTCTTCAACGAGAAATAATCGTATAATAATTATTTTCCTTCCATTTTAAGTTGGACAAAGGTCTTTGCTCAGCTAAACCAGGGAAAGTTTTGGAAGTGTTACTAGATATGAGGAAGTACCGCATGGGCCTGATTCAAACTTCAGACCAATTAAGGTTTTCATATCAAGCCATAATTTATGGAGCCCAAACATTGAATGAAACAAATGGCAAGGTTAGTGGTGGTACTTATTTTGTTTCAGTACTTGATGCACGCTTTATTTCAGTATTCGTAAGTCAGAAGAACCCAGTAAATCTCCTGCAAAGCGCGAGTACTTTCGAGTGGACCGGGAGATTTCTCGCAATTAGGTGAAAACTTTAATATAGTAAATTCACTGAAAATGGAAGCACTGTTTTATGATAAGTACCCACAATTAAAATCTGAAAGGAGCTGGTTGAAAATAAAACAGTTGTGCTAACTCAGTGCCCTAAATTGTCATTTTAGTCTAGTTTTAATTATTTTTGTGAAAAGGTACCATAACATAAAGTAAAAATGAAAATTTTTGTTAGAAAAATCTCTAGTATTTTAGAGATACATCCTATCCGTTATAACGGACTCTCGGCAATCATAATGTGAATTTTAAAATATGAAACATGAGCGTTAAATTCAAATATACGAAGGCCACTCAATATATTTTGCCCCACTTTTTTTTCTTTCGAAGTTTCCTTGTAAGTTCCAGAAATTTTGTACACGAGTAGTTACATATCTTTTTTAGAAGTTTTTTTTCCCACATAGTCCATCCTTTACGGCTTTCCTCCACCTCGAAACGAGGGCCTTTATTCCTTGCTGGTAAAAGTCCGCTGAGTTGCGCTGGAGCCACCTCTTAACCTCCTCAACAACCTCATCGTCACTGAAACTTTCTTCCACGAATAGCATCCTTCATTGACCTAAACAAATGGAAGTCTAAAGGTGCCAGATCCGGGCTGTATGGAGAGTCGGGTAACACAGTTAAGCGCATTTTTGTGATGGCCTCTCTTGTTTGCAAACTGTTGTGTGGTCTTGCGTTATCGTGCAAAAAGAAGGACGTCTTCCAGTTTTCTCTTCGGTCGAACTCGCTTTATACGTCTCTGGAGTCTCTGTAGGGTAACAATATATTCCTCCGAGTTGATTGTTTGTCCTTTCTTCATAATGTCCACCAGAATCACCCCTTTCATGTCCCAAAGATGGTGGCCATAACCTTTCCTGCAGAGGGAGCGATTTTGAACTTTTTCTTGCGTGGGGAATCTGCGTGATGCCACTCCATGAATTGGCGTTTTGTTTCAGGTTCAAAGTGGTGTACCCAAGTCTCATCCCTAGTCACAATTCGTGAAAGGAAGTCATCCCCTTCTGTCTCATATCGAATCAAACGACTCTGAAGCAATTTCTTTTCTTTGGGCTTTGTGATCTTCAGTCAGTTCGCGAGGAACAAACGGTGAACACACTTTTGAGTATCCCAGTTGCTGAATTATCGTATTCACACTTCCTTCACATTCTTAGCTCTAGTGATAGCTCCTTGTATGTGACACGCCGATTTGATCGAATGATGCTGTTAGCACGTCGCACATGTGAGATGTGACAGCCAATGCCGGGCGACCGCTGCGTGGCTCATCATCGAGGCTGGCTCTCCCTCTCCGATAATCTCGCACGTTTAGACCAGCGTCCAACTGTGCTTCGATCAACATCATCATCATCATCATCTCCGTAAACGTTTTGTAGACGTTTGTGAATATTTTCAACTGTTTCCTTCTCTGTGGTTAAGAACTCTATAACAGCTCTCTGTTGCGTTAACCATCGGGTTTTTATACAAGGGCGTTTAAAAGCGGTTTTATACAAGGAGGGGAGGTTCAAACTGGAAAAATCCGATTATGTGAAGCGCAGAAAGTTCGAACTTACGGCCCAAAAGACATTTCAGCCCCATGGCCTATTATTTAGCTAAGAAAAAAGGGTGGGGCAAAATATATTGAGTGCCCCGAGTATTATTTTCTGTAAGAATAATTTGAATACAGAATTTATAGCTATTATAGAAAATGTAAACATTTTTAGCATTATATCACAACACTTTTCTCGTATGAAATAGGTTTTCTCACTGCATTCTTATGCCTTTTTCTCAGTTTTCCCTATCCACTGGTTTTTATTGTCATTTCTAGTAACTTCACCTTGATTGCCGTGTGACTTCATATATGAAAGAATTATACATTTGATGACTAACATTAACTAAGCTTTTATATACAGTATACATATATTGTCCTTTCGGGTGTTCATTGTAACTGGCAGATCGAAGAGGGGTGGTAGTTGCATGGAATGCAACATTACACTGCAGCATTGTACCCTGTAATTGTACCATTTGCAATTACACACATTCCATAATTTTTGTTTTCAAATTTAAATGTCGTCCTAAAAATGTTCTCGTCTGAGTATAAGTTTTTACACAGTATACGAGACCGCCAAACAGTTAGGAGATGGAAACACGGTCTCGTTATCAAGAAGTTTACCCGCCACGGCATTCTGATGGTCGAGCACCCGGCCGCCAATCTGAAGGTCTGGGAAGTTAGATTCTCGGACCAGACTTCAGATTTGAGCGAGTAAGGTGCTTCTCTGGTTCTTCATTGGCGCGATAGTGGCTGGGATTTCGCGTAAAGCCGTAGGTTGGAAGAGGTTGAGCAATCCCAATCATTATCAAGAAGTTTGGGCTCTCCTGCTTTGAGTAATGTCCTTTTGGCATAATATTAGTTATTAGCTATGAATGGATTTCGTTAATGTTTTCTTTTTGAAGGTTAATGATTAGTAATAAGTCTCGTCTCTGAATATCATTTCTTTCTTTACACGTCATACTTTCAACTGTTTAGTTTACCCTTTAAAGGCCTCTTCTTACATAATTAATTCCACGTAAAGAATTTCATAAAATTTGTGCTTGTGTAAGTTTGTCCAAAGAGTGGTTCTTCCATGAAATTGGAAGGATTTCTTGAAACTAATTTTTTTTCAGGATCCTAGTGAAGAGAGCAGCAGCGAAGAGGTGTCTCTGGAAGAGGCGCCTCCCCAACCTCCCCCTCGCACCGCCTCCCTCACGCGGCCCATGCCCGAAAGTGAGCTTAACGAAAAACTTAATAAGGACGCCCAGAGTGATGATACGGACGATGACCAAAGCGATGAATTGGACGAGGATCAAAAGAGGATATCGGTTGAAATTTATCAGAGAGATGAAAATGAAGGTGAAAACTTCATTCTTGCTGTGTTGTTAAATCATTTCATTCTTTCAATTAATTTCTCAGTTTTAACGCCTCTGAAATGTAGTGTTGGGCTTGTTTACTTTGCAACGTCTAACGTTATATGACGGAGAGGACCTACTAAAGCTTTACGTGTGATCCGAACCGCGGGTCGCTACATAATCTGGACTCGGAGGGCGGTCTCCCATCCAACTACTATCCGATCCAATGTCGTTTAACTTCGGTGAACAACAAGAAGTGGTGGTGTTACGGCATTTGCTACGACGTCAGCCCTTTTTAATTAATGTGTCAGTTTTATGCCAACTCTGCCAGAGTTGAAATGTTTGTCAGCATGGTTATGAGTAAAAGAATAAGATGTACGTTTAGTTTTTAGTGAGCGTCGTTCCAATAAACTAAACCTAAACTAATAAACATCGTAAGATTTATGAGGGTCTCTGCTGGCCTCCTTGTGAGGTTAGTAGACCCTGGCTTGGTGTTCGGATTTCCAAACTTTCAGAGAGTTTGCTTGTAACGCTTGCACGCTCCTGGTTGAACCCGGGTATGTCTTCTCTCGCTCTCTTTTCTCCTATTAAAGTTACTTTTCTTCCCAGTCTCCTTTCATGGTCACATTGACCATAAAATTTAGGATGGCAATTTGGCAAATCGTCACTGTTTGAATTTTTTATTTAAATAACAGCCAAAAAGAATAAAAAAAAAATGGTGGTTGATCAAATGTATTATTTTATTATAGAACAAACATATTAATACAGATTTGTTAATGTCTGAAGTACAGTTTTAAAGTAGAGAATTATTTCAGATTTAAAAGATGCCTTAGGACGTCCTTTGCCCAGTGAACCATTAGAAAGTGCTTCCAGTGCAGAACCTTCTCTGCCAACCACACCGGACAGCCAACCAAATTCATGGTAAGGTTTAATATTTTATACTTTCAGCCAATTCATACTATTACTTTTCTGTTTCTCGCGCACCCTACCCCTCCCCTCTCGGGGATTTGAGGAGCCGTCAGTTCACCCTTCTAAAACAAGACGGTTGCGTTGTGGCAACGTCGCAACACCCCCTTCCCGTTAGATCGGACAAATTAAGCGATGTTGGGTCAGTTCAGTTGTTAGATGATGTAGCGAACCGTGGTTCAGATCTCGCGGAAAGCTGTAGTTCCCCTCCTTCGTCATAGGACTTCGCCGTTACAAAGGAGGTTAAACAGGAATAAACTATGGAACTTGTTTAAATTTCAAAATAAATGATCTTGTACGCTCGCAGGTATCCTTTGTATTGGAAAAAATTGGCTAAGAACTAGTTCATTTATCTATTAGTATGAAAGAGTGTAGAAATTTTGTAACGATTAAGCCGTTGATAGTTGTCCCATTACCCTCCCCTTTTTTTAAAATTAAAGTATGTCATTTTATTCGGCTTATTGAAACGTTTTAAGAAGATACTTCCGTTCAGTGGGAGTTAATTAGGACCTTGAGTTGACAGTACCAGTATAGATCGCATTAATATTTTAAGGTCTTCATACTTGGAGATTCGCTCCTTAACACATTTTAACATGTATAGCATGGAGCCAGATCCTGTTGGAAAACCTTCTTTGGGAACAGTTTCTGCAGCGCTGGTTTGCCATGGCGTTCAAGAACCTCAATATATCACTTACTATTCATCATGCCTTCCACAGGCTCTAATGAGCCAATTCATCGTGCAGAAAAACAACCACAGAATATTTTCTTTTTTGGGTGTTTCACAGTTTGGTTATTTTGGAACTGGTTGCGAGTTCACCAGGTGAATGGCGTACAAATCGATTTTGTTGACCTTCGACAAGAAAAATGACACGTCTGAAAATAATACATTGTACCAATCTTTTGACCACAACCAGCGTATTTCTTGCCCCACGCATAACGTTTTATCTTCATTATTGTTGTTAGCAATTGTTTTTCCATAGGTTTCTCGGGTTTGCGTCCCACCGCCATCAATCAACGTCTTACAGTTGATGATGATACCTGGATATTTGATGCTGGTAATTCCTGGTCAAGCATGTCGCTAGTTTTTCTAGGATCTTAACTTGTTCATTCGTATTAACTTTGCATCATCTCTTGGTGTTGTTTTCCGTTTCCTTCCACATTTGCCTTTCTTTGATGAGGATATTGAGCCCCTTGGTTTGTTTCTTCTTAATAATGTTATTGATCGCTTCCACACTAACTTTGATTGAATTGGCAATTTCTCTGTGAGAGCAATGTATGTTCATGCAAGGTGATTATTTTACTTCTTTTTCTTGATGTAATGTCCAAATCCAACTCTGAAACACAGACAGCACAGAACTCACACGTACAGACTCGGATGACTGACAAGAATAACTAAATTAGGCAGAAACGGGATGACTAACTAAATTAGGCAGAAACGGGATGACAAGCTCGACTTCAAAAGATGCTAAAATAGCTTTAAAAGATGCTGCAATAATGTTTCAGATGATACAATAATGTGTAGTGTATAAAATAAATAATTAAACTTATTCATAAAATTACATTTAAAAAGCTTTCATTGTATTTTTCATTAAAAACGTTGAAAAATCATATTTTTGTTCCATGTTCACATTAATTTGTACAATACTGTGTGTGTATGTATATAGTATGCCCCTCGGTGGTGTAGTGGTTAGCGTCGCTGACTACGAATCCATCGGCCCCGGTTTCGAGACCCGACGGCAGCCGGCGCGCAGCAAAACCCAGCTGTTCATCCTTCCACAAAAAAAAAAAGTGGTTGGTAGATAAATGGGTACCTTAGGTGGCCTAGTGGTTAAGACGCTGGGCTGCTGGTGGGGCATGGTTCGGATTCCACGTTAAATTGTAGGTCTAAGGTAGAGTGAAAAGCCTGACCTTCATCAGAATGAAAAATTCGGGCGGAAGCTAACCAAAGGTTATATATAATATCAAAAGTTTGAAAATGAAAAAGTTTATTGGCAGACCAGATATATACCTTACCTTACAACCTTACAAAGGTTCCGCGCGATGATTTCTCATTTCGCGAAGGTCAAGCTTGTCGCCCCTCTTTTCAACTTTTCAACTGTTCCGCGCGATTATTCCTCATTTCACGAAGGTCAAGCTTGTCGCCCCTCTTCTCGAGTTGGCCTGATGGAGTTGGTTTCTTGTACTCTCTACCTCATATAGCCAGGTACGCTGGCTCATCGGGGATTGTTCCGAGCCAGGCGTCTAATCTTCTTTTGAAGTTGTTCACTGCAACACCATTCGTGTTTCTTAGGTCTTTGGGCAGCTGATTAAACAGTTTTGGTCCTCACAACAAAACTATTTTCTTTCAGGTTAAGGATGTTCCCTGTCTCGCTTTTAATTTGGGAACACGACACAGTCTTCCTTTTCTGCTTTCCGCCGTTGTTTGGGGAGTTAGATGGTCGCCCCTCTTCTCGAGTTGGCCTGATGGAGTTGGTTTCTTGTACTCTCTACCTCATATAGCCAGGTACGCCTGGCTCATCGGGGATTGTTCCGAGCCAGGCGTCTAATCTTCTTTTGAAATTGTTCACTGCAACACCATTCGTGTTTCTTAGGTCTTTGGGCAGCTGATTAAACAGTTTTGGTCCTCACAACAAAACTATTTTCTTTCAGGTTAAGGATGTTCCCTGTCTCGCCTTTAATTTGGGAACACGACACAGTCTTCCTTTTCTGCTTTCCGCCGTTGTTTGGGGAGTTACATGGTTCAGATTAAGATTAGGGACTAGTTTCCCCATTATTTTCCAAGTGTAAATAATGGTGTATCTCTCTCTCCTCCTTTCCAGTGAATATAGGTCTAGTTCGCGTAACCTTTCCCAGTAATTTAGTTCTTTGCACCCGTTGATCTTGGCTGTGAAGCTTCTCTGAATCCCTTCTCGTTGTCTAATGTCTTCTTTTTTATATGGGCATGTTAGGACCGAGCAGTATTCCAATTTGGGTATGATCAGTGTTTTCAGTAGAGGAATCATTATATTCCTATCCCTTCGTTAAAAGGTTCTCTGTATCTGCCCAGTTACTCTCTCTGCTATGTTTACTGCTATTTTATTTTGTGTTTCAAATTTCGCATCATCAGTTATTATAACCCCTAAATCTTTTACTTTAGAATTTCTCTGAATTTCCTGCCCATTTGGGGTATATTCCATGGATTTTAGGTCCTCCCTTTTTCCGTACCGTAACAGCTGAAATTTCTCAGTGTTAAACTTCATATTGCTGTCTCGTCCACTTGTAGATTCTGTTCATGTTTGTTTGTAGAGATCCTATATCTTCTGGGTTTCTTATTTTTCTACTGATCTTTGTGTCATCGGCAAAGGATGTTACTGTGCTGTCTCTGGTAACGTCCTCATCTATGTCAGTTAGCATGATTATGAAGAGTAGTAGAACTAATACTGTTCTTTGTGGTACTGAGCTGAGGACCTCTGATTCTGATTCTGATGCACCTTGTACTGTAACGACTTGCCGCCGCTCACTAAGGAAATTATATATCCATTTTCCTACTTTTCCTGTTATTCCCATATGCGTCAGTTTATATATTATGTTTCCATGGTCACACTTGTCAAACGCTTTGGCAAAGTCTGTGTATATTACATCATAGTTTTCATTACTTTCAAGTGCATCAATAATGTTGTTGTAGTGTTCCATTAGTTGTGATAGGCATGATCTGCCTGACCGAAACCCATGTTGGTTATCATTTAATTTTTCCTGAGTTTCCAAAGAGCCATAGATTTTCTGTCTAACTATTCTTTCAAATATTTTAGTGAGACAGAGATGTAAGCGACACTGGCCTATAGTTTTTGGCCTCGGATCGATCTCCTTTATATATTGGGACTATGTTCGCGTTCTTCAGGATGCCTGGTATTTCTCCCGTGTCTAGTGATCGTCTCCATATCCAATATAGGGGCTCAGCGATTGCATTCTTGCAGTTTTTGATCAGTGTGGCATTCCATTTCTCCGGTCCTGCATTCCCTATAGCTTGTGTAATATCATCTGTCGTAAAGTCGAAGTCCGTTATACTTTCCTCTTGTAGTTGTTCTTCAAAGAAAGCGTTTCTATCGCATATCAGTTTGTCAGTTTTTGAGATACTGAAAGATGATTCGTACTGAGCTCTTAATATTTCAGATACTTCTGTTAGATCATTAGATAAAGCACTGTCTTCGTTTTTCAAAGGTCCAATAGTGGCATAGTTTTTCGACTTCCTCTTTGCAAAATTATAGAAGTACTTTAAGTTAACCTTTATCGCCTCTATAGCGTCGCCTTCTTTTTCTGCATACTTCTCAATTAGTTCCTGTATGACGCAATCGATACTCTGCAGTTTATCATTTAATATTTTTCTGATGATGTTATCTTTACAGTTACTTAATTTTGCAGTCACTCTTTCTCTCTTTCGGAACAATGACCTCTTTTGTCTCTCGAACCTGCTTCTCTTTCCCCTTTGTTGTATTTTTGGGACATGACTTTCTACAATTTCCATCGTCTTCTCCTCTAAAGTCATTAGCATCTCTTCCGTTGTCTTAGCCTCGAAGATGGATTTCCAGTCTATTACTTCTATGCTGAATGCAACATCTTCCCAGTTTATAGCTTTGGAGTGAAAATTAAAAATTTCGGATTTGCTTCTTTCTGTTGTTCGTGTTCTTTCCTTTCTTGTTGCTTTTATATTGGTTGTTATTTCAATAATGTTGTGATCCGATATTATAGTTGGGGATATTTCTACATTATCAATTAGGTTGTTATTATTTGTGAACACCAAAACAAGGCAGTTGTTTTTCTTGTGTTTTCTGTTATTTCTTTTGTTAACATAAATTTATCAGCCAGAGCTAGTAGCATTTTTACCTGCTCCTGGTCTTCCCGTGTGCCCCCCTTGTCCTGGTGTACACATATTTTTTTTTCCTATCCTTTCATATTTCATGAATGGAAAATTAAAATCACCACAGAGAAAAATATTTGGGGTTGGAGAATGTAGATCTTTTAACCAGTTTCTTACCTCTGTAATGGACTCAGAGAATTTTCAGGTTGGCGTGTTCGGGGGTCTGTACATTACAATTAGCACCATATTTAATTTTTCAACTTTTGCTGCAACACAGTCAATGTAGCTGTTTGAGGTACTTATAGTCATTTCTGTCATATGCCTTTCGCGTGTGTAAATAGCACATCCTCCTTTACGTCTCACCGTTCCGTCGGCTTGAAGGATGTTATAGTTGTCAATTTGTATTTCTTTTTTATCAATACAGAACTCGAGTGTTCACAGTTCGCCTGGCAGTCCTTTAGATGGGTTTCCGTGAGGCATGCAAAGTCTACTCCGGTTTCTTGCATGAGTCCTTTCAGGTATAAAACTTTGTCCGTGTAATGATTTGATTTAAGGCCCTGAATGTTGGCTAAGATTATTTTTATTTTTTCTGTATCATTTTCACATACATTCGATTCATTTTCCAATAGTGGTGCCGGTTTCGTTGTCTTGTGGTCCTTCGAGAATTTGCCTCTCTCTCTATCTTTGTCGGTACCTGTTGTCCCGATAACGCATGAAGTGGCTTTGTGCGTGCCTTCTGTCCGGCTCTCGGATTCTTATATTTGTCGGCTGATTTTTTATTTGCTGGATGGTATTTAGTAGCTGAATTGTGTTGGCTACGTCTAAAAAATTGGTAGCTCTCTTTGATGTTCGTTTTCCCTGTTCACCTGTTGCGTTCCTTTGAGGGTGGTGGTAACGGCATTTTTGTCTGTATTTATCTTGCATAGGTGTTGCAGACAGTAATGTGGTGGAACTTGCACTTTTTTTCAAATTTGCAATATCCTCTTGTATAATGTGTGTTACATAATGTGGGATGTGCAATTGTGCATAGATGCATTACCCATCCCGATATCAGCAGTACCCTTTTGCACGGTATTTTGTAAGCTTCTACTACTTGTTATCTGGTTATCTTCTATGTCCTTAATTTTGATAGTCATTATTTTTCTTTGGCTGTTTATTTCCTACGTTTTTATATATATACAGGGTGAGTCAAAAGTCTGGAAACGTAGGAACTATGCTTTTCAATGCAAATATATATGTATATTTGCTTTGAAAAGCCCAGTTCCTATGTTTCTAGATTTTTGACTCACCCTGTGTGTGTGTATATATATATATATATATATATATTAAATGTAAAGTTGTTATTTTACAATTTCTTAGTTTTTCCTTTTATTATATACAGGGTGTCCCAGAAGTCCTGCCGCAAAGGCTCATATCATGTATACATATTATGGGGTAGGACTTCTGGGATACACTGTATATTTATTTATTTGCTAGCTCATAACCTTTGATTATATAATTATCCGAATTTATTTTTCACTAGTCTGGTGATTCAGATAGATGTTTAAGGCTTAAATTGTAGGCCTTCCACTCCCCCCACCCTTCCTTTCATTCCTCCGTCTGTATACTCGTAGAAAGCATTGATCCCAGTTGTTGTAGTATTTTATAAAGCATTTAAGTGGGATTTCATCTCTGCCATGAATGGTACAATGAAAAACCTTAATTTTTTTGTGTAGGAACCACTCGCTCTTTCATTGTAAGTTAAATTATTATTATAACCCGACGGAAATACCGAGGAAACTATCTTCCAGGTTTTACATACGAGGCCCTCCTAGGAAGAAGTGGCTAAGCGACAAAAGTAAAAAAATGCCAGAAAACGCAGTTAAAATCGAAATATCTTCAAAAGTTACGTCACTTTCAAATTTGGTACAACTTTAACTGCATTTTCTGGCATTTTTTACTTTTGTCGCGTAGCCATTTATTCCTAGGAGGGTCTCGTATGTAAAACTTGGAAGATAGTTCCCCTCGGTATTTCCGTCTTGTTATAATAATTGTAACTTACAGTGAAAGAGCGAGTGGTTCCTATACAAAAAAAAATAAAATGACGGTTTTTCACTGTACCATTCATGGCAGTTACTTTCAAATTTGGTACAACTTTAACTGCGTTTTCTGGATTTTTTTACTTTTGTCGCTTAGCCACTTTTTCCCGAGAGGACCTCATATTCAATCTCCCATACTAGGTTTTTTCTTTTTCAGATATATTTTGCAGTGCGTAACTATTGTGTAAATTATTTTGAAAAGGAAGGTCGCGATATTTTTTTGTAGTGTAGGTTTTTGTTTAAGGCATTAATGGTCCAAAAGTAAAGAAGGCGAATTTTGAAACATTCTTTTCTAATTTTTACATTTAATATAATTATTATATAATGCCATATTTTGAGACGTACGTGTGTTTGTGTGTGTGTGACGTACGCATTCAGTTGGTTCACGCGTCTTGATTTCTAGTACCTATACATATTAAACGTTTCAAACTTTAATGGGATGAAAATAACCAGAAAATTTTATTGCATTGATAATTTGCATTAAGATTTATTTATTTGTTTGAGTTTGGTGGGTTAGGCTGTTGCAAAAGCATTTCCATTGATATTTACCTTGGTAGATGGGGGATGGCCAAAGGTTTTGAATTTTTTATGATTCCCGTAGAAAAATAATCGTCGTCAATGTTAGTAACTGTAGTTATAAATAACTCTACTGTTGATATTTTATCAGTATCATAACCGCGTTTGTATTGTACCTGAGAAATGTTTTAGACTATTTACGTTTTAGTAATTTTACATTCACTTATTGTTGATAATTTTTTAAAAGATTTAAAATAGCAAGTTGGCTATATTTAATTATTCTCCTACTACTTAACAAGGTGGATTATTTTGAGAATGTGCCGCTTTCATTCTATGCAACATGCTGTGTGGGTATTTCTAAGGTACTGTATTTTGTACAGAATGATCATTCCTTAGAGTATAATTTTATAAAAATGTTCAGTATAAATGTTGGGAGTGGCCTCGCAGTTTAATAATGACATTGCATTGGTAAGTGTCCCTCTCTCTCTTGCCTCCTCGAGTGAATCTCCCTCCCTGTCTCTCAGCCCAAACGATGTCCGGAGGCGCCGTCAGGAGCGCTTGGCAGCAACGTCGGCCAAAGTGGCAGCGATTAAAGAAAAGACGCGGGCGGCAGAGCGATGGCAGGAGAGGAAGCGGCTTCTAGTCACGCCGCTTTCCGTCTGCGCTGCCTTACTCATTGTAGGAATCGGAGGCGGATTTATATATTATTACCGACAACTTCATTCTTAATAAAATGGGAGGTGTCGGCGTAGATCAAAATTTTTAGGTTTAAGACTGCCTTTCTAGCAATATGAGGGTCATAAAATATCAAAGTGTTCCTTAAAATTTGTACGATATTTAAAATGTTTTCTCGTCTTCAATGAGAGAGTGCCAAACAAGTTCATTATATCTGTTAATGTATAAAATCTTTTTAAGTTCATTCTGAAAAATGTAGATCGCTCCATCGTACATAGCTTGTTTTAATGTCTTTTTACGTGTCTAAATCCAAAGCAAGAGCACCAATAACCGCGATAATAATAATAATAATAATAATAATTTGTATCAAATCTTATAGTCAGTATCAGTGAGGGATTGGGTCTAAATTGTCACTCTTATCGACGGAATAATGTCTCCGCTTTTAGTCTTTGCATCTCTCTAAGTCGCAGATTCGTTATCATTTCTGCTAAGAACATATTTTATGGAAAAATTCATCGTAATTCTATTTTTTGTGCGTGTGTATGCGCGCGCGGGCGGGCGGGCGTGCATGTATGCTCGCATGCACGCACAGACTACATGAAACTAATGACGAGATAGACGTGAAAGAAAACTTTTGATTTGTCATTCCACAGCATTGTCACGTTCTTTTTATAATAAAGTATTATGATTTTACTTAAAGTAACATTATTAGATATTTGTGAGTAGCTCACAATGTTTTGTTGTAGTTTCCATGTGGTTACATCCTCCTCTTACACGCACTGATGATTTTAAAAGCCTTTTTTTTTTTTTCTTCAAATCAAAAGTGCATGGGCTATCCCTCACTCGGCTTCTTTCACTTTATATTTTGCCCACCGGTTGTTAAGTTTAATTTTTCTTCATTTTTAAACATGAAGTATTTTTAATATTCAGCTTTTTATTTATTCTTGCTTATCTATTTATATATTACATTTAGTTTTTATCGCTTAACGGCTAAAATTGTAGTGAACACATTACGTACTAAGGGCATATATATATATATATATATATATATATATATATATATATATATATATATATATATATATATATATATATATATATATATATATATATATATATATATATATATATATCTTGATTATATGCTTAATATACAATTACTGAATAGCCTCAGTACCGCATTTTATCTTTCTGGTAGTTTAAGTAACTTATTAAATGTTTTTCCGCCTTTAACGTGATTGTTAAGCTTCTTCAATTAGAAATTTCACACTGCTGTTTAAGGATTAGTTGCCTAGAACTCATTTATGGCCCATTATCGTGCTTAGATATTAAGAAATACGCCTTTAGTGCTTCTCAGTATCTGTGATTTAAAATTCCCAAAGATTGCGTTGAATTAAGTCAATGGTTAAAATTCCTTTCATTTGTTTATATGTAGGAATGTCCCTTTGTTTAGCAAAACTTTGTCTATTTGTGGGGTAGTTACAGGGCACAGGCATCGGATAGTTTTTCTGTTTTCAGAATTAGGTAAAGGCCATTGTCAGGGACCTGTTTAATAGATACATTCTAAAATAATGTTTTAAAGTTTAATTATTTTCATTGTTCAATTGAAAATTTTGAATTTAAAAACAATTTAGTGCGAGTGTTTGTGTTTGAAATCAACGTTTTTTGTTTTTTCTTCACTGGCCAATGTCCAGTGTCAAATTTTTTCAACATTCGGCTGTTATTTTTTAAGTTTAAATTTGACAGTTTATGGAAACTCGCCACTTTGCAGATAAAAATTACTGTGCTATTGCTCTTCAGATTCATCCACAATAACTTTTAACTAATTTAACTCGCGTAAGAACCAAATGTTGCGAAGTTGCTGATATATTATTATTAAATAATTTACATAAAGGCGAAGAAGTTGTTTTCGATTGCATGATATTAGACCGTATTTGTGAAGTGAAGCCAGTTTTATTTCTGCATATTTTTCATACAGAAAGCAAAGGAGCGCGCTCGTAAATTTTTCCTTTGCATCATTATTATAAACGTCGTTAACCTTTTCAGTAGCTCTAGAGGCAGTGGATCCGTGTTTAGGAAGAGTGGGCCTAATAGTCGTAATATCTAAGGAAAGTAAATAAGTTCTGAATAAATGAGAAAGGTTGCAGACAGTTTAACTTCTGTCAAAAAGAATACTAAAACCTTTTAAGACAAATTTTGTTTAAAGACAGTTTAGATTACCGTCAATAAACTATACTAATGGATTTAAAGTTGAATTTTTTTGGCTTTCATTAATAATGTCAGCTCTTCTGTTTTTTGTTTTTTTAATCTCGTATTACTGGAAATTTAAGATTTCCATATGAATATACTGTATAGTACAAGTGTTGTTTCCTCTCGACTCTTTTATTTCTTTTTACGATTTTCGTTTACCGTTTAACATAATATAATTTTACATTATAAAGCTTCTTTTTTTTATTATTTAAGACAATAATTTTCGTCCATTTATTTCATGCTTTTTATTTACAAAATTTCAAATGTCGTCTTAATTGTAGTTAGTGAAAAATAGGAAATTAATAATTTAAGAGAGAAATAATTCGACGTTGATATTTCCAAGTCTCGTAAGTACGATCTTCCCCGAACTTAGGTTTTTTAATTTTCCACTTTAATTCGTGTTAGCAAATAATCCTACAAAAGATTAGAAGCCACTTTTCTTTCTCCGTCATAACAGTTGTTTGAAATGTTCATAAAGGTTCCTTACATTAGACATGATTCAGTTTTTCCTTCTGCAAAACTGATTTTGCTACTTACGAGGTTCTGGAATGTCACCACGTGCAATTGTTTATAAGGTTATATTGGTTAATTTCTATTCCTTAAATGTCGGTATATTATATTTCTCTCTAACGTATATCTACGTTTGGGTAAAAATCATGATGGCGGCGAAATCGAGCAAAATAGATTTTCAGTGCGAGGCGTCATCAATGATCGACACTCGCTGTGTTCACCTTTTATTTAATACATTCAGATCAATAAATAAAATTTTTCATAAAGATTGTTTTGTACGTGTTTCGTATAAACTGATCAGATGGCACCTTGAACGTAACTGTCAATTTTCAGATCATTATATAAAATAGCACGTTATATTTTCTATATCATAAACAATATATGTTTATGAAAATCAGGGAATTTTAACTTCAAAAAACTATCCTCCTTAATGGTACAATTTTTATATGAAATAAGAATATTAGGATCAAAAAACTCTCGATAAAAATCATTCAAAGTAAATTTCACTTCTCAATAATATATATTTTTTTAATGTCATCACTTCCCGTTTTTGATGTAGGTGTTAATGTATACACTTTTGTAAGGATTATTGGTTAGAAATCTCCTCCTCCCCCTTTGTGTGTTGTTAGATGTGATAGATATGTTATACACACAAACTTCCACACCCACACATTACGGAAGAATTTTCTTAGACTCGCGTACTCTGATTTTGCTACCTTATTCCATTAAATACAGGGTGATTCTTTCATTATGCCACAATTAAAAAAAGAAAAAAAATATCTATGGATCCACTTTTGTTTAAAGGCAAACTCGCGAGATTATTGTGGTAAGAAGGGAGTTTATTTCATTTATAAGCAAACTATGCTGAAAGTATCCTCACTTCGTGAAATTACGTGACAAATACGAACAATGTAATATCTCGTGATGATCTCCAGCGCTTCGGTAGAAAAAGGTGCGGGTTTCACTTTCAATCGCCGCTTTTAGAGCTTCCACTGTCCTGGGATTTTCTTCGAAGAACCTGCCCTTTAGATGTCCTCAGAAGAAGAAATCGCGGGAATTGAGGTCAGAAGAAGAGAGGAGGCAATGCAAGATCACAGTCGTAAAGGTCGGGTACCCGTTGGACGGGACTCTCCGACCAAAGGTTTCACGCAAATTGTCGAGGACATTTGCCGTATGAGGTCTTGCGCCGTCCTGCTAAAACCAGATTCTGTCCATATCAGTGTTTTAGCCCAAAAGAAACGGGATGAACTATTCTTGGAAGATGCCGAGGTAAACAGTTTCGTCCACTGTACGCTTTAGGCCGTAATAAGGAATCACACTGCCGGATTCGTCACGTAATTTTGCAAAAGGGAGGACACTTTGAGCATATTCTACGCTCGTAAAAAAAGAAAAACCCATCCTTTCACAATAAGCGTGCCAAGTTTCGTTAGTCCATTGATTTTTAATTAATTTTTGAAAGTGGCATAAATTAAATAAGTAATCACACTGTACATAGTTTTAAGAGTTTTGACCTGAGTATCCGAACATTTCGGTCAGGTCAGGTCAGGTTGGTAGATGTCAGTTTATAACCAATTCATAATATTTAACCATATATATATATATATATATATATATATATATATATATATATATGTGAAATTCTTATGTATTTTTGTGTCCTGTATATCGTACTATTTAGTTTAAGTATGTAGTATTTAATTTTGGAGTTTTCCATCAAAGTCAGGATATTAAGCGATTCCATCATTGTAGTTTAATCATATTGTACCACACTAAAGTAATAAGCCTTTTATTTTTATCATGTATTTATAATAAATATTAACCACATCATTGTTTTATTTAGCGAGTGGAAAATTCATATTTGATGAAGATTTCCCCTTTTAAACGATTTAATTCTTCAAAATTCTGTAGATTGTAAAAAAGTAAGTGGTTGTGATAGGGCGTAATTTTGAGAGAATTTAATTTTTTCAGTTGTGCGGCAACAGTGAAATCTTGATAATTCTCTCATCTTCCTCGTTTCATCCCCCTCTCCCTCCAAACCCCTCCCCTTCCCCCACTACCCCGGTATTTGTTTCTTCCTCCCCACTTATTTGAGTTGGATGTGGGTCGTTTGACATGCACTTGTGTTGCAGGGAGACTTGGGAAGACGCTGTGCCTGCCAAACGACCTCGCATCTAACGAATGGAGATGGAGAGACACTTCCTAAACTACTTTTGAACAACAACAACAACAACAACAACTACTACTACTACAACAACAACAACAACAACAACCCACCACCATCACCACCACCACCAATCAGCCATAAACCCTCTGTGGCCTCATTCTGTTCTTATCCTTTGACAACAATCCAAATGTCGTTGAGACGAAACAGGGAAATAGTCATTTATTTATTTCTAGGAAAGTCGGGTTATTTGAAAATAAATTTGGTTTGTAAGGTACTGAAGTGAGACGAGTTATTTTGTGTAACTACTGTAATTATTTTAATTTAGGTGTAGGACTAATCTGAAAAATGTATGAATCGATTATTTTTTATCATTCCATAGAACAATTTAATTTGCTTCTATTTCCATTTAATTTTAGTTAAAATAACAGACTTTAGTGCAGTAATTGTATAGTATTTTGCATCCCTAAATTAAATTTGGTTAAATGCACATTTTATTGTCATTATAGGACTTATTCCTCATTTTCAGAGGAAATTTCCTCAGTAGTAAGGCCTTTCGATTTAATTAAGGATTTTCTAGCTCACAATGCCACCAGTGAAACATTTCGTTTCGGTTAAAACATTTTTCCTTGCATATATTGCAGTGCAAATGGGAAAACAAGAATTTTTTATTTAAGTTTTTTATTACTTATTATTTATTAATTCTTCAGTTTACCCTGAGAGCTTCGGATAATTAGCGTTGCCCGTGCTCCTTTCTCATCCCCACCAAATGTCTGACAATAAATGAATTAAATCTTACAATTGCAGCTTGAAAGTAAATTTAGAATTCTACATATTCAGGTAAACTATACATATTCTCTCTAATAATAAATCAGCGAAATGCCATCTAGTCAAAACGTAAACTAAATTTTTGCCTTTTTACCTTTGTAAGATTTTGGGCAGTAATATTTGGGATAAAGTTTTGGAGTTTTAATTAATAAGTTAATGAAAGTCCATCTATATACTCCGCCAGCCAACGATTATATTATACAACATGTAAATAATTTCGTACGACAAATTTTTTACAGAAATTTTGAGCTACTGAGAGCTTAGTATTTAAAGTTTATGGGACACTCAAAGTTTGAAAGCAATATTGCATAATTTGCCTCGTTGGCTTCGGATGAAATGCTTGGACTTTGATAGCTTATTTGTTTTGCAAGTTCGGAACAGTTTTCTCTGGATTTCACAAATGTGTAACTATAAAGTTTTGTAGAAGCGTGGAGACTAAATTAATCTGCAGTCTGGTTATATTGTACTACAAATCGTCCTCTGTTTATATGATGAAATATATGAAAGTATGCAATAGCAATAATACTGAGCACTATATGAGAACTTTGCTAAAGACAGTATTTAACGTGCTACAAAACGAGTATTTTATATAATTTATAATAAAGTGGAGAAACTAGGGAGTGGGACTCGAACTCGCGTTCCCACCAATGGATCTTCGCGTGTATAACTGCAGATGTTTACTGGAGAACCTGATTCAACCATCTACCGCTATATTGGCTTAGATGAGTTGGTTAAACTGCGTTATCTCCTTCACTTTGTATAAGATAGATTGTACCAAAAGCTGCTTATTTTTGTTGAAATTGTTATAGATCCTTTGGAAATTGATAATATCATTTCGGAAAATACAATGTATGAAATATGAAAGCGTATTGGCTGATATGTCAACAAAAAAATATATATAATTTTTAAATCATTAAAATGTAATGAATTTTCCTAACATCCTTGTTGTTCATAGTATTTTTAGATTAAAATTTAAATATTGTGTCAAATATGTAATGATGTATTTTTAAGAGTTACAGTAATTAAATTTATAAGAATAATTTTTACAAATTTAAAAACTAGCCAGTGTACCTAACCCTATCCCATGTCTGTCTCCAGGTATGTGATGTCAGAACCCTTGAAGTTTAGTAATTTTTTTTAACACAGTCAAAGCCTACTTATATCTAGTCGGTTCACGTAAATAATTTCATATTTGAAGCCAGTGAGACCTTAACGTTTAATTTATGAGCTCACGAACCAATTAGAATTTGGGTGCAGGTTCACAATTTTTGACTCATTGACTTTGAATGTGAAACTCAAAATTTTGATGGCCGTTTTATTTTTGTAAATTTATAGACTACAGTACATTTGCCTCGATTTCACAGAAAAGGATGAAATTTTGTATAAGCGTTGCCTGACTAGATATTGGTCGATTTTAATGTAGCGGTCGTTAAGCAAAACTGGTATCCTAAAAATCGGTATATTGAGAAATGTGGCAGGTGCAACTTTCTTTATGAACAACGTAATATTTCCCATGCTTACAGTAAGTTTACAAATCGTAAAGGATACCAAATCAACGAACTCACCATATAAACTTGGAAAATGTAATAATGGGGTTGTTTAAACTCCTTCGCAACATCCAAGGTTATATGACTAAAGGGACTAAAAGCTTCACGTGGGATCCGAACCACGGGTCGCTACGTTATCTGAACGCAGAGGACGGTCTCCCAACCAACTACTATCCAGACCCAATGTCACTTAACTTTGTTGATCGGTCGGAAGCGGTGTTACGATATTAGTCACGACTATAAACAAGGAATATTGATAACAAATATCCTAGAATACTTGGTAGAACAAGTTGCATAAAAAACGAGCCAGTTTGAAATTCGTCTAAAGCCAGTGATTTGGGCGGAAGTGAAAACAAAATAGAAATGATTGTATATATATCTCGTGGTTCATTTATTTACCAGTTTATTGCATAATTAATTTTACAAAATTGGGTAATAAATCATTTTCTCGCGAGTTTTACTAGTCATCACTTGGCATGTTAGGGCTACATTGTGACCACGTCGCAACACCCTTTCAGGGTGGATAAGCGAGGTTAGGCGACGTTAGGTCTATTTAGTAGTACGATATTATGATCGTCCTCTGCAGAGCCGGCTGTGGCTCCTCGTCGCCGTAGGCAAGCTACATGTGCTGCATCCCCTCCTATCAAATGTTATCCAAAGGGCAAAGAAACTGGCCATAGTTCAGATTAATCAGGAAAGTTTAATCCATGAAAAGATACTGCTCGTAAGAGCACAATCAATAATGTACTGTTTTATATTTTTAAGTGAATTTATACAACCAAAATGCTGAGCAGGATGATCACTTTCACTGAGCATTTTTCGGAACTCCTCTCCTTAGCCTCCTCTTGTGATGAAACTGGTGATCCTGTTGAAGCTGAGAATTCTAGTGATTCCGAAAAGCAATCTGCTGCTAGAGCCATCTCCAGGCGGAACCAGAACCTGAATATCTCTGGAAATGTCGAACCATTCTGAGTTGTCTATGACTGATACAGCATGGGATGTGGTTAAAGAAGCCAGACTTCTTAACGTTTGGGGAAAATTTTCGAGTTCTTTTCTGCCAGATGATTTTGAAGGATTCAACAACTCTGCAGAGAGAGAGGTTCCCTTTACTCAATTTGTCGAGATTACTAGGAACATCCCTGGCTGCGAGGAGGCTGAATCCAATTAATTTAGGAGCAGCTGGCAGAGCAAAGGAAGGACTTCAGTACTGATGAGCTCGCTATGCTCGTATTAAGTGATCTTCATCCAGAGGAAACTGAGGAAAAATTTATGGCCAAGATTGATCCTGTTGGCATTGGTAAAGACAGTACCAAAAAGATCATGACTGGCTTGATGGAAATAATCAACATGGTCGAGAATGATCATGAAATAAAACGCTCTACTGAAACTGTACAAATGTTGCATAAGCTTCATGCAAAATATTCCACTGCTTACTACCAAAATCGTGATCCAAAGATCACTGATTTCTTCAAGAAAAGGAGTAAGCTTTGGGATCACGTGCCTTTGTACAGTTTCAGTAGGTTTAGTTTAGTTTAGTTTAGTTTAGTTCTTAAAGTTTGCAAGAAATTAAATTTATTTAATGTTAAATTGTAGTGTTAAATTTAGATGTTAAGCATTTCCCTTGGTCATGGCATTCAATAATTAAATCCGGCCGGAAGACGCCATGTGTTTAGAGTAGTGTAACTGTATGAGGCAATATCCCTTCAGACGTAAAGATGAGCCAAACCGTGTTTTAAAGCTTGTATTACACAATCTCGTCCACAATTACGTACACCTTAATTAATGTACATGTCAAGTTTTAAGGTAAGTACACTACAGTATTTTATATTGTAATGAACCTCTGCGTCATCGCATTTTTCGCTTCGTTGTAAACCTCGACCGCCCCCATTAGTGCGTCGATTCGCGAGTTGTCTGCACAGCGTTTTTGCTATTTGAATACACTAGCCACAAGCAGTTTACTTCATCAATATTCGTCACTTTCTGTGTGTAGTTCCTCGAAGTAAATTTTCTACCGCTTCCGGCGCTTGTAGCTTTCATTTGCAGTGGACCTTTAGCATTAGCTTTTTCCGCATCGAGTTTGAAAGCTTAGGCCATAAAACCGGATCATCAATATTGACTCTCTGCGCCCTCCGAATGCAGCAATACATGTTTCAATCTAAATTAGTTTCGAGTTTGAGATCAGGTAGAATGGGTGCGCGTTTGGAATGGCTGGTAATTTTGTATTAGGTCTAGGATTTGTTACATATGTTTCTTATTGTTGTAGTAACATGCAGATTAGGATGAAAAAAATAACATAACTTTTCATTACTTTTTGAGAAATAAAAAGTTGTGTAAAGAATGGCACTTGTAAATAGTAAACGTAAGTTGTGGAGTAGGCTGGGTCGAAATTTTATATTGAAAAGGTACATATTGTGAGGGGTTTGAATGGAACACTGGAACCCCCTCATAAATTATTTTCGCTGTTTAAAGCCTCCTACCCCTGGCACAATTTTTCACTTTTTGACCTATATTGAAGAATATTCCATTTATACGAGACATTGATGACATAAATCTTTATTAATGTATAATATTTTTTTTAATAATGTACAGTATTAGGAAAATTAATTAAGTACAACAATATATTCAGAAGAAAAAATTAGAGGCATAATAAATGTGCTAAAATTCAATTCACTTTTTCATTGTTCCTTATCACATCAAAAGGAAAGAAATTTTCAATATCATTAGGAAATTTTATTTCATATGTTTCTTACTCATTCCATTGGGCCTTCCATTCAAACTTGGGCAGTTTTCGCCTTGATTCTAATGAGTTTAAGATAAACTTTTGACGGTTGTCATATCCTATTCTTTCCTGACATGCCTTTGTTACTAGGTTCACTGCCCTTTCCACACTTTGACTGTGGCATGGAAAAGAAGCTATCTCCAGTGGCTTACATCGAGCCTGTAGTAGCTTATCGTCGCTAAAATTGTTTAGCAGCTGTAAAGGAGTAATGATCTCTTTTTGCCAATCGATCATCTCGGTGTAGTCCGTAGACTGGAAATTGAGGGTTTGAGGCAACTCAAAGTTTCTGGTACCTGAAAATCCTGTTCTTGAAAGGATGATTTTCTGAATAGCATGCTCCCTAATTTCTAGTCTCTTGTCAGTTACCATCGATATGAGTATATTTTCTGGGTGGGCAGAGTAGGCGTTATTCTTTAATACTGGTTCTATGATTGATCTATGTTGTTCATCTAAATTTCGAAGCAAGCACATTAAATGTCAAAAGTTATATGCACCATCAGTTGCATTAGAATGAGATTTTATCAAAAACCACCCTGGAGCATAGAACTGCATAATAATCTTGACTATATCTTGAAAGTTTTTATCGGGATTTGGCGTTGAGATATATAATCAAAGGACCCTGTTGGCTAGAGTTAGCCAGCGAGCATGGTGAAGGGTACTGGGGATCAAGTGGACAGATCTTGAGAAGTGTGTCCAGTTTGCACTGCCAGACACATATCATAGAGATAGCTTTGATCACTGCTTAGCTCCTTCACAACATTTGCTGGAATTTCTTTAATGTTTCCCTTTACGCGAGAATATTTGACTACCTCCAATTTTGTTAAATCTGTTTTCAGTTTGTTCCCAATTGAACCCACAAAAGTATTTGGACCTGTTGTTTTACCATCAGTGGCTTTATAGACGTGCATAAAAGGCAGCTCATTCAAATGCAAGAGGCACACCAACCACTGCACTGGTCTGTTAAGATGAATTTCAACCAGTTTTATGGCTCCATTTTTCCTGTATTTACTGGAGTACCATCACACAGTAAAGCTTTGAGAGTATCTGTGCTGTTCGAGTCTGCAATAATAGTTATCAACTCTTCTGCTATGCAGCAAGCAACTCCATTATCTGGTGTGACATGGTTTACATAGATGCTTCCAGGTTCTTTCACAATAACATAGTGTTCTTTTATCTTTCCACTTTTAGTTAGTGTTATCTTTCCTTCCGTCAAATCCAAGGCACTCCATCTTCAGATTTTCGGATTTAGACCTAAAAGTATTTGTTTCACCCATGCGAGTTCTTTCTCTTTCTAATTTCTTTCTGTCAAGCATGTTGGTGTGGTTAAGGATCCCCATATCTTTTAAAGCTGCATTGACTGTTGCAGCTGCAGCTCTACAACTTATACGATAACGATCTGCTGTTAATGCTAGGTTTTTATAGGAGTGCCTGTTCTGAATATTCTCAGTCAATTCTAAATCGGCCTCATAATCTACATCCTGACACTCTGAATCTACATCCATGTCGTCTTCGGTATTTTCTATAAATTCCGATGGTAAAACATTGGTGGCTTCAGTCATTTATTCTTGTGCTTTTCGTTGACGGTTTTGTGCTTCTTGGGCTCTTGCTAAAGATCTCTTCTTTGTTGAACTAGTAATGCGATCAATTGGTCCTAAATGATTTTTTCTTTGTTTTTAACCCACAAAAGACTTCCATTCTGCCATTGGTATTTTATCCTTACACCTGCAAGATTTCCTATCCATTCCCTTATCATAGCATTCACAAGAAGATATATCAAACATTTCATCATACTGAGCTACTTTTTAGGCAAAACTTTCATTTCTTCGATGTAACGGCACCTTGTTCAATTTTGAGGCTGCTTCTATTAGTGTTAATCGTAAGGAAAGAAAATTTCATCCAAATGTCTTCAAGATCTTTTACAAACACCCTGTAGCAATCATTAGCAGTTGCTGATCCTTTTGATTTAGTTTCTTCACGACGGCGCACAAAAAGGTAATGTCTCACAGCTTCTGCTTTTGAAGGAGTCATGGCTGCTGGGAATTCCGTAGGATATCCAAAGGCTGCATTTGAGACTTGCTTCTAGTAGTCATAGTTTATATTCAGAAGTAAAATCAAATTATATGTAATTTATAATTTATGATAATTGAAATTATAATTAAAGCAAATGCAAATTATTTCTATTTATCTGAAAAATTATTTATATTTATCTGAAACATAAAAATATCAAGCATTAAACAAACAACTTATCATGTAACATACTTATAACATATGCAAATATGAAGGTAAAAAAGGGAGGAGGGGCATGTGATAGGGGTAGTAGGGTAGCACATGCTTGATTTTTTAATATTTTGTTAGTGATAAAAAAAAATCTCACATAGTGTGCTTTTTAAGAAATAACATTTTTTTCCCATTTAAACATATGCAAATATGAGGGTAAAAAAGGTGGGGTATGTGCTAGGGGTAGCACGTGCTTGATATTTTAATATTTTGTTAAGATGATAAAATAAAACTTCTTCCATAGTGTACTTTTTAAGAAATAAACAAATTTCCCATTTTCGACCCGGCCTATATGTGGAGCAGTGTATATTCATTTTAGGAGACGTAATAAATCATATTAGACAACGGTAATTCTATATAATATTCCGTGACATGAAGTTCTTGGGTTGAAGGAAAATGAAAAGTGGATGTCCTGAATATATATTAACAGTAACTACGGTGACAACTACGAGCCAGTGCGCTTTCTACATGGTTAAGGATGTTTGAGTGAGTGAATGCGCATTTGTTGCTAATTGTAGCCTATAATAAAATGTATATTTTGTATTGCGAAAATATGTAAAACCAAAGCAAATTTAGGGCGGGAAACAAGCCAAATATCGGTTCGCTGTTCACCATTCAAGTCTCATATCCAGTTACATTTACAAATAATTAAATTGGCTATTATTAGCCAAACACGACAAACTTGTGCTACAGCTACAATCTAATGACCCATTTTCCTTTTCTCTTCGTGGTGTCGTTCATAGGTACGAGTACGACCAGTTGGCCACAGTAGTATGGCACTTGAGGCTGTCTTGAGCCTATTTTTAGGAATTAGATCTTGAGACCAGAAGCATTCGTATCAGTGAAAAGGTTACACACATTAAAAATACTTAGGAATCTATTGCTATATTTTATACTGTGAACGGTAGGTCAGATATTGAATTAGATGCGTTTCCATTTAATTTTGTACAGCAAACCATTCCTTTCACTTTCTCTTTTAATTATAGCAATGATGACAATAACCTTTCATGGTTGATAATAATAATAATAATAATTTGTCGTTAATTGGTGCCACATTTATTTACATAATAGAATAATTAGCCCTATATTCTTCCATCTTTTATGAGGTTTTCCTTTTTGCGCCTGCAGTAGTCTACAATCTATTATAAACTACATATTGATAGGCCCACACTATTTTTGCAATTCCCTATTCATTCTCTCGACACCGAATCGAGAAGTTTGGGCGGCGAGTAGTGAGGAGAAAGTAAATTTATATATTTTCGTTTGTTACAACTTTCAATTTGTCTAATGCGAATTGGTTAATTTTAGTTTTATTTATAATACAAGCTGGTCAATGGTCAATATGTCAGCCTTAAGAGTCAAGTTGGGTTGAAATCAGGAAGGGAGGTTAGGACTGACAAGTAAGGGTTTCCAGACAGGTAAATCCCCATTCTTCAGTACTTTGGAATGTAGTCACTTTTCAGGAAGCAGAAGCGCATCCAGAACCTGAAAATGACCCGTTTGCTGGCTGGGGGTCTCATGGGGTGGGGCCACTTAGGCACCCAGCATGGTTCAGGGGCAGAGCCTCCAGAAACTTGGATTTTAAGCATTTTAGGGGTATTTTTTTTTAATTTATTGGCTAAAAATACACTTTGCAGTATGTTGTCTCATTTAATACAAACTGATTCCAAATATTTAGATTTTTTACAAATATCATGAAAGTATATTATTAGTAATATACTTTCATGATATTTGATGTGTTTTCCTTTTGTTTAAGACTAATTTAAGATGTCCTTATAACCATTTTGTGCGAAATGTTCCAAGCTAGTATGAATCTGTGCCTGGGAAGTGCCAGGTATTTTCTTCCTGCCAGTATGGAGTAGAAGGATGCAAAAGAATAAAGAAAAAATCAATTCCTAAGGGAAAATAGCATTATCATACTTAGTATCATGTTTAGAATGACCCTCAATAAGGATGATACCAAGTGCAATCAATATAAAGTTTTCAAACTATTTAAGAAGTTAATTAAATCATGCCCATTCAATTTATTTATCAATTTTTATTTAAGCTCCTAACTCATCGAGTATTTACTGTATAGATTATGGTGTACCTCTCTTCTTTCCAGGGAGTATGGTACAGATTTAGTTTATGTAGTCTTTCCCAGTAGTTGAGTTCTTTGCAGCCATCAATCTTGGCTGTGAAATGTCTTTGCGTTTCTTCTAGTTTATTAGTTTCTCTCCCCCACCCCGAGCTTTGAAGAAGCGGGAAATTGTGAGCTAAAAAGGCCAGAATCAATTGAAACAGCATGAAATACACCAGAAAAACCTATTTTTGTCAGTAATATTCATGGCAAAAGTAACCTAACCTAACGAAAATAACACAACAACCTAACCAATTATCAAGGGCATACAGTTGACCTAACTGGGCATGGGTACCCCTAACCTAACCTAGGCCTAGTTGGAAATATTATCAGTGTACTTACGTTAATTATGGGAGGGTGGTAGGTAGAGAGAGGCAACTTGCAGTAAAAAGTGGTGAAGGATGGTGTTAAGAGAGGTCTTGAGCATGCTGTGAGCTCAAAATATAGTGACAGCAGCACTATTGTCCCTCAAAACTTGTTTAATAACATCCTACTCAGACTTAGTACATCTACCACACACAGCCATTGTAAAGCAACTGTTAAATTCAAATTTCAGCACTGGACATGTGCAGGAGTGTCACGTGACAATGGGGCAGTTGCTGATTGGCTAATGATAATAATATACTACATATGCATGGGATGAGATGGTTTGACGAGTGAATAATGGTGCCAAAATTTAATAATTTTGAAAGTAAATATCTTGATAAATAGGAATTTCTACCAAAATTAGTATAGAATAAAGTAATCTTATTTTTTTCACTCTATCTCACTGTATAAATATCAATATTGAGTTTGGTGGATGTGTTCTACCGAATCTTAACTGGTCACATATATATATATATATATATATATATATATATATATAATAAATTATTTTTGTTAGAAAAACAAAAGGACCAAATATTCCTTTCCCCATCATTAGATTTCATACCCTTGAATTTTTACCCTTCCCTTTTAATTACAAATATTTCCACTTGTATAATTTGTTGCAATTTACAGAAATAGGATATAGGAGTACTTTTCCAATGAACTTTATGTAAAGTGCAAAATGGCATCATTAACTATTGAAAACTTAGAGTCTGTTACGAATGTGAACCTTGCTTCTGTAGATAGAAATAAAACAAAGATCTTTACGTTAATTCAAGAAAAATATATCAAAGCATTTCAAGACTTTGATTCAATATTACCTCAGGATGTATCCCCTTGTGAAGTTATAATTTCTAACCAATTAACAAATGATAAGGAAAATGAAGATTGCAATTTCAGTTCTCATCTACCTAGATCACTATCAAAGAAAATTTCATATTTAAATTCTGATAGAATAGATGTTAGTAATACTGGAGATGGAAATCTGCCACATTATTTTAAAGGAGAAGCAGAGTTTGATCTTCATGAAAAGCAGGAATGGATTGACAGAGATGTGGAAGCTCTCAGGTTTGTGTTGTAGAAACTAGTCACAGGTTATTTTGGCCTAAGTTGGCCCACTTTCTGACCAAGTTGGCCTATAAATATCCAACTAAAATCATCTTGAAGGCCTCTCCCAAGTTGGCCCATAATATATACAGTAATCTGTTGTTTTATGTGGGGGTTCTGTGCTTGTGCGACCCACATATAACAAAAAACCACATATACGAAACACAACATATTTACATTCAATTTACCCCAATACATCTGTTTACAAGTTACATGGGCCTATATATAGCCTGATTTAACCTTATTAACAAGTACCTATTAAGCTATAAATACAGTTACTAATAATATATAATATAATAATATATAAGTAATACGTAATATAATAAAAGAAATAAAATTTTAGGTATGGTGCAAAACTGCATGAAACAAGAGATTACTGTACAAGTATATCAGTGAGTTCAGTTTAATTTCAGTGCATTCTGCATTCTATTTAATTCATTCATAATTTTTAAACTGAACAGAATTTATGCATCCTCTTAAATTTATGTGCCTAATGACAAGAAAAGGGGTGGGTAACTGGGCATTTACACCCTTTGTTTCACTTCACTGGTCAAAAGTAACTATCGTACTCCAGAAATTGAACTGATGATAGCTACATCATAACTATCATTTACAGGCCAACTTTGTACACTTTGGCCAGAGATGGTAAGTTACTGGGCTGAGTTGGTTAGAAATGTGGGTTAAAATGATTGTACATCATAGGGGTTAGGCCTTGTGTAGTATAGGCTATCTATAACACCACATGGTAAAAGTTAAACAAATACAATATACCCTGTAACTTTAGTGCCAATCCTGCAAGCTTTTTATGGGTTGACCAAGGGCTGAGACAAACTGTGTTAGGGTTTTTATTGTTATTGCTATCAAACTCCTTAACTTTCCCAAGTTAAGTGTATTTAATATTTCATCTACCATTCTAGATTGTGCATTGTGTAGCTGCTGTGCAAATTATTTATTGAAGGTAATGTATTGTTTGCAAGTTAAGTGTTTTAGCTCAGATTTTGGGAAATTTGTTTTTAGCAGTCTTCTTGGTGGTCAATAGTAAAGTATATGAATTGCTTACATTTAATAACTACAATTAATGTATGGGTGTGGGTGTTGGGTTTTACAACATTGGTGGCTGGTAATAAAAAAATAAAGTAGCTATAAGGTATTAATTTTAGAACATGAAATTCAAATTTTTACATTTAATGAAGTAATTTATGTAGAGTTGGGGCACCCAACCAGTCATTTACAAAGTATTTTTGAGTTGATCATGGTAAAAATAAGCATTTTCCCCAAATTGTAATAACTACAGAAAAAATGTCATTGCAAATGCACTCAGGAACAACCTTCCTGAGTCCATCTTTCTCCTTGTCTGACTTCATAATAAATGCAAAAACTTCTCCTTTTTTCTACGTGAAGGTCAAAATATGATGATAAAAACCCACTCTAATAGACAGAGTTTATTTCCACAACAGTTTTGATGCCCACTGGCATCCTCTTCGGATGCCAGTGGGCATCGGAATTGTTGTGGAAATAAACTCTGTCTATTAGAGTGGGTTTTTATTATCATACTATGACTTCATCTTTCAAATGCAGTGTGTCCAGGCATCTCAAAAACTTTGAACCTTGATTTTGGCTCTCTTCTTCTTTGGAAGGAGTCGGGGGCTGCATTTTTTGGGCATTCCCCCTTAGCCCCCTCCTTCCTGCACAAAAAAAAATTCATAACAATATAATTTCTTATCAAGATTTAAAAAATTTAATTTACTGAAAATACATTTTCACTTTGAAAAGTGCAATTTTGTTGATTATTACAATTTAGTACAGTAAGAATAATGATGTAAGACACAATTGCATTTGTAAGGTATGAAAGTGGGAATGGGAAAGGTATAAGTCAATCTTGGTCTCTTAAAATGCTTATATATTGGGACAGATCATCTAGGGGTCCAGCAGGACTCCATCAAAGAATCAGAGAGGGTACTGGATCCATTCCACAAGAGTATCTTGCTGTAGTGGAGTTTGAGGGTCAAATATGCATTGTAGCAATGATTGATGGTAATCGTGTGAAACTGTTCTAAATTTGGACAGTTTAGAAATATATATATATATATATATATATATATAATATATATATATATATATATATATATATATGGTGTCCCAAAAAAACTATATACTCTTTATAGCATCATATATTTTATAATTTAAAAAAAATTAAAAATATATATTGTTATAGCAATTGCCAATGAAAGGTAAATTAGTAATCTAAGTGATCAAAATGTTATAGTGAGTTGTTTGCATATAAAATTTAATTAACTACGCCAAGTGCTCAAAATGTTCTCTGGCGGCATGAATGCACTTTTGAATGCGTCGACTAACTGATTCGCAGACATGGACTAATGTGGATGCTGTGATGGTCCCACACTTTTCCCTAATTGCATCCTTAAGGTGTTCGAGTGTTGCAGGTCTTGTACCATAAACTGCATCCTTCAGGTAGCCCCTCAAGTAAAAATCAAGTGGAATCAAGTCCGGTGAACGTGGAGGATACTCAATGCTTCCTCTTTGTCCTATCCAACGGTTAGGCAATGTTTCATCGAGGTACCTTCTGACATCACAATGATAATGAGGCAGGGCTCCATCTTGTTGAAAGTAAAAGTCGTTGTTTCCAAACAACTTCCGAACTGCAGGTATAATTTCTGTCTGCAGCATGTCGAGATATGCAGCACCGGTAACTGTCCCATTAAAGAAAAATGGTCCAACCAAACCCCTGGATGATAAACCCTACCATGCTGTTAATCCTGGTAAATTAACATGTTTATCCACATAAACGTGTGGATTATCAAGTGACCAGTACCTGCAGTTGTGTCGATTTACTGTGCCATTCAGCTTGAAGGTAGCTTCATCAGACCACACGATTTTGTTGGCAAACTGTACGTCTTTGGCTTCCATTGACTGAAACCACTCCCAAAATTTGAGTCTGCGATCAGGGTCATCTTCAGTCATGGTGTGTAACAGACTTGGAATGTAGCTTTTCCATTTTGCCGACTTTAAAATCCAGTGAACACCTGATTTGCTGATTCTGGTCTCAGGCGCATTGCCTAACTGATTTCTGTGGTGATCGATTAAATTTTTGCAACACTAAAATGGAGTTTTCATCACTCGCACTTGATTTGCATCGTCCAGATCTTTGCTTGTGCATATCTTGAGCAGATCCCTCTGCCTCAAACTTGTCACGGATGCTTGTAATGGCAAGACGTGTCGGTGGCTTTGTACCAAATTCCCGGATCCATTGCCACTGGACTTCGGACACATTCTCAAATTTCCAATACCATTTCAGAACACTTTTTTGTTGCTCCAGTGTCAAACGTTTACACAACATGGGTTCTTTTGCTGAACTGAATAAAGGTGAATGCTGTAGAGTTTGTATTGTGGAATGAGTGCGTAGGCTAAGTCCGAAGCAAGCTAGTGAGTGACTAGACTACGTTCAGTCCATAGGCTTCGCCATTACAAGGCCTTTGATAAAACAAGGCCAGGCTTAGTCGATGCATTCAAAAGTGCATTCATGCCGCTGAGAACATTTTGACCACTTGGCGTAGTTAATTAAATTTTATATGCAAACAACTCGCTATAACATTTTGATCACTTAGATTACTAATTTACCTTTCATTGGCAATTGCTATAACAATATATTGTTTGGGTTTTTTAAATTATAAAATATATGATGCTATAAAGAGTATATAATTTTTTTTGGGATACCCTGTATATGCACCTTGGTGGTGTAGTTGTTAACATCACTGACTAGGAATCCACTGGCCCTGCATTTGATTCCCAATGATGGCAGTTGGCATGCAGGAAACCCAGCTGTTCATCCTTCTATACAATAGAAATTGGTTGGTAGATAAATGGGTACCCTGGATAGCATAGTGGTTAAAATGCTGGGCTGCTGACTGGGAGGTTGTGAGATGAAGTCCAGGTGAGGACTTTGTAATTTCTGACCACCCATGGTGGGTCATGGTTCAGATTCCACATTAAGCTGTAGGTCTAAAGTGGAGCAACAAGTTTGACCTTCATCAGAATGAGCAATTCAGGTGGAAGCAAAACCAAGGTCAACAAAGATTATAAAATATGATTACTTATTTTTGCACCATTGTGTTCTCAGACACCCTGTATATAATATTCAACAGTAAGAGTTAATGAGTTAATATGATCAGTGGTGTAGTGCTGTGGGAACGGCGTTCCTTTACTTTTTTTGGTAGATGGCACGGAATGGCGTTCCCTCACTATTTCAAATAAATCCAAACTTACAAATCTCTAATGTCATGAAATTTTAATTCCCACCCCTAGAAGAAATATGAGAAAGAATCACTAACTGTTTCATTTCTTTTAGCTTCGACTGAGGCAATGCTAGCCTATAAAGATCTGGTGAAACAGTCACCACGGCGTACCAGTTGTTAACTTTTTTTTAGTTAATCATTCCAGTTGTTAGCTATTTTTATTGATCGTACTGGATGTTGTATATCTAATGACACTGGAAATACTGCATCTTCAACCTTGGAATATATCCTAATATCCAGTGCATATGACCTCAAAATATCCCTGAAATTGGTCAGATTTCAAAAGATTTCCCAGGGGGCTTACAGTGCCCCTGGACCCCCAGCTGTATGGGCTCACTGCGCTCGCCATTGTCCCCCCCGCATCTGAGTAACACTTTCAAAATGCATTCCCTCACTTCTTTATTTAGCACTACACCACTGAATATGATCCTAAGATGAGACAAAAGAAAGGTTTTTATATTTGATCACTTTTAGGTTGATATTTCAATATACTTTTCAGTAATACAAAAAAGGAATTTTTTTGTAAAAAAAAAAAAAGTGTTTGGAAAATAAACATGCTACATATAGCTACAGGGTGTTTCAGGTCGACCTAGAAATATAGAAAAGAAACGCTTCATGTTAGTTACAGAATTACTATGACAGACTTCAAATACCAAATACAAACTACAAATTCTGCCAATTTGAAGTGTGTATAGAAACTTATAAAAATAGCATAAAAGGAGATTTGGGTTTGGGTATTCTTTGAACTGATAACACAGAGCATTGTTGCTTTTAGTAATGATGAGCTACATACAAAGGCCACATTCATACATTGACTATTTTTACTTGGCAATAATGCTGCAAGCTGCTCATACTCAGAAAAATGGGCGGATGGGTGGAATGGTTTTCTATGTAACTTTCTAGCTTTCCTCTTAAGCTGTAGTTAAAGTTCTTTAAAGCATTGATTAAAATATATACTAGAAATCAGTAAGCTATAACATGGGATTGTTTACCTAAGTTTTTATGCTCCTGTCCATTCATCACACTTTTGTGTCCAGGCCATAATTTTGAACTGTTGAACATAAATTCAATGTGTCATCACATATTCGAGAAAGAATTAGGTCTGCATCAAAGGTGAAGGTCATAAATAGAGGTCAAAGATCAAATGGAATTTTTGTGCCTGTGCTGTAATTTTTTAACCTCACAACATAAATTGATGAAACTTCATACACATGTGGATCATCAGAAGATGATGTGTCATAAGAAAGAATCAGGTCCCTGCAACAAAGATCATGGGTCATTTTAATATGGTTCATACATTTTTAAGTAATTATTGGCTACCTTTACTGTATTAATATAATAGCCTCTGGGTATAGGTCCTAGTCTACCTTGTTACCTAAAATAATAAGAAACAGACAGTTTTACTTTGTTGGCTCTTGTGAAATGGAAAATAACAAATTAATTTGTCATAGCTCTATATGATTGCTTTCATAAGTATGGTACCATAATTTAAAAAAAAATAGGTTGTAGCTAGGTCTTTTAGATAACCTAGAGCCTATATCCTAAATAATTTTTGTCATTTCAGAGAAATGGTTTTATCAGAACCAGGCCTATTAGCAAGAACTGATAAACCCTTCCTTTTAACATTTTTACGTGCAAGGAAATTTGATTATGAAAAAGCTATGCAGATGGTAAGATGATAGTATAAAAATAGTATAGAAGTTTGTAAGGCTGTTTAATTGCAAACTATTAAAAATGTTTTTACTTGGAGTTTAATGCAGTAGTGCAAGTACCTTAGTCATTTAAGTTGTAAAATTAGATTTTTGCATTAATATTTTTAAAATTCAATAGGTCTTTTTGTTTGTACACCTAATTTTTATTGATGATTTCAGATTCGTGCGTATTACACATCTCGTCGGGACAATAAGGAGCTTTATTTCAATTTACTTCCCTCATCATTATCATACATATGGTCATTAAAAATGCAAACTGTTTTACCAAAACCTGATTTTAAAGGAAGAACTGTGCTTCTGTTTTTTACAGGTAATATTTATGTCATGGTCTAACATTTTCTTCCAGACAATAATGCAGTGAAAAAAAAATTTAGAAAGAAGAAAAGCTAATTTTTTTCATATTCTATTTTTTCCACAATTAGAAGCTTGGGATCCAGAGGTTGCTAATCTGGGTGATATTTTTCGTGCTCAGATAATTATGTTAGAACACATCGTAAGACTTCCAATTACACAGTTAAGAGGAGTTGCAGCTATTGTTGATTGCAAAGGTCTCACATTTAATCATGTTTATTACTTAACACCATCACATGTAAGAAGAATGGTATCTGTTATTCAGGTTAGTGAATTAGGTTCTGTATTACTTGTTACTCTTTATTATTTACTGAGCAAAAGATTGAAAGAAAGCATCTGGAAGCTACCTAACAGCTCTACTCAATGTATGTTGGTTTTAATAATGTTGAGGAAAGCTTGATAAATTCCATCTGAAATTGAAGAGGGCCAATTTTGTAAAAGGAATAAGTAGGTACTGTAACTGCATGTCAGGATTTTAAGGTGTTTGGGAATGGAAATGAGCTTCCTGGCTGTTCCCTTTACACGTAAAATAGGTTAAGTTTTCAATTTAAACATAAATTTACTCCTCTCTCATGCTCGTCTTGCGTTCATATTTATAAATGTCCGCGTTGCATGCATAAGTCATATATAGGAAGTACTGTACATGTATTTAGTTTTGCATTGACTAGAATTTGAACAGATCCCCCTGAATTGGCCTTCTTCTCTTGACAGTATTTCTGATTCTCTTATTCTATTCATCAGCTTGTAGCTATGTTCCCAAAGACTGATTTTAAAGTTCTTGATAAATACGCAAATTCATCAGACCTAGGTATTTTAATCTAATTTTAAGGTAATACGGTTGCTCTTAAAAAAGTAATTTAGTCTCACTTCCAGGAATGCTTGCTCTGGTGGGAGTGGGAGCTGTTGCTAACTTTAGTTTGCATGATTGATGGAATGGAAGATCATGCTGGTAGGCCCATGGTGTGGTGGTATAAATTTGAGGGGCTATGATTATATGATTATGGCAGAGACTTTAAATGTAGCAAAGTCTTAATTGAAATTTGTAGAATACGAGGCATAATTAAGCACTTCACTGAAAATTTAATTACATTTTAGTTTTAATTACAAGCCCAGTAAAACCTAAAGCTTAGGTGCCAAAGTAAATAGTCAAATTTCATTTTATGTTCAAATTATTATAACAAAAAAATTGTGAAATATTTTATCAAAAGTTATTCAATTTAATTAAAAAAATCACTTCAATCTCTAAATGTTCACTGTCAGAATGTGAAGAGCGTGAATATTTTCACTTATTTCACAGTTTTTGTGATGAGGAATAATTAATGTTTTTGACTTTTAGGAAGTATTTCCACTTCGGTTTAAAGCCCTTCATTTCGTCAATGCACCCGCTATCTTCGATTGGGCTTTCTCACTCGTTAAGCCATTCCTCTCCGATACGATTAAAGGTCGGGTGAGTAAACACCTCATTTTATTGTTATTGTGACCTGACCCCAAAATCGAAGTGAACTGCCACTATGGTTCACGTTGTCATCTTTCATTGAACAGTGTGGATTAAATATTTGATCTACCATTCTAGTTTCGGAAGTTTCCGAAAGAATTGTCATTGAGTTTTTATCATGCTTCTGATTTTAAAATCAAAGGTGACGCATTTCTTAAATTTTAAATTTAATGAAAGCATTGTTACTTCTATTTTTTTTTTTTTTAAATCAAGCATTTTTGCATTTAGTCTTTATGAGCTTATTTTTGCAGTCTAGAATTACTTCGTTGTGGGATTGTTCAAGAGAAAATTATATAAAATTATCATTATAAAAATTTCAAGTTATTTGAGCACGGGCAATCACCAAGTTGTGATAGCCTACCCAAACTCCAACCCATTCCTTCGCAGCCAGATCCCAATTTGTAACTAACCACCATGAGATCTAAAACGACATTAATATACCAGTTTCACTTTGATGTGTAAGGAAATTTTTTTTATGCTCAAAATATTTTGGTATTTACGCGTGGTGTATTTTTCAGTACAGTATTAAAATTTGTTGGGTATATGTGAGCCACTTTTAAGTTTCAATTTTGGATTATTATTTATTTATTTATTTATTTATTTATTTATTTATTTATTTAATTAATTTTTTTTTGACATTCACTCATTGGAACTTTATTTTTCACTTTTTTATTTTCCCTCAGTCTTCTCTGTTCTTGTTTAGGGGAGAATTGAAAGTGGTTGCTAAGTTGGTCATTTCTGCATCTCTTACCCGAATTACTCTCATTACAGCTGTACTTCCACGGTGAAAACTTAAAAGAGCTTCAGGATCATTTTCCTGAAGAGATTTTACCTGATGTACTTGGAGGCAGTGCAGGACCCGTAGATAACTCTCGCCTCGTGAATCTTTTGCATCAGAATGAAAATTATTTTAGAGGTATGTTTTATCTTTGTTAGTAACTTAGTATGCCAACATTGGCCTGTATTGTTTTAAACATTTAAAAGAAAGAACTTGGTATATAATGTTAAAGGGTGTGACATCCTTGTGATGAACTTAATCCACAACTTCTCTGATTACTGTAATTAATAGTAACACCACCTACTCTAGTGTATCTTCAGAGACATTCGCAGTGCAAAACTTTCGCGCAGTTTTCTGTAACTATTGAGGTGGGAGAATTTCCACTTTTGATGGAATTGAAAGTTTTCTTAGGAATCAAGCAGTCATCTTTTGGTCTTTGCTTTTGATGTAGTGACGTCAGACTTCGGTTACTGATACCGCATAAAGTCACGTGACCATCCATTGACTCAGAAAGCAAATAAACAAACAATGCAGTGCAACAACTAAGCTTTCCCGTAGTTTTAGGGTGGGATGACATACAAAAGCATTGTAGACGTTACTCAGAGACACTAGCACCGTACATACTGATGTGGTATAGAAATAAAATGAATGTGTAGGTATAAAAATAAATGGAAAGATATATAAGTATATAAATATTATTTCTATATTATCCTCAATAAAAAATTTATCCATAGAGAGCATTATATAATTTAGTCACATAATCACTTGAATGAGGTTTTCATTTGTACCCTTGTTTATTTCTAATGTTATACAAATCTAAGCTACCTTTATTTAGAGAGGAAACAGTTTGCTTATATATATTAAGTCGAAATATACACTTATCCTGACAAATTAGAGCATTAGCAACAGCTTTATTAACTTAACAATAAATCAGATTTGTAACAATAGAGTGCTAAGTACTGACGGTCACACCTATACCTAGCTAACATTTTGTAGTTATCCGTTTCATACAATAACACTGGAACACAATCACTCTCAGAGTAGAGAGAGAGAGATGCAAGAGAAGCCTCAAAGACCTTCCGGTCCACTCTGGGAGGTTCCTGTTATTAAACAAGTTTATCTTTCTTACAACTATCCTAGCAATAGTAGAAAACTGGATAGAAAAGTATAAGGCTCTCTCCCCACCCTCTGCTCCCTCCCTGCTAGAGGCAGGTGTGGAAAAAGGTTGAAGAAAATACCTTGACCCTGGAAAAGTAGCCAAGGAAATTTTACAGGAAAGTGGAGAATATATAAAAAGCTCTATAATTAGCATGACCACAGAGTTTTTCCATAACCACAATTAAAATCCCCAAAAATCACACTGATCTTATTATTTACTATTCTGCTTAATTGGTTATACAAGTTTATATCCTTATCAACGGAGTAGTGAGGTGTCCTATATATTAGAAGTAGATGCACTATTTTATTTAGTTTAGATCAATCCCCAACATTCCATGAGCAGATACGATATTACTGTTTACTGGGTGCAGGAAGTCACGAGCATACAAAAGTATACCGCCGCCTTCCCTTCCGTTCCTATCTTTGTGAAACATTTTGTAACCTACCACTTCAAATTCTCCTACGAGAGAGAGAGTTACAAGGAAAAGTAGTACCTCAAAAGGCCTTGCGGCTCGTACCGAGGAGGTACCAATGGCAACGGGTGCCAGGGAAAAATTCATACACCCTCAAATAGTGTGCAAGATTCGGTTTAACCTTTTCTTGAACAGATCCACGGAAGAACTGTTCACAACTTCTGAAGGTAGCCTATTCCACGTGTCACAGATCTTATACGTAAAGTAATTCCCACACACACTAGTCCTAAACCGTTTGAAATCCAACTTCCAACCATTGTTGCGAGTTGGGTTATCATTTAAACTAAACATGCTTCTAAAATCGACATCGTTGAACCCGCGTAAGAGCTTGAAAACCTCGATGAGTTGACCGCGCAGCCTCCGAGTTTCCATCGAAAACAAGTCTAGGCGCGTAACCGTCGATTGTAGCCCATATGCCTAACGGAAGGGATTAACTTTGTGGCCCTCGCCTGCATTCGCTCCAGCCTCTCAATATATTTCCTGAGGGTGGGCGACCAGAACTGCACAGCATACTCCAGGTGCGGCCGAACCAGGGAATTGTACAGCGAGAGCACAATCTCCTTGTTCCGAAATCTAAATTGCCTCCTGATATAACCCAACAACTTCTGGGCTTTTTTTTCCACCTCTACGCACTGTTTGGTAAACTTAACGTCGCTGCTAATTAGCACACCCAAGTCCTTTTCCAAATCAGTCACCTCGATATTACTCCCCAATATTGAGTAGTCCGACTTGGGATTGACGTAGCCAATGTGGATCACCTTGCACTTACCCATGTTAAACGGCATTTGCCATTTTTCGGACCACTCCTATCCTACCTAGGTCCGCACGCAGTTGCTAGATCGCCTCGGGCGTCCCAACATTGGCCCCAAGCTTTGTCTCATCAGCGAATTTGGCGATCCGACTGACGATGCCACCGTCGATATCATTTATGTAAATGATAAACAACAGTGGCCCCAAAACGGAACCCTGAGGAACCCCGCTAGTGACCGAGGCCCAACCCGAACTAGCCCCTTTAATTACAACCCTCTGCCGCCTATTCTTCAGCCAGTTTTCAATTCACCTACCTACTTCCCCACCAATACCCAGCGCGCGCACTTTCGCCATTAGCCGGCGGTGAAGTACTTTATCAAAGGCTTTCTGAAAGTCGAGATAAAGTATATCAATCGCCCTACTCTTATCATACTCACTCAACATGACGTGGAAAAACTCGAGCAAGTTGGTGAGACACGACCTATGCCGTCTAAACCCATGTTGGGAGCCCGTGCAGCTTATAGGAATCCAAATCGTCAACGATCCTATCGGCTATTATCCCCTCTAATAATTTACCTACAACTGAAGTGAGACTAATGGGACGATAGTTCCCTGGACTTTCGTGATCCCCTTTCTTAAAGATAGGGGTCACGTTGGCTTCCCACCAGGCACCTGTCCCGTCTCCAACGATTTGTTGAAGACTGTAGCCAGGTGAGGAGCCACCTGGTCGCGCACCTCCCGTAACACTCTGGGGAGAAACTGGTCTGGCCCAGGAGCTTAAACGCGCTCAGTTTGTCTATTCTATCGGCAACGACTGTCGCGGTACATCGAACACTATCCAGGCCAGCACCTTCGTGCCTGACATCTGGCTCGGGGATGACGCGGGTGTCCTCCCTGGTGAACACTCCGGCAAAGTATTCATTAAGCACATTAGCGATGCCCGCGTCGGAGGTCCGCAGAACGCCGCTTCGATCCTTTAACGGAATTACCATGCTTCTAATGGGCTTTCTACTTTTAACATAACTGAAGAACTCCTTAGGGTTCCCCTTGCAGAGGCTTGCCACCCGTAGTTCTTGGTTATGTTTCGCTAGCCTAACCTTCGCCTTCACTTCCCTACACAGGTGGACATACGCTTCAGTGTTCTCGTGGGAACGATTGGCCTTCGCCCTCCTATACGCTACTTTCCTATTTCGTATAGCCGAAGCGATGTCACGACTGAACCACTTAGGCTGCGTTGAAGCAGGGGTGACCGGTTTTGAGGGTATGGCAGCAGACTGCACCACCATAAACTCGTCCCGGAATGTACTCCACACTCCCTCAACATCGCCGCCGACCTCTAACCCCATCTTACCTACGCTATCGCGGAGGCTAACAAAGTCCGCCCGCCGTAGATCGAGCTTACTGGCTCTCGAGTTACTACGCTTCACCCGAGGGACGCACACACGGAACCTAATCAGACCGTGATCACTCCCGCCCAACGATTCGTCAACAGTGAGGCCAGTGACGAGGTTGTCTTCGGTCGTGAATAGTAAGTCTAGAACGCTTTCCCCTCGTGTAGGCTCATTGACCCACTGAGTGAAGAAGTTCTCATCAGCAAAGTCAACTAGCCTCCTCCCTTCAGCATCAGCAGTCCTGTCTTCCCACTTTATGCCACGACAGTTGGTCTCCTAAAACTACACACACCCTATCCCCTAGCAGGCTACGGAGTTCGGTGTACAGGTCTGTATCCTCCTCGAGGAGGAGATGCGGAGGTCTGTACACCAAGATTAACCTATAGTTCGTCCCTCCCACGTTCAGATCGACGCCAAGCAGCTCCCGTTCCGACCGAAACTGGCAGTCAACCGGATTCAACGTGTTCCTGACGTATATTAGTACCCCACCCCCATCCCACGGGTGCGGTCTTTGCGAAACTCCCCAACGTAGTCCCTACGATCAGTATGAATCCAGGACTCCGTGATAGCAACGATATCCTGGTATTCTGATGTTAAGATCGCCCGTAGCTCGCAAAACTTATTCCTAATCGACCTAGCATTAAAAAGCATTGCACGGAGGGAGCCTTCCCTATTCTGACCGCCCCCTAGCACGACCCGTTTCCCGAACAGCCCCTCACCAACGAGGGGGCAACTTCCGCAGGAGCCTGAGCCCCCTCCAACGTGGAAGGAGGGTCACCCACCTGTACCTGGACGCACCCTTCAGTTGAAGGTACGTCCGCCACCGGCTCAACATCATCTCTACCCGGTGGGGGCCCGTCATCTCTCCCCGGGCTCGACCTCACCATTCTGTATAGGTGCCGGTCGAGCAGCGCCCCTAGCACACCTTTACCCTTGTTATTGAGGTGGACACCATCCCTCTGGTAAAGGTCCCACCTACCTGAAAATGCGTCGAAGGGATCAATAAACCTCACGCCCAGCGGGAGGCACAAGTCTTGCACCCTCTCGTTGATACCAATGACCTTAGACCTTAGAGAGAGTTAGTTAGTTAATAGTTTTTGTTGGTTAGTTTCCTCTTCACTACGGAAGTCCGCACATAACTTGATTATCCGACGATAAAGGTGGTTCAAATGGTTTTCAATTAAGCACAGTTCATCCACTATTGCAGTGTTACTATTATCATCCCTAGTCATAGCTGGTTGGCTGTCTTGGGTACTGCCATTAGCCATATTTTTCATGTACTCACGATCTTCTGCTAGGCCAGGCTAGTCTAAGCAGTGAAAAAACGAAAAATTTCTTAAAGAAGGTTGATGGTCATTACTTTCTCCTCTAGCTGCCATGTTTAAAGATTTTTTATTTCCAAAGCTCAGAGAGCAGTTAGATGATCTGCATTCTTATACTATAGTATGGTGGTCATGGTATCAAAATTTAGCGAGTTCAGAGACCACCTTAAGCATTTTTCATCTAACGAACCCTTATACTACAGTATACGTAAAATCAAGAACTGTACACAGACCCCGTGTCGAATTTATGCCTTCGTTTAAATTTTAATAAACTGTATTAAAGACCATATTCAACTTTCAACAAGTAGTTATAGAAGTCTCAGCCCCTAAAAATCACTAATGGTAACCCAACTCAAACTACGATTTTTTAGTGGGACTTTTATGACGGATAATTGATCATTGAGAAGGTATTCTTTGAGACATCTATTGTCAGTACAGTATTCAAAATATTTAGAAATAAAACTAGAGTAATTTTCTTTCCTTTAAGATCATTTTTCGTTTGGGTACATCGCTGATGAGGTGGCAGATAAAGCAACCGAAAATGTTTCCCAACATCCCCTCCTCAACACAGTGGCTGGAATGGGGTCTTTTTTCGGCAACTACTACAAAAAGGTGTGCTTCGAATGATATATCACTAAGTCCCCAGAGTCATAGGTTTTAGTTATTTTAAAGGCTTTATACTTTTTCTTTAGTGAAGCTCAGTTTGTTTGGGGTTTTTTTTTTCCAAAGGAAAGATTCTTTGCATTTTAGCACCTGTAAATTTTGTTTTTTAGCTCCATGTAATTGTTATTTAATACCAAAGATGTAAGTATATACATTACATGTGCTGTATGTTATTTTTCTATTAAAAAGGGGTTATTATGAAGTTAGGATAAAAAGTTATTGAGAGATGCCTCACACAGTTGGTGCTCACGATATATTACCATTTGATTTGACAATCCAACTGTAGTTAAAGTGAGAGGTAGCTAACTCAAAAGTTTTGGTCTTGCAAAAACTTTCGTCAAATAAACAAGTAGCTAACCATCACTCAAAATAACCACAGTGGTTGAAGAATGATCCCAGCAGACCTAGCTCTCTAGCTTAGGTCCAATCTACGCACAGGGTTTTTGTAAGCGTCGTAAATAATGTTCAACAGAACTTAACTAAACTGGGCTATAATGGATGTGTGGCTCGATGAAAACCCCTGCTTACAGCGAAAAGCGAAGGTTAATTGTGGGCCACAGAGTTACATATATCCATGGCAAGTCAAGGATGTGTTTTGTTTTCGGACGAATCTCTGTTTAAAACAGTTCACTTCTAATGGACGTCAGTGGAAGTGGAGATGACCTAAGGGAGCATTTCAGAATCTGGTTTCAGTGTAGTGATACGGGCAGCGATCCGAAGTACTTGAAGGACTGACCTAGTATTCATTGAGAGACGTCTGCTAAGTACATACAGTACTTGAAAATAATCTCCAATTGCGTTTTGTAACTGAATACACACAGATGGCGATACGTGTCTCGTTTCCACGGAATGGTAGAGAAATGGAGGCTGCAGGTTTCAATCTGGGCCATTGAAACGTATGATATCCCTGTTCAGCACGTTTGGGAACGGTTTAATTTTCAACCACGAGAGTGAGCACTCCCTTCTCACGTCCATAATCGCTATAAAGAAAATTTTAACTAAACTTTGGTGAAATATCACTGCCTCTATGCCGAAATCTCTCCTTAGGCTCATGGAAAATCCAGTCTTCTACTATATTTTTTTTTTGTACCATACTACTTGTAGTAGGAGTACATTACAGTATGGGTGCTCATTTTGGCAGCTCATATATATTTAATGAAAAGGAATTGGTCTTCCATTATTAGTTCAAATTCTTAAGCAGATAATTAAAAAACATCCATTATTCGCTTTAGAATTTTTTATTTTTAACTTCAAGTTAAATTATTCATAAAATGATGAGCCAGGAAGGTCGTTAATTAGTACATTTTTCAGGGTACTTGAAATTAGCAATAAGAAGGTTTTTCAATTTTCATAACCTGATCATTCTTTTTTAAGAAAAAAAAGTTGTATACCTTCGTATAACAAGCGAAGACCACACTTCCGTATTTAACTGAAATTGCTTATTAGTTAGTATTTAGTGTTTTAAATAAAATGAACTAATATTTATGTCGAAAATAATCACGAAGGAAAATTAAAACACGAAATACCGCTTAAGCGCTTTCGTCTAACGACATCCTCAGGAACAGTGTGTGTGTTCCAGAGGAAATCATTAGACGAAAGCGTTTGAGCACTATTTCGTGTTTTAAATTTCCTTCGTGGTTTTATATATATATATATGTTTTCTTTTTTGGATTTATTGATTTTGTGTTTAATTGTAAAATTCAGCCAATAATATATATAATTATTTATTTAGTTTACAGCCAGTCTTTTGTAGTTTTTATTTCTAATAAATTTTATTTTGTAACTTTCATATTTTCTTCAACCATTATCTCTAAGTTCTGAAACTGATTAGTGTCGTTTATATCGAGAATGAACTTTAAATATTCTTGGAGGGAAAAAAAAACAGCTTTAATTGTGGCCTCCAATATTTGTGGGACATGTAACTCAATCATGATTGATTTGACCATAGCCTAACTAATTTATCAAATCAAACTTCACCAGTCAGGAATTACATTTAAGATTTCAGAAAGTTTCCCGAAATTTCTTTATCAGGCATATTATGGTAAGAGGCGTAGATGTACATAAATTTAAACGGAACAATCTATTTTGATCCTATATTAAAAAAAGATGGTTTGACTTGTATGTATCGATTTAAATTTGTAACACGATGTACAGTAATAGTTCTAGGACGTAACAAAACTTGCCTATGACAACTCGGTCTACGCTCCCACTGTAACGTGTAAGTAATTCTGTACAAACGTTTAACAAATTTTTAAGCCTGAGGTCTTAATATCTCGTTGCACGCACTTCCCTTTTGGCTGTTCAGCATTCTGACAGACTGCTTTGGTTGCGACAAAGTGATTAAGTACCTCAGATAGAACTACAGAAACTTTAATACTGACATCGGTCTGAAGCGGATATATATCCTTTAAGGCAGTGCTGAAACCTGCTGTGAACTATCAGTCAATCAGATAATCACCACACAGATGACAACCATATAAACATTTTCAATTAAAAGAAAAACGTCATTTCATGACTAAGATTATGGAAATTGTCGTATGGTATTTATCCTTGCTGCCTCCACTTATTTTGTTCTTTCTCTCTCAAGTATTTGCATTCCTAATGAAATATATGAACTACACGAAATTGAACTGCCAATATAGACATAGAAAAGTGGAGCCATGGTATCATGGAATTGGGTACTGTAATAGCCGACTGACGTTAAATTATCCAACCCAAAAATTGTATACCCATTTATTTTCTTTTTTTTTTCACTTAAAAATACCATTTTATACGATAATGAAACGAATCTAATTCCGAGAACAGTATGCCTTACTTATGAATTTTCACAATTAGATTTTGCCACTTCACTAAGTCGTAAGTGAACCGAATGAAGCCTATCAACTACCAAGCTTCCTGATGGCATATTTAGGTACCATCACCATAGGTTAAATGAGTATCTAGGGTTGCTAGATCAGGTGGTTTCCAAACACGGAGATTTTACCTACGAAGCATCACTGTTTATTTTTTATAATAATCATCTTGCCAAAAAATCTAAGAAAAAGGCAAATTCTACTTTTAATGACATTTTTACAAAGCTCAATTTCCGGAGACCTTGCAACCCTATGCGTATCAGATAGATTTGGTATAAAATATAATTTATTATTGTACTGTCGATTTAAAAAAAATAAAAAATAACAACGGAGTAAAGTTTTTGAAGCCATCGGACTGGTTCAAGTCCTAATTAAAAAGAGCAACACTATCCTAAAAACGAACATGAATCCGACTTTCAATCAATGGCAGATGGAGTACCCCACTATTTCTGGGTTATGAAAATTACTTAGATAATTGCCATAACGTAACGTGTTCAGAATGAAAATGAAAAGCCACTAATATCCGACACAAGATGCTCTACAAGATTGGAACGGGAAACTCATTAGCATCTACAACCGAAAGACTTTCGTAAAATTTATTTGTATAAAGTTGAAGGCAACAAATAGGATTATAACAAAGAACAGAATACAGATTTAAATATAAGAATATAGATTTAAATATACATGAAAGCATTTGGTGTAATTTTAAATGAAAACTTTTTCAACAAACCGACTGCTGTCGGAATTCACTTGCATATCGCATAAATTAAACTCAGAGGTGGGTAGTAGTGAAGTCGATATACTTAAGTAGCTTTTTCAAGAAAGCACTTTTTTTTTTTAATACTTTTACTCTAACTTAAGTGCAATCTTGGGAAAAATTTTGTACCTTAACTTGAGTACAATGTTGCGAAAATCTGAAAAGTACGAAGTAACAAAACAGCTGTGTGCTTGATAATTTCATTCAAATTCAGTCATTTCCATCACTTATGAACATATCCATACGACTAAATACATCACTTCCTGCATCTGCAGCCTGTGAACGACTGTTCAGTGTTGCTGGACTAATTTTTAGTCCAAAAAGGTGGCAAGATTGCAAAAACTTTGAAACTCAATAAGAAATTGTTGTACATAATGTATACTTATAATAAATTATAGTTCTTAATATAATAATTCCTACTTATAATAATCCTAATTCTGTATCCTAATGAAGTTTGTTTGCCATAATGATGTTTATTTTATATTATATTTTTGTAGTGTATTTCATTTTTGAAAAAGTACTTAAGTACATAAAACACTTTTGTACTTCAAATTAAGTACTTTGATAACTTGTACTTTTACTAGAATACATTTTTTAAAGATTACTTGTACTTTAACTTAACAAATGAAAGTACTTTACCCACCTCTGGATTAAAATACAGCATCCCAAAATATATACCAAATATATACCGTATTGTTGACTATATTATACCCTTGCATCCTATAAGACAGTTTGGCGAAATACGAGCCAGTATATATTAAGTTAAAAGTATTGCATTAATAATAATATCAGGTGCTATATTTAACACAGAAAAGGAGTCCCATATTCCTAGCTCCTTAAAACCACTTAAACCTCACGACCTGCACAAACTGAATTTCTGCCCACATATGACATTTATTACACAAGGAAGCTCCCGTGACAATTATGCACATCTTATAAATTCAAGCAAGTCATTCAAGGAACACAAAGCATAACGACTCTTCCAAAACCTTAACTTTACACACACGAAGTTGATAATGATTGGAATAATCTAGAAAAAAATTTAAAAGTGAACACTTATAATAAAAATTTTCACATTTTATTAAAATATGAAATTTTGGATGGATACCAGCTACTGTGTTGCATTTTTCCTAAAACATTTAGATGATAACTTGTTTAAATTGTTACCTCCTTTAACTTAAAAATACCTCCAAAGCAAATTCTTTAAGTTGACCAACATTTATAAAGTTTAAATCAGTAATAATCAACGTATCTTGTTAAATTCCTTTCAAAAACAAATCAGTTACTATATGAACGGTGATATTCTGAAACTTCGCAAGTAGCAAACGACAATTTTGTTATACAGGGTGGCCCAAAAGTCTGTTGCCCCGACGCATTCTAAACTATTTTTTTTCGGGGCAACAGACTTTTGGGCCACCTTGTATAATGTTATGTTACAATGTTTTAGACCAACAAAGACCCTAGGATCCACTCATGGCTGGCCTACTTAACCGTGTTTTACGGAAGAAAATGTAAAAAAATAAGTTTGGGAACATTTTGAGAAGTGGCTTCCATTGTTTTTGTAGGATTATGTGCCACCACGAATCAAAGCGAATAAATAAGTCAGTAAGTGGAGGCACTTACGAGGTTTTGGAATATCACCATCGATATGTTACTACTACGTACACGAGTAATTTTGTAATGCAACGCAATTCTTATTGACTTGGACTTGACAGTTCTTTAAGTAGTTAAAATTCTATACCAATATTACAGTAACTGTACTTGTACACACTCTTTTGAATTTGCTTTGCTATACGATATATATATATATATATATTAGGGTGGTCCTCCCTTATAGAGGCGATATTTTTTTTTGGTAATTTACATGCTCCCACCCAATAAAGTTGTTCCACTTAAGAAAATAATTCTGCTTCAATTTGAGCTCGATCGGATAATAATTAGAGGTGGCTGTCGAAGCTTGAAGTTACCACAAAACTGCAAGGCGGGGGTTTTCTATTGACCCCCAGGGATCCATGGATCACCACTTGGGAACCACTGATATAATGTGTAGTTAAAAGATTTTTATTTTGCATATATATTTTAAATTATAAGCGTTATACATAACACTGATGACGTACTATTTTGAATCGTCATGGCTGGCAAGACCACTCACTGTAGCTCAGTTTAAGATCTTAGTAGGTTCAGGATATTTCTTCCTGTGTTGCCACGACTTTCAATAGGTATTGAAGTTGTTCTTCATTCTTAGTGTGTTTTCCACTATAATCCTGTATAAGTGCAATCCCGCGTTCGGCATTGTCGTTCACGACCTTGATGTTTTCAACTTTCCGAAGAGCCTCTTGAAACTCATCATCTGAGTCCCATGTTGACGGGTCTTTTTGCATAAATGCAGTATTGATATTGAGGGCCCGTATAAGCTTGAAGAGTTTCTCGTGCTCAAGGAATCCAATGTTGGGAGATGATCTTGACGAAGGCTCACACGTTTAGGACATTTTAGGCTGCCTTCTGTCTCTAATTCCCTTTACAATTAATCTTTTTGTGTCTACTGATACAGAAGCATCAAACAGTGCCAATCCCACCATTTCCTCAGATAGGTACCACAAGTGGCCAGCAAATTTAGATGCTGCAGATTTTGCCCATTTTAAGGATTTCGTTCAAAATTTAAAGTTTGACAGCCACTCCTAAATATTATCGGATCTGGTAAAAACTTTGCCAAAATAATTATTTTTATGAAGTGGAACTACTTTATCGAGTGGGAGCAGTAAAAATAAAAAATTCGTTTTTGAGGACCACCCTAATATATATATATATATATATATATATATAATTAAAAAAAAGGTGCTTTCCTGTCAACAGGAATACCCAACCGCCCGCCATCATCTGGACTCTATCTTGCGGAATTCATGTGGCGACAACGTGCTGAAAGCAGCGACGGTTTTTTCTGCGATTTTAGATGACAGACATTTTGGCCCCTTACTAACTGATTATCGCTTCCATATTAACTAATTTCATTTAAATGATTAATAAATTCGGTACTTACGTATTATCGGGACTACCAAACTGTTTAGGATGTATTTTTGCTCTCGTCATTTTCGTTAAACTAACGAAAATATCACAACCTGTTAACGGGTATTCCCGTTAACAGGAAAAAAAAACCAGAAGTAACACCCAAAATTCCATTTCTCCAACAAAGAGTAGGCGGCATGAACTCCGAACAATCACGAAGTGACCGACCGCGACACTCGCGCTCTACTTTTCTAAACAAACTAGCGCGTTTTTTTTTTTTTAAGAATAAAGTGTGTGGACGTGTTTATGCATTAAATTTTGATTCAATGAGGTATACTGATAGTCTTTATGGATCTTGTCTGTAATCCAGAGGCTCATCAGTGCAAAATATACCATTTACTTGCCACTAGAAATAAGGGGTAGTCCATGGACCTGCTTTACAATCAAGTAGCGGCGATTACTGCAGACTATTAACCAAACTTGTATATATAAAAAAATGAAGAATTTCACTCAACTCTTCTATTGCAACGTAACAAGTTTCTTCAAAAGACTAAAGTTCAATTGGTTAGACTCATTCTGACTTACCATACTGCATGCAGCTGTTTGGCCTATGTTTAATACTAAACTTCGAGGCTTGCCTCTACTGGCTATTTCATAGACAGACTATAATTTAATCCTTAAAATGACTGACAAATCTGATCATAAACGAGAGGAAAAGAAAAAGAGTGCTTAAAAGAAATTCAATTTCTAGTGAACCAAGATATATTAAAGAAGTAGGCCTAAACGTGACGAGTAAAGTACCAGTAATCTTTTTTTTTGTGCATCCTGAGCAAATATTGTGACAAACAGTTTTGGCAATTTATTCATTTGCATACTCGTGTGTATTATTTGTTCCTATTCAGTTTAAACATGATATATGTCTATTCCATCCCTTTATCACGAGTACACTCCACCCAAAACCCTCAAGAAACTGAACAATCGGAACTACTCGTATGATCGTTTCTACGATCGCTCGGAGAGGATGAATTCGGCTGTTCTTCTAGGCTTAACGCTATAGCTTTAGCCAAATCTTCATCCTCGGAATTTGATGCTTCATTTTTCGGAAGCACCACTTCTTGAGACTGCATTATGGCTTTTCGAAGGGCTTCCTCCTCACTCTAAAGATTAAAAAAGTCGTCGTCATGGCATAACGTTCGAAATTACGTACTGGATTAAAGTCATACCTTACACTTCATGAAAAAGTGAATTAATACTTACTAAGCTTCCCTGAAAAGTCGAAACGTTCGCTTCTCTAACAGTGGGAGATACTTGCAAAATTCCATTTGATCTTGAATTATTTTTAACAGCATTAACTCTGTTACTATTTTGTATTGGTTTACTGCTTTGATTTGTTTTAGTACGATTAGAATTACTCATACTGCTCCCATTTATCCAGTTTTTGAAGATAGAACCACTTCTAAAGACATTAAAATAAACAAATTAGCACTTGGAACAGCATTGTATTCTTAGCCTAACTTGATGATATTTAACTAATTTCCACTTTTTTGTAAAAAAGTTTTCTATTTTTGAGGAAGTAGAGTTTATTTTTAGATTTTGTTACTAATATTTTCTAAAAGTGTGGTTCACAACTGGGTCAAAGACTTCCTATTTAGAAGTCTTACCCGAACCTTCCATACCATCCTCCCGCAGCAATCAAAGCTGAATTTGAAAGCCGTTTCCTACCAACCCACGTTATTGATCAGTAATAAATTTTTAAATGCAAAATACAAAAGCAACAAACGCTATGGCACAGCGATACTTAAAAAATTTAACTAATTATGGGGATACCAGTTTTTCACACTATTTTTAACTTCTACTTACAAAGTAAGCTCCCTCCTGGTAGCAACTGGTCCTTTACAATCATGGTCTACAGTATGTCTGTGTCTTAGGCAGAAATTACTCTCACAAGAATCACACTGAATGGATACAAGCTCCTTAATCTTGCATCCAGAAACTGAACATCTATTGCTATAAATCTGAAATGAATCAAAATTAAGTTAACTGAAAGCAACCAAATTATTCAAATTATCATGCCTTCCAACTAGCAATTATTCAGCAGTGGCTGAATTGATATATGACCCCCTCAGAAATCGTCTGAAGGGAGAAAAAGATAAGCTTTTCCTTAAGTACAATCTTCATCTCTGAAGTTCAAGCATGAAAAATCCTGAGTTCTTGAAGGTGTAGCTAAAACTCATTAAAATGATATAACAATCTTTATATCCGCAGACATCCACAACACCACTATTACACCTCAGAAAATGATTCCATTGCTCTCTCATTAATTCTTGTGCCAATTTATATGAATTCCATGTTTATTCATATATTTACTAATAATTACATCCATATTTCATGTGACCTCTTCTACTTCTCTCATAAAAGATATGCCCCTTACCTTTTTACTTTTTGACTGACAATTGTTTTCCAAATGTTCATTAACAGCTAAGTCTGGGGCCAATCCTCTTTTGCCAGGAACAGGTTTTTCACATAGTGGACATATAGGCACTCGAACATCTACTTTGTAGCTTTCTGGACAAGAGTGGTCTTCATATCTATGATGATCTTTGCTGAAATACAAATAAAACAAAATTTCAGGATTTTACACGATTTAAGTAGAAATAGCCTATCATTTAACTGTATATATATATATATATATTAGGGCTGAGGAAGGTTGTTCCACAGTTGACCAGTTGAGTAGATGAAAGACAGAATACAGATTAACCCTTGCATTTGAGAGTTGGACAGAAAAGGGATGAAAATGCGTTGAAAGTCTGGTACTGCATGCTCTCTTTAAAGGTGGCAGCATGCAGTTAGAGTGTTCAGAAGAGCAGTGGCTGTTATAATAGTGATAGTAAAGAGAGGATGAGACAACACTGCAGAGAAGAGGGATTTGAAGACAGTAAGAGGGGACAGGGGTCAGGGGTGGACTGAGCAGTTGGGCAATTGGGCATGGACCATGAACCCAGGCCATTAGGGGGGGGGGCCAGCAGCACCAGTCTGCAGTCATCATAAAACAGTGAGTACTCCATACAGGGGCAGACAAGACCCCTGTACAGAGACAAGCAACCAAGTGAAGCTGAAGAAACTGCAGAGTATAACATCATCTTTTCAGGGAAGATCATGAAAAAAGGAAATGCCAAAAATGTGAGGCAGGAAGGATTAAGTTGTGTATTGTTGATAAGGGGCCAGTTGTGTAGGAGATTACGACAAGTAGAAAGATGAAGGGACTAGGTTTTTGAGCCAGTGAAAATCATAAGGTTTTCTCTGCCCCAATCAGATATAGTAGAAACAGCGGATGTCAGGTGCACCATTACCTGGGTACAAAATGGTGACCTTATGCTCTACTGCAAATACAAAACAAAGACCATTAATTACTCACCAATATTTATTGTTGCATAAACTGCATGCAATTGGCAAATAATCTGCAAAATAAGTTTGGAATTACCAAGAGCTAAATTAAGTATAGGCCTACTAAGGCTACCTGACAGAGTCACTTCAGTCTTAAGATTCAAATTTATATTATTTAGCTGCCAGTTACAGGGTTTAGCATACAGCTTATTGATCTCTATACAAATTAGATTTTTACAGATTAGATTGATCTGAATAAATATTAGGTTTTTATGGGCAAAATAAGAAATCAGCACTAAATCTTAAGCATGCACAAAATCAACCAACATATGATAAATCTCTGTGCAGTACCTGTCAATTTTCTGCAAACTGGTAAAGTTGTGTGAAATATGTCCTATTATGAGGCATAGGTATAAATAATAAATCTAGCCATTATTTAAAAAATTCAATGTGGAAAGAGCTAGAATTAACTGGCAATATTGGTCTTAAATAGGCCTACAAGCAAAATGTTAAATTTAAAAATAATGGAAGATAAAGTTCCTAGTATCATACAAAGAAGGTCAGTACAAATATAATACTCCCTATTTTCTCTTAATATCCTTTAAAAAGGCAACCAAATTCCCTCCTGAAAGAATTGTATTTTCTGCCTTTGAAGCCAGACTGGTACTGTGATATGACCTTTTTGGGACATGTCCAAGGTGCTACTTCAGTACCATATAGCAATGCAAGGCTTCATATCAACAGCTGAGCTCTGTCATGCTAAAACTTATTTCTACTGTCAACACAGTTTAACTCGGTGGTGGTGGTGGTGATTATTATTATTAAAAAAAGAGAGCAAGTGGAGCAAGTGAGTGAGTCAGAATGAGAGCGAGTTTGCTAAGGTTAACTCAAGTTTGGAAGAAAAATTATTTTAAAATTAGGTAACACGTTAAGGACATTTTTCAAAAAATTATTTCATACAACTTTAATTCCATTAAAACAATTTCACTAAAATGTAAGTCACAATGAAATAGAATAGTACCATAATATATTTACAAATGAAGTCTTTTCCATTCAATTTAAATGCAAAATTAAATGGAGACAAAGTTGAAGAAAATAGAATGAACATAAATTTTGAACTTTTTAAGTTCATTACATTAAGCTCTCTTTTTATTCTAATCAATTTAGCCTTAATCAAACATAGTTAATAAAGTATACAGTAGGCCTAAGTACTGCAGCAGTGAAAATTACTGCACTAAGTTTGGATTAGGGTTCTTTTGAGTGTCTGAAAGGAAATGAAAACACTGTTAAGCCGTTAAGGTGTGTTTCTTAGGTGTCATATCATATCCAAACTTAACACTTCAATAAGTAAGGTAAAATGCTTTTCATCTAATTCAGTCCCCATCCAAATCAGTCAGAATAACTACATTCCTAACATTCAGGGGCGCCCACAGGCGGATGCACAGACGCACATGCATCCACCATATTTTAATTTCTTAGAAAACATGTGGGATAGGAGCACAGATGGCCTAGTTATTTTACTTATTTATTGTGCTGCATCCGCCAGAATCTCAGCCTAAAAAAAAAAAAAAAAAAAAAAAAAAAAAAATCATGAGTCCAATTTTTTAAAGGCTGTGGGCGCCCCTGCTAACATTACTCGGCCATTTTGCCACTCGCTATATGATTCCAATAGAACATACTGCTCAAACCAAATTGAGAAGTTTGACAGAAATTTCTAAACTAAAACATTAGGTACACATCTGGTGGAACAGTAGGCCTGGCTACCACATAGATCCTTATCCACCATTAGTATTAATCTAATACGACAATTTTATTAGCAGCATAATGATATTTCTTTTATATGTCCTGACAGCTAAGAGCAGACTGTTGTTACAAAAAAAAAAAATTCATGAACTATTATTGATTACCTACCATCCCATTTGAGTTCCTAGAACTTTCATTTATTTCCACCAAACATAATACAATTCACAAATATGGATATAATCGATCATTGTAGATACCAATCGACCAGGAAAGTACTCTGTCCTACCTTTAGCTGATCTTTTCCTATGTCTCATCTAGCCTAGGGCCTGCTCTATGAACAGTCCAGTGCACACACACACACACTTCTCTCCCTCTTCTTTACTACACATGCATGCATTTTACACCACACAAACTTTTCAAAATTTATATAAAAATAATGGCATCATGAGCCTCAGACCTCAATTTCTTATAAAGGGGACATTTTAGCAGGCACACACCCTTGGCCACTCCTTTCTCATTAAAAAAAATACCATACACAAATAATTTTGTATTTACTCTTCACAAAAATACTTCATGAAATTTCCTTCTTTATATACATTTAAAATACCTACTACACTTTACACTTAAAATTCTCAAGACTAAATTTATGAATGTTGCTGCACCCTATTTTAAATTTGGCTCAATTCAGAAAAGAACTTAAAGTTTTGTTTGATGGAAATAAAATTTTACAAAAACAGTAAAAAGTATAGATTTTACTAAGCAAATATACTTATTTGCCCATTTTGAGAACAGGAACAATTTAACTTAGCCAAAACCCAATTCACACAGCATGCTTAGCTGTCATCAGGGTGATTAAGCCTATGGTTGACTTATGTCCAAATTTATGAGGGTTTTGGGTAAACTTCAAGACTCCAGATACAATTCTCAATCTATTTACTAATAAATGTTTGGCTTAATATGTGGGTAAATAACATAAAAGTGCCAAGAAATCTGCTAAGTTTTCTATTGCCATTGCATGAGGATTTTCCTTAACACTTGGAAGGAGGGGCCAAGAGCAAGTTGCCCGCAACTTGTGCTTAATGCTGTGACAAATTTTAAGAGCGATTAAATTAAAAAAATCCAGGTGTCATTCAGAGCTAGAGTTCATAGGCCCTAATCACTAACCTAACCTAGCTAACCCAAATCATCCTAACAGACTAATCTAATACTAATTCACTTGATGAAGAGACAAATGTAAAAACACATTTTTAATGGGCTCTTTTTCTGAATTACATTTCATTTGGAAAATATGAAGCCACTGGGGCCTATAGGCCCCACCCAAAACCCCCAATAATTGTTGTTACAAAAACACATTTTCCTGGTATATTTTTGGGTGTTTTCTTCAAATCTGACCTTCATTTTCCAGTAAAAATAGTCATTTTTTGGAGGATATGTCAGATCATCATTTCCTCAAAAAAGGGGATTTTCCCAAGGAAATGAAGGTCAGATTTGGGTTATTATTGAATGTTTCACCAACAGTGACCTTGAATAAGGTAATAAGGTAAGTTTAGTATGTATATATTATCATGGGGGGCCTGTTTGGTTTTTGTTAATATCCAAAATACATTTTTCTAATGTATTTTGGTGTTTGGTTCATATATGACCTTCATTTCTAGCAAAAATGAACCAAAACATAGGAAAACTTGGTAATTGTATACAATATCCCCCTCACCTCAGTTTCTAATAAAAATTATTGCAATGCGTAGAAAATAATAAATAAAACCTTTTCTTTAAGTAAAAAATTTTCAGTCAATCATATTTATGGAGATATTTAATTAACGATATCCATTTGACGTAACATTTTTCTGATTGGGCTATTTTTTCGCTACTCTGCAACTTAATTAGTTGACTGGTTTCTGTTTTGGTTATTTTTTTTTCCTAATTGGATTCAGTTTGGGTAATACCTCAGTTTGGTCGTGTTTGTGATAGAATTATGATGTGCTGTTCGTGTGGTTTCGACTTTGAGAACTTGATTCATCATGTGCCCTAGATGAAGACTAAAAAAGTGCAAAACTTAACATGTTATTACATTATCATTTGTATAATTTAGGTCTCTGGGGTATGGGGTGGAGCCCCCATAAAGATCACGCATTACAAATTGATCGGTATAGGGTTCACTTTGTGATGCGTGATCTTTATAGGGGCTCCCCCCCCATACCCCCCCCCTAGGGTGCATCAAATTTCCCATGATTTTTCAAAATGTTTTATTTCAATCTGTCCCTATGATTACTCTGTTCCAATGCCTGAAATAGCACATATGGCCAAATTTCAAAGATTTATGTGGTCATCTAGGGGGTCCACATCATTGATGCAATATTTAGTATTGGAGTTAAATTGACCAAAAATTAAACATTTTATATCCCCATTTCCGTGTTTGCAAAAGTATGAACCAATAAAAATGTGGTAAATAATCAAAACAGGGATACATTACATTGATTTCTACATTACATTATTGGTGATACAAGCAAGTTAAAGTCAAAAGAACACTACGTTAATAAAAAATGTTCAAGAACTGTAAATGAACATGAACAATTAGTTTAGGCTCTAGTTTTCCTCTTTTGAAGATTAGGAAGCTTCTTTCTGTCGGATTCAACAACTTGTAGGACATTTTGGTAATGTTGTTGTGATCTGGCAGCCATGAGAAAATCAGAACTTAGCTTCACCCCACACTCAGCACAATCATTTATGACGTTAACTGCCGAGATGTGTTCTCTGGACATTTGAAAGGAAGCTAATTCTGGCCAATTTTCGATATTATGAGTCAGGAAAGAACTGTCAAGTTCCAGAACAGAGAAAATGTACCATGAATCTTCGTTGATTAAGTCACCAAGCTTTGTTGTGCTGGAAATGGAGTTTGGAAATTTGGGTTCCCCAAATCCTGTGCCAAATCGATGTTGTGGTAAAGATGCCTGATCTTGTGCTGGCTTTACTGCTATAAATCTCTCAGCCAGATAGCAGCGTTCAGCTTCAGGGACTGCATCATTAAAGAGCGCAAGAGGTCAGTCAGGTACCGCGCTTGAACAGGTGATCCACCACCAGCTGTACAGCAAGCAAACAAAGTTCACAAACACGCAGTTTGGGTCATTGTGCTTCTGTGGTAATGGTTCCAGAGGGAAGAGAACTGATCTGCTCCTCCAGCAGCACCATCTTAATGGAGTAGAGAAGCTTGGCCATCCACCTAGCCTTGTGTACAGCACCAGGACGTCGAAATGAAAACTCTCTACTTGTCCCATCCAAGTAGAGCAAACAAAGATCAGAAAATTCTTTGTAGTCATCACGTTGATGCTTCACAACAGACTGCGCGCATGAAATTGCTCTGGCCCTATAGTCATGGATTATGGTTTGTATGCCATCTGAATAAGAGGTACCATCCAAAAAATTAAGTGACTGATTATTGTTGTGCGGAACTGTGTCAAAATGCTTTTGGAACCGACAGAATATGGTAACTTCTACTGACAATGGTGGTTCTATTTTCAGATCATTGAAGACTTGTGTAAGGATTACCTCGCCAATGTGATGCTGACAAGCTGACCACAGTAAAGCTCGACCTATGTCCTGTTGCAGACTAACACATGCAGCACAGCACTCACATGACCAGTGTTACTAGCTGTTGTGTCAAAAGTCATGTTCACTACCGAGTCAACACAATTCCATGATCGGAGAAGCTCCATAGTGAGATTAGCAATGATTTGACCAGCTGGCTGATCTGTATTTGGCTTGTAGGAAGGCACACCAAGAAGTTTGATGTCATACGAATTGCCAACTGCTATGGTGAGCCTCTCTTCAGCTTTAGTTTGGTATGACAGAGTTGACATCAGTTTAAAATCCCAGTGAAGAGACAGGAACTGTGGTGGAACCCAGGACTCTCTGACCAATGATGCAAGCTCTTCACCAACCTTACGTCTTGCTCTGTCGGCAGTAGAATATATGTGAAACTTTTTTTGTGTCACCTCCTGATTCCTCAATGATGGCTTTGGTAAATGCTGCATGTTGGCCGGTGTGATCTTCATGCTTGTAGACAGGGAAACCATCCTATGGTATTTGAGTATGTCATGACTTATAAAAGCAGTTGTTCCTGAGCGAGTTGCTTGGCGAGATTTTCGTGTTTTTGGTTTGTAATCCTCTATATCACCCTCTTCATCCTCAACATCACTGTTGCTTTCCTCACTGTTCTCAATCTGAACTTTGCTTGTAGATGCTTGGGCTTCTTTATGAGCTTTAAGCTGTCGTTCTGCTTGCATCATTTCCTTTTCCTGCTTTCTTTGGACTTTTGATGCGAGCTTCTTGTCATGGCTTCCAAATGATGCGACTCTGTCTGATTTCATTGACCGCAAGAACTCCAGATCTTCAGGATCTTTTATGAGTTGCTCAGCATTCCTTGGCCACAACTGAAATGTTTCTTGTAACTCCTTTTCGATCCCCTTAAGCTTCGCAACTGCACCAAGCGAAGAACACCGATCCACTGGAAGTTCCCTAAGTTTTGCATTTTTTGCAGATAGTGCTATAATTTTTTCAACAGCTTTCCTCTCAGTAATCATGGCAATGTTGCCTTTCTGATAAAATGGAATAATTTTTTGCAAGACAAATTTAGCATTGTTCCATTTTGTACGGTTAAACGGTAGACCTTCTTGCTGATGAAACATGTAGCATCGCAACACTTGCTCACATGTTGGCAGCCTAGATCCTGTTATCTCTGCATCTGCATCGCTGATTCCAGCACCAAGACCATAAATGGCAGCAGTTTGACGAGTTTTAACAGCATATTTATCATTTGTGCTATCTGAACTGGCCATAATGCATGACAGGTATAAAGAGAACACAAAAAAATTCTGTAAAGAGAGAACACAAAATTCATTAACATAAACATTTAACATAAACACACAAAAATCATATTTATCATAAATACTTGCATATCAGATTATATATTGCAGTTCCTTTTAGAATATTCTATAACTTTCCACCACTTCCTAGAGGTTTCTATCACTTTCTAGAGGTATCTATCACTTTATAGAAGTTTCTATCACTTTATAGAAGTTTCTATCACTTTTTAGAAGTATATATGACCTTTAGAAATATCACTTACATGTTCTTAGGCTGATTTTTGTAGTGAACAAAATTTTTAAACTTCTACTATTTGGATCTCAAATCACAGAATGACTGTGGGGTTGGTGTGCATATAGGAAGTCTGTGTGGACCCCATAAATGGCATTCAAATCCAAAAATAATTCACATAGTAGGTTTTCTTAACCATTGGAACATTTCTAACTTAGGGACAAAGTGAAACTATGTCATTGGTGATTTTGATGCACCCTACCCCCCCCCCCAAGACAAATTATACAAATAATAATGTAATAACATGTTAAGTTATGCACTTTGGTCAAAAATACATTTTTCTAGGTTAGGTTAGGTTGGTTTCCAAAAATAAAGTAATTACATGCTATAAATAAAGGTTTTCCATCAATTTCGTATACAATTACCGAAAACTTTAATGTTTCATAACTGTTTTGGTTCATTTGCGCAAGATATGAAGGTCATATTTGAAAACAACACCAAAATACATTAGAAAGATATATTTTGGATATTAATTTCAGTGTTGGTAAAACATTCGATAATTACCCAGATTGAACAAAATACACTGGCAAAAAAATATGTTTTCATGTCAAAAATGAGGGGGCAGTTAAAACAAAGCTTGGTTAATATGTTTTAAATGACATGGGCTGAACCTGTAAATCAAAACTTTTTATGAGGTAGTTTTAGTCGCTTTATTCAAATTTGTCACTCATTTTCTGTGCAAACTATTGTAGAAAATAATAATAATATAAATGTATATATATTTAGTGCATTTGTAGTCAGGGGTGCTATGATGTCATGTTACTCTGCAACTTAATTAGTTTGTTAGTTTCTGTTCTGGCTATTTTTTTTTTTAATTGGATTCAGTTTGGTGGTGTTTGTGATAGAATTATGACGTGCCATTCGTGTGGTTTCAACTTTGAGAAGTTCATTCATCATATGCCCTAGATAATTAATTAAATGTTTAACTGAATGCCCAGTTAGGTCAACTGTACACCCTTCACAATTGGTTAGGTTAAATCATAATATTTTCATTAGTTTAAATGAAAATGATGAGAGCAAACTTTTCTGGTTAATTTTGAGGTATTTTGCTTTATTGTACAAAATGTAGTCAAAAATACATTTTTCAAGTGTATTTTGGTATGCTTTATTTGAATATGACCTTCATTTCTTGTGCAAATGAACAGAAATACAGTTGTCATTGCATGGCCCAAACACGTATTTCTGTTTATTTGCATAAGAAATGAAGGTTATATTTGAACAGAGAACACCAAAATACACTAGAAAAACTTATTTTTGATTTAAACTTCAGGCCATGTCATTTGTGACATAATTACCGGAATCTTTACCAAGAGATATATACAACAGCAGAAAAATTAAAAAAAATAAGAATATGCAGGTAAAATAAAAAAGTGCCAGTTTCTGTCTAGGCACGTGTACAAAACCACTGAGAGGTTATACATTCTGAAATTTGTGCTTTGTGCTTGGGGTATGAGATCACTGTGGCTTTGCTGTAATGTAATGGCAGAAGGAAGATACGGTTATTATTCATTTTTTGACCCAGTCACACCCAGCTATTTTTTATTTTTTTGTATTGGGGCATTTACCGCCATTTCCCACTATACGCTAGTGGATATCATGGCGAAGCAGAATATGAGAAAGAGAAATGGAGATGGGGGGGAAATGCACTAGAAGTGGGAGGACCACGGACGACGGGTGAGAAGTCACCTAAAGCTCAGAGAGGAGGCAAGATTGGGAGAGGAAAAGGAAAAGACGGTCAAGCGAGAAGAGAGGGCTCTCAGCGAGCATAAGACGTAAACGATCGGGGAGGGGGAAATCAGAGAGGAACGGGAAGGCGCGACGACGTACTGACGACAGGGTGGGGCATTCCACAAGGATGTGAAAGACGGTGAGGGCGACTGGCAGGAGGCGCAACAAGGAGCCTCCTGCCGGGACATAAGATAGCCGTGCGTGAGGCGTGTATGGCCGATGCGAAGCCGCGCAAGGACGACCTCTGTGTCGGGAGCGGTGGAAAGAGGACGCCCAATATGACAGGCGGGGGCGGATGGACCAGAGTTTATTTCCGGTGGCATCGTCCCAGGACTGCTGCCATATGCGGTTGTAGAGGGACCGAAAGACCTGCACATAGTCAGAGAAGGGGAGCGGGCGGGGGAGGGGAGGCATCGAGGCGGCGGACCGGGCTGTGCGGTCAGCCGCCTCATTACCAGAAACACCGACATGGGCAGGAACCCAGCAGAAGGTGACCCGGATCCGGTGAACGGTGTGCAGGACATGATACTCCTGTTGAATAAGGCGTACGAGGGGGTCCGGGGAATCATAGCGCTCGAGCGCTTGAAGGGCGCTCAGCGAGTCCGAAAAGATGGTACAGGAAGACCGCGAAAAACCCGATACCAGATGGAGGGCTTCCAGAAGGGCAAAGAGCTCCGCGGAAAAGATGGAGGCCTGAACCGGCAGGGGGATACCCCGGGAGGTAGGTGACAGCGACGGAGAGAAGACGGCGGCCGCGAGCCGTCGGTGTAGACGGGAACATCGTCCGAGTGTACGGGAAGATGGGCCAGAAAAGAAGACCGGAGGACGGTAGGAGGAGACTCCTTACGCAGGCCATGGAGCGCCTGGCAGCGGCAGATAGGGGTGGTCAGCCAGGGGGGCGACAGGTCGAAGGAGAACGGCAGAATAGAGGGTGGGGGGATCCCCAGGGAGGCAGCGAAATGCCACGTGTCAGGCCGGGGTAGCGCCTGGGAGATCGCGGAGAAGAGTAGGGACCTCGGGAGGCGGCAGATGCGAAGGTAACACTTCGCCATGAGAAGGCCCCGGCGAAGGGGCAGGGGGGGGGGGGGTGTCCGCAGTCCACCTGAAGACTAGCGACAGGGGACGAGCAGAAGGCACCCGACGCCAGGCGAAGGCCACGGTGGAGAAGAGGCGGAGCTGTAGACCACACAGCCGTAGTCGATGCGGGATTGCACCAGGGAGGTGTACAGGCGCAGCAGAGTACGCCTGTCCGCCCCCCAGGTCATGTGGGACAGGTGACTCAAAAGGGAGAGGGTGCGGCGAGATGATTGCCGCAACCGCCTAAGGTGTGGAACCCAACCGAAAAATTCGTCGAGGGTCATACCCAGGAATCAATCGAATGGATGGGACGAGGGGAAGAGGAGTGCCGGCAAGGGTAAGGGCGAAGGTATGCGACAGACGGAGGCGCCGAGGACGAAAAAGCATACTGGAAGACTTAGAGGGTGAGAAAGCATAGCCAACCGAGGATGCCCAGCGAACCACCGCGTTGATGGCTAGCTGGAGTCGACGTTCAGCCAAAGATGGGAGGCGGCCAGAGCAATAGATAGCCAGGTCATCGGCATAGAGGGAGCTACGAACGGAAGTAGGCAGGACCGTAGCGACTGTGTTCATCACTAGTGAGAAAAACAGGACGCTAAGGACACTACCCTGAGGGACACCCTCCTCCAACGGAAAGCGGTCAGAGAGGGTAGAACCGATGCAGACGCGGAAAGAACGGGCGGACAAGAAGTTATAAATAAAGGAGGGGAGAAAGCCTACGAAACCCAGGGAGCGTAAGCAGTCAAAGACCGCGCTCCGCTGAGTAGTATCGTAGGCCTTCTGGAGGTCGAAAAAGACGGCAAGTACAGTGACGCCGGGAGAAAGCCTCCTGCACGTCGTGGCTAAGGAGGAGGAGGGGGTCGGTGGTAGACCGGAAGCGCCGGAAACCAGCCTGGGTAGCTGGGTATTGGTCACTTGCCTCCAGAGTAAGGGACAGCCTCGAGGCGATCATCGCCTCCATAACCTTGCAGGCGCAGCATGTCAGGGAAATGGGGCGATAGTTCGACGGGAGGGAGGGGTCTTTATCGGGCTTCGGGATGGGGACGACGATGGACTCACGCCACCGGTCCGGGAATGAACCCTCCAACCAAATCCGGTTATAGAGGTCCAGTACAAAGCTGAGAGCAGAGGGGTGGAGGTGCCGTAACAAGTCATAGGGGATATTATCGGGGCCGGGTGCGGAGGGCCTCCCGAAGCTCCATCATGCGGAAGAGGTGATTATAGGGGTCATCCCTATGAGGTGGAAAATCCGGTGGGTCACGGCGGGAATGGGAACTGGAGATGGCTGCGAAGTGCGCCGCGAGTGCGTTCGCGACGGCCTCCGGATCGGAGACGAACTCGTCGTCCCCGACCCGAAGCACCGGGGGTCGAGGGGGGACACGGGTCCCCTCAAAGCTACGCACCTTGCGCCAAACAGTCGAGGAGATCCCGGACACGTAACTCCGCCAGGAGGTACGCCGGGCCACTGCCTTCAGGCGCTGAAGCTCTATCTTGTGCTCCAGCTGGTGGGTCCGGTAGAAGCGGCGGCCGGCACGGCGCCGCTCCTGAACGGCATGGGAGCACTCTGGGGTCCACCATGGGACGCTTCGCGGCCTGGGGGAGCCAGAGGTACGGGGGATGCAACTGGCGGCAGCCGAGAGGATCTTACTCTCGAGGAAGGCGAGGGCCTCACTGACGGAGGGAAAGGCAGGAATTGATGGCGAGATCCGTGCCCCTCGCGTATGAGGCCCAGTCTGCTCGGGCGGACAGGGGGGGGGGAGGAGACGGGTCGGGGTAAGACACACTGGGAAATGGTCACTGCCGGAAGAATCCGGCAGGACCTCCCAGGTGAACTCCGTCACGATTTCGAGGGAAACCAGGGAAAGGTCGATACAGGTGAAACTGTCGTGGGCCGAGTGAAGGCAGGTTGGGGAGCCATCGTTCAGAAAGGTGAACTCGAGCTCGTCCATAAGGGAGAGAAGGGTCCCGGAGAGAAAGGTGGAGCAAACGTCCCCCCAGGCCGGGTCCCGACTGTTGAAGTCCCCGAGAATCAGGAAAGGGCGGGGAAGCTGAAGAATTAGGTCACGGAGAGAATCGGGTGGAGGGCGTACGTTAGGGGAGAGGTAAAGAGAGCAGACCGTGAGCTGGCGCCCCAAAGAAAGGCGCACGGCCACAGCTTGCAGGACTGTATGGAGCGGTGCACGAAGACCGCGGAGCCCCCCCTCCCCGCCCCATCGAGAGGCGGGGAAGGGAGCCCGCAGTAACCGGACACTCGAGGGAGGGAACGGGATCCCAGAATCGTCTCCTGAAGGCAGAAACACGCCGGACACCTGGAGGCCAGGAGAGAGGAGAGACTCTCGAGGCCTACCAGGAGCCCGCGGATGTTCCACTGCAGGAGCGAGGTATAGGGAGGGGTAGGAAAGTCAGCGTAAAGGATGGTTATGGGGTGGGTGGGCCGATCGGGCGGCCCGAGATTAAAGAGGGAATCGGAAAGCCCCGGAGTTCAGCGAGGGACGCCGAACGAGGGCGAAGGCGAGGGTCACCCCGACGAGGGGGCGATGTGGAACCAGACGCCGGCAAGTCCTCCAGAAGAGGAGTCTCCCGGACGTCCGGGGGAGAGCGATGCAGAGAAGGGGATGTGAGAGGTATCCAGAATGCCCCTCCCTTCACCGGAGGTGCGGGGGAGGCAGGACTACGAGGGGGAGTGGAAAATAATACCTCACCCAGAGGCATTGGCAGGTCGAGGAGAGAGATGGGGCGGGTCAAGCGCGGGGGCGTGCACGTCCCACCCACGCCGACCAGGCGGGCGAGTTCCCCCTCCAGTGGGTCCATCGACCGGGCCGGAGAGGGTGTATCTCAGCCCCCACCACGAGGGCCGTCGGGGACCCCAGGGGGGAGCGTGCATAACGGTTGCGCAGTGGGGACGGTGAGGACACCGGGCGGTAGGGCGAAGGGGGCGTTGTGTTTGGGAGAGGAAGGTGATGCGAGGCTTATGGCTTCGAACCTTTCGGGGTCACCACTGGCGCGGCGCTTGCGGCCCCTACCCCTCCGTCGTGCGGCCCGCATGGGTGACGGCGGGTCACGATCCGGAATGGGGGTGGCCGAAGGCGCCGGTGGAGAGGGCGTAGAAGGGGCAGGGGGGGTTGCCGACGAAGCATCGGCGTTCGCGGAGGGAGCACGTGGGGACGCGCTGGTAGTACGGGGAGCCGCGGTAGGAGTCCGCTGGGCGGCAGAGGATGGACTGGGAGTAGGACACGGTGGGTGGAGGCGCGTTGGGAACCGCCGGTGAGGACGGGGTCCGGGAACGGAGAGCCTCGGCGTACGAGGCACCACGCCGGGCCTCGCAGCCACGCAACCGGTCCCGCGCCTCCCGAGCGCTGAGAAACTCTGATGAACAGAGGGCCCGAACCTCCCTTTCAAAGAGGAAGGACGGGCAAGAGCGGGATGAAGCAGGGTGTGGTCCATGGCAGTTGGTGCAGGAAGGCGGAGCAGTACAGGGCAAGGGGTGGGGAGGGCCGCCGCAGCGGACACACAACGGGGCCAGCTGACGGCAGGAGCTGCTCACGTGGCCAGACCTATTGCACTGAAAACAGCGCATAGGATCTGGCACGTATGGTCGTACTGAGAATTCGCATGCTCGTCTCTCACCAAAGCCCCAGAATACCGAAACAGGGGGCACCAGTGAGTCGAAAGTGAGGAGCAGGCGAGGAGAAGGGGTGGTTGGGGATCGCGATCTGTCGGGAAAGTGGTACACCCTCACAACACCCTGGGAGGCGAGGTCAATCTGGAGGTCTTCCACCAGGATGGGTAGAAGACGAGCAGCGTAGATTGTGCCCTGGCACTGATTGAGGCGGGGGTGGGGGGACACCGTAATCCCGCAGCCCAGGACATTGGGGATAGCGAGCAGAGAGGTGGTTTCGACAGAGGAACGCAACCTTATCAGAATGGAGCCATCCCTCTGAGGCCGAAGGTCAAAACGAGCCATCCCCGTCACCCCATGGATCACTCGAAAGAGGTGTTCATTAGGGTGCATTAAACGCCCCATGATTTTCAAAAAGTTGTTGGATTTTAATGTCTATTCCCTCAAATGTTACACTTGTTGGTAGAAGTATGTACGCAAAAAATAAATCAAATCGGAGGTGGTCCTGGGCAGCCACCGGCCACTTTTATATATTTAGTAGTGATGCACCGAATATTCGGCAAATATTCAGTATTACTTATAATACTAATATACAAATATTCAGTATTACTATACTTACATTGATTGAAAGTTGAAAATGTATAAAACACAACACCAATGTCACTACTCCAACTTTGCTCGTTTCCGCAAATTTGGCCTCGCTTTGCGGTCACATTCAACCACTTGAAGAAGATTTTGGAAGTGGTCTTCTCCTCTTGCAGCTGAGACAAAATCAGTTGTGAGCTTTACTGCTCTCTCCGCAGGGTCATTCACAACATTTAACCCATCCACAATGGACTTGGCTGCCTTGAAGTGGTCATTGTTCTGCCAATTGTCAACATCCTCTGTTAGGAAGGTCATATCCAGGTGAAGAAGGTTCACTGTAAACCACGAGTCCTCATTCACAAGATCAGCCAGGGTTGTCGCTTCTGTAATTTTTGGAAATGACGGTTTGCCATATCCAGAACCGTAGCGGTGTTTTGGAGTGCTTGGCATTTCATCTGGTTGTATGGCCAGTAACACATCTGCAAGGGCACGATGCTCCTTTTGAGGTACTGCATTGCTGAACAGTGCCAAAACAACCAGTTCTGGGGTTAAATACCACAAATGTCTATCAAAGGCTTTCATAGCGCTGACTGAAATGATTGAGTTGACAGCTTTATAGTTGAGCAGAGTCTTGTATAAGCACAAATCAAACCATGGGGCATTTGAAGCAGACTGACATATGAGCCACCAATCACAATAAATATAAACAACAAACTCCTTCAGTTTTTCCTGTTGATGTTGTGTTGTTACAGTTCCTCGAGGTAGTACAGAAATTTGCTCTTCAAGTAGGCATATTTTGATGGAATAAAGAATCTTTGACATCCACCTTGCTTTATGCATGGCCCCAGGTCTGTGGAGTGTTCCTTGTTTTGTGACATCATCATCGAGGACTACCTGGCAGAGTTGTGCCATTTCCTTGTAGTCTTCCCTACAGTATGAAGCGCTTGTGCGGATTGTGCTTAAAACCTTGTTTTTGCAGGATAAAAGCAGTTGTTGTGCATCGTCATTGTACATTGAAATGTCAATTTTGGTTAAACTTTCATCCTTTGCATGCGATATGCGTTCCCAATTCTTCTGGAATCTTTGGAACAAAGATGCTTCTGGAGACTTTGATGTCTCAATTTTGAGAGCGTCAAACACATGATCCAGGATTACCTCTCCAACATGATGGCGACATGCACACCACAGAAGAGCACGGTCCAGTTTTGATTGAATGGTAACACAGGCAGCTGTAACGTGTCCAGTGTTTGATGCTGTTGTGTCAAAACATAAGTTGACAACTGACTGTTTGCACTTCCATGAATGTAGAAACGTGTAAGTGTGCTCGGCAATGATGTCACCTGATGACATATCACTTCCACGAGGATATCTAGCCACTCCCAGTAGCTTTACATCAGTGGCATTCCCAACCAACACTGGCAATCTTTCTTCCTTGCCATTCTTGTTTGTGAGCGTATGCATCTGCTTGCCATCCCAGTGAATTGTTGCAGCTGTTGGGGTGATCCAATTTTCTCAAATATCTTTGGCGATAGCACTTGTTATTGATCGTCGAGCCTTATCAGCAGTTAAATATGACTTGGCCACACGACGTGGATCACCTCCTGCCTCTTGAATTACAGCTTCGGTGAGCACAGCCTGTTGAACAGGAGTTATGTTTAGTCGAGTAGCAACAGACACGACTGAAGGCCTTTTCAGAATATCATGAGGAATAAAGGCAGACGTACCTGCATATGTTGATCTGTGGTGACTACGCTTCCTTTGAAGCTCTGGAATCGCCTCCTCTTCAGTTTCTTCCAAGCTATCTGCAGAGGCACTATCATCAGAGCATACAGAACTTTTCATCTCTTGTACACTGGATGATTCATGACGTTCTCGTCTTGAAGCTTCCGCTAAGATGCGTTTTTCTTTTCTACGATCTTTATTAGCTTTCTTCTTGTCAACACTACCAAATGAGGCTACTCTGTCAGATTTCATTGACTCTAAAAATGCTCTATCTTCCTCATTCTTAATGTTTGTCATTGCATCTTTTGTCCATACACCAAAGGTCTTATCAAGACGTTCATTCATGGATTGCAACTTAGCCAAAGTGTTTGGAGATTCTCTGCGAGAAACAGGTATTTGACGCAATTTGTTATTGTCATTAAGAAGGTCAAGTATTAGTTTGCAGCATTGATGGTCTGAAAGCATAGGAATATTTGCTTTAGTGTAGAATGTTTTCAGCTGGATAAGGACTATGCTGGCAGATTTCCATTTGAGTGGCTGTGTTTGTTTGCCTTCACATATTTCTTTCTGGATGTGCCACATCACGCATCGAAGAACCTGCCGGCAAGTTGGGAGGCGGACTCCTGTCAATGTACCATCTCCTTCTGTAAGAGCATTGCCAAGACCAAAAATGGCACTTGCTAATCTGGTCTTCTTAGCTTCCATTGTTTCTGAAAGACAATAAAGGATATTATTAGACTATAAGTGAAGTTTCGTTTATGGTACATGTTTTATGTAAATCACCCCTTTAGGGTGCATCAAACGCCCTTAGGTTCTTGGATTTTAATGTCTATTCTCTCAAATGTTATGTAAATCACCCCTTAGCAACTCTATATTAAAAGAAACAATGTAAGTAGTCAACTGGTTGGTAAATAAAAAAAATAGATATTTTTACATAGCGCAGCCCCCAAAAATTGCCGCGAAAATATAAAAGTGACCGGTGGCCACCCAGGACCACCTCCGATTTAATTAAATTTTGGCATACACACTTCTAGCAACAAGTGTAACATTTGAGAGAATAGACATTAAAATCCAAGAACCTAAGGGCGTTTGATGCACCCTAGTGTTCATGGTTAGTGGGGAGGGGCTTGGAGGAGGAGGGGCGGAGGATGAGGAACTTGTCCACCGTCCTAAGGCCGAGCGAAGACGTCGGGCCAAACACCACTGGTACTTCGAGGGGACAGGGAGACGAGAAAGGCGGACGGCGACGTCGGGTCCCACATCCCCCAGGGGCTGAGGGGGCCGGGGGCGATGAGGCCCGACCGGGGCCACAGGCTTCCCACCTGAGGGCAAAAAAGCAGGTGGGTCCCTATCGGGATGTGGAATATGGGGGGATCCAGGGGTTGGGGGGTCCACTGCAGGTCCATCCGCCACTGGCAGGGGTCGGGCAGCGGCGCCACGAGCCTGGGGAAGAGAGGTGGTGTCAGCAAGAAAAGCAGACGGGGTGGGCGAGGGCTGCCAACTGCCCTTACCAGACCCAAGGTCCAAAGAGGTAGTCAGAGGGAGGTCAGATGCACAAGCCGGGTCGTCAACGAGGTCCATTAGATTTGTAAGTGTTTCCATAAAGAAAATTTTTATTGTTGTTTCGCGCCCGGGGCCACGGGGAACCAATTACCCGGGGCCCAAGGGGACCAAGCGCATGCCGGCGGGGGATAGGTGCCTCATCCCATGTAGGTACCCCCATTTCAAAAGGGGCCCTTGCAGCGTCAAAAGTTCTCCCCTGCCAGCAGCAAAGACCAAGGCCCCCCAGGGTCCCAGGCCTGGGCACCCTACCAGCCAACTTCGTCCAGCCCCGGCCATGGGAGCGAGACCCCCAGTGACCAGCCCCGGCAGCCCACGGGGCGCGCAAAGTGAACAGAGAAAGCAGAAAAAACAGAGGGGGCAAGGAAGAGGGGAAAGAGGGGAAGACAGGAAAGAGGGGGCTGTAGGATAGCAGGGTATGCTAAAAGTCCACTTCGCAACCGGGCGGGGGACCCAGCAGGGCCCCCAGCCACGGCTGACCCCCCTCACCACATGGAGGCAGGAGCCCGCGGGCAATCCACCCCAGAAAGACCGCCCGCGGGGAGGGGGACACCCAGCTATAACAATAATATATATTGAATAACCAATCAAAACTAAATAAGAAAATATATATATTATCTTGTGCAAATTTGTATAAAATATATTTTTTTATTAAAATATATTTCCTATTTTTGGTGTTTTTTCAATATATATATATATCGACTATTTGATGAATATTTCATATTTTTGGTGATTCTGGCTACTTCTGCGTAATTCAATTTGTCCTGTTTTACAAATAAATCATTTTTAGCAATTTTTCATCTGTTCAGTTCGTTTTTTTTGTGACGAAGTATGATGTGTCAGTTATGCATATTTGATTTTGAAGACGTGATCTGCCATATTGCCCTCGATGAAGACGAGTTTAGACCTTTTTTTCAATCACGGAATAATTAAGACATCCGTGACCTGCCCTAAACACAATAGTGCTTGTATTTTAAGAAAAGACCAGAAGGTCTTTAGGTGCTGAAAAAAAAAATCCTAAAAATAAACGTGTCATTTCAGTTTAAGGGCAGGCGAAATTTAGCGGACTACCCATGCAAGGTTGGCACATGTTATTACATTATCATTTGTATAATTTAGGTCTCGGGGGTACAGGGGCAGAGCCCCCGTAAAGATCACGCATCACAAATTGATTGGTCCTAATGTTTTGCGGACAGTTCAGTACATGACACCGGTTAGGTCAACTGTACACCCTAGATGATTGGTTAGGTTAAGTCATGATATTTTCATTTAAATTTGTTAGTTTAAACAAAAATGACAAGTGCAAACTTTTCTGGTTAATTTTGAGGTGTTTTGTACAAAACTGCCATCCATTTCCTGTGCAAATGTGTAGTTTTCAAGATGACGATATCTCGAAAACTACGCATTTGCACAGGAAACAGATGGCAGATTCGTGCAGAGCACCTCAAAATTGACCAGAAAAGTTTGCTCTCATTATAAAAAGAGACTGGGTCAAAAAACGAATAATTAGGTACTGAAGATACTCTGAAAGGAGTGAAGCAACTCCAAAGTATCAATGAAGCAATTCCAAATCCTATAGAAAACATGAAAGTGACACAAATACCCAATCAAACCTAATAATAGTACTAATCTAAAAAATGACCAGGCTTAATATCTTAAACTGAAAAATGACACACCATATGTGCTAAATTGCTACCAAACTTCTCAATTTGGGTTAGGTATAAGTTAGAGCTAGAGAAAAACTTACCTAATTGATTACAGCCTGGTTGAGCACAATGATCCCCAATATGTGGTAATTCCATTGCTACGTAGACCAAATCAAAGATAATTCAAAAGAGGACGGAGCCAGTAGGCTCTGGCTTAATTAAGCAGACTTCAGCCCTGATCTCAGTAAAAGTGAAAACGTCGTGGAAAGTAACGTCTCAAAAACGCCTAGACCCTTTGTGCCCTGAAGGTAGGTAGATGAAGGACTGACCTCGCGCGTTTACTGGCCTAGCTAGATTCGGTGGAAAAATGGTGGAGACTAGTGAAGACTAACTTTGAACGAGTCTGCGCATAAAATAATGACGCCGGTTATCGATAGGTATACTTATAAGTTAAGAAAAGAATCAGGAAACTTCTAGAAAATTCGTTCCTTCACTTCTTTCCAGGAGGAAATGAATCATCGGGTTTTGGTGCTGTAAAACCTGCTGAGTGAATCATTACTTTGTTGCACTCTTCGGCTCGCATAAGTAAAATTAAGCTCCCGTTTCTTATTCATTATTTGTTTTTCGAAACCGTACATTATTCCGTACGGTAATGTCGAATACTGTACACTTAATTTCAACAAATACCTGGAAGCAAATACCCTTTTCGATATTCGCTCAGCAACTAATGTTTTGGTTATTTTTTACTATCAGTCCGGTCTCTTCAATTCCCATAATTTATAGATCAATGGATTCGTTATTACACCAGGAATGCGATTTGGATAGTCTCAAGTGAGGGAACTGGCCCAAAACTAAGTTAGGACACGAAGTTTGTTTTGGGGTATAAGTGTGAAAAAATACCCTAAAATGCGGGTAATTCCTTCAGTAGAGACTATCTAGGGCGCATTCGCGATGTAAAAACGAATCCATTGATATATAAATTATGGAAATTGTAGAAACAACCAACATAAGTGACCTAAAAGATATATATATATATATGTAGTAAAACGAACATTGTATATATTCACTGTATATATTATATATACCGTAAAACTATACTAACCTAACCTAACCTAACCTAACCTAATTTTAGGTACTACTCTTACCTATGGCAACGAAATGCTTTTCTGTTTTTTATCGAACACACACTTATTACCACAAACAATATCTTCCTCGTTTTTCTTAGGGCAAATAAATTCTTTTAGCAATACACCGTGTTTTACATAAAAATTAAATGCAGCCTCTTCATCATCAAAAAATTTGCATGAAGTTAAACACAGTGAATAATTACAACCGTCGCAAACCGACGCCATCGTGACACTAAAATCTTATGAGTTGATTGATTGTTTGAAGTTTTATATGGAGGAGCTCAGCCAATAAGGCTATTTACATCCTCCAAGACCAAAACACCTTGTTCCAGGAGAACTTCCACTGTTCCTACATCAAGTGCTGGGTCTATTATTATTGGGATGAGACAGCAACAGAGAAAGCACACCATTACCTTCTTCAGTTCTGGGGCCAATTCCAGAACACTCAGAAAGGGATGAATATAAGGCCTTCTTATGAGTTTAAGTCAAACCACCCAATTTTGTTAGCGGTACATTCCTAACCTTTGTGGGATCAGCCATTTTATCACTCCCAAAAACATGATCCGCGATTTTATCGCTCAAAAAAATAATTTCTTAACATTAATTTTATAGCTTTAATCGGCATTTGCCTTCATATTGTACTTAATAAAAGTTGTTTAAAAAAATGTAAAGAGTTATGGTAAACTTTATTTTCAGTTTCCAGAGACCGGACTGATAGTAAAAAATTACCAATGTTTTTTATAAATTAAGGAATAAGGTTCCACATCATTTAACGTAAAACAATAATAAAAAATGTTATTCCTACGTGTTAGATAAAATGTTGAAGCTAAATGAAAATGCAAACTTAATTTCTCAAATTCATTTAACTTCTAGCAAATAAAAATGAGTTTTCGGTAAATTTATAGTATTACACCCGTCTCCCTTTGGAGGTGAAATTTATGTTTTTCCTATGGTTTTTGATGTGTTTTGAACGAATCTGACCTTCAAAACCGTCGGAAATGACTCGTTTTTGAGATACCCCCCCCCCAACCGGCAATGTTTGGGAAATCACAGAAAACGAGTTATTTCCGACGGTTTTGAAGGTCAGATTCGTTCAAAACACATCAAAAACCATAGGAAAAACAAATTTCACCTTCAAAATTGACCTATCCTAACCTATCCTAACCTATCCTAACCTAACCTATCCTAACCTATCCTAACAACTAAACCTAACCTATCCTAAAAGAAAAACAGGAATTACCTTTAAAATCTAAGAGAGAATAATCACAGTACCGTCTTTTCTACAACGCCACAGTTTCTGGTCTTGACGATATGTACACTCCGTTTTACAATGTGGACACTTCACTACTGTCGGTAGAACACCGTGAGCACGCAGAAACTCAACACTTTTTTCTAAATTTTCATAGAAAGCGACAATATAGCGGTAATAATCGAACGAACACATGTCACACGAAGCCATTCCAGTAGCAAACTAATTCAAATTCGAAATGGATGGAGCGCTCTGATTGGGCAGACATGTGACGTCAACACACACGAACACACAAACGAACGTACAAACACACACTAGATACACCAAAAAAACGTTTATATCTCGAAAACGAAGCATTTGCGACGGAAACGCTATAGAAGAAAAGTGTCTTAGAATTAAAAAATCTACCTAATGAATATATAATAATTGCTGGACGTTAGACGGGTGTAATACTATAATAATACCGAGTTTTCATTACTAGAGAAACCCTCAAGTATTTATACATAAACAAAACAAAGCTTAGGAAAGGCATACGCTTTGTGTCAAAAAAGTAGACGAAACAATATCTTCCAGAATGTTTTCAGGGGCGGATCCAGAACCTGAAAGTGACTAGTTTGCTGGCCTGGGGTTCTTGGGGCCTAGACGGAGCCCCTGAAAACTCCTGCGTTTTAATTATTTTAGGTGTATTTTTTGGCATATATGGGACTAAAAATACACATTGCAGTATGTTACCTCATTTAATATAAACCGGTTCCCAATACATATTTTTTACAAATATCATGAAAGTACATTACACAGGTTAAAAGTCATACGTTCAATGCCCCTAAAGTAATCGAATATGTATCTTCAGTAATAATTATTCATGCAACAAAGATAATCTTTAATTACACCGTCTCTTCCCAGCGATGTTTATTTAAACACACCTGAAAGTTTATACTTTGCAAATTCTAACCGTTTTGTGCAAAACGGTCCAAATCAGTATGAATCCGCACCTAGTTTCAGTAGCGTGTTGGAAAACTGGAACCTGTGCCATGGATTTGGAAAACTTTAGTAATTTTGATTATGTAGTCCATAAAATTAAAATAATTGTTAACAAAGCCTTAAACTTAAATAGTCCAGCAAAAGATTTAATTGGAAAAGGAAGAACCAGTGCTTTATTTTTTCATAGATCACATGTGAGATAACTGAACTGGAAGTTATTCAGGAAAGATCGAATGTTCCTCAGTTGACTGTTGTGCAGTATTATCCAACACATACTTTGTGCTAAAACGGTATGAAGAAATTAGAGTCCTTAGAAGTGTACCAAGCTACAACAGAAAAACATCTCTTGTCAAGTTAAACAATGGTGACTGGATGCTTTTATCAAAACTGATTTACATACTGGAGCCATTTGAAGAAATCACACGAAAGTTAAGCGAGCCAAATACATTCATGGGGGATTTCGTACCTCTTACTAGAGCATTGGTAAGAACATTGCAAATAATAAAAGAACATCTAATAGATGACAGTAATATAATGAAAGCTTTTTTGTTAGAAATGCGGAACAGATTTCAGTATAATAAGCTGTAATTGCAACTTTCCTCGATCCTAGATACAAAAGTAAGTTTTTCTCAGTTAACTTTATAACAAGTAGAAGCAAAGATTGGTTTGCAGAAGAAATAATGATATCTTCATCTCCTGAAATATTGGAAGATTCTTCTTTAACAAACAAAAAAAAAAAATTAAATCGAAAGTTCAAACATAACATCATTTCAGTCAAGTCTTTTGAATTTTTCATGAGTCAAACAGTGGTGTCATCGGAGAATGGCTGTACTTGTCCAACAAACACATGTTATAAAAATTGAGTAAAAACCTTATACTGTAAAAGGAAAAACTACTTCCAGGAAATCAGAACTCATTGCAATGGTGAAAGGAACTTTCCTCCAAATATAAGCCATCAGTAACTGTCGCTAAAAAGTTTTTAGCTGTTCCAGCTACCAGTGTTTCAAGCGATCAAATGTTCAATGGAAAAGTATTACTGTGATCCATTGAGAAATAGGTTAAGTGGCGATAAAACGGAAATATGTTTATTTTTATAGTATAACTTACCAGTTATAAAATATGAATAATACGGTAATAATCAATAACTCATGTAGTCATATCTACTAGTGTCACTCAATATATTTTGCCCCACCTTTTTTCTTAGCTAAATAATAGGCCATGCGGCTGAAATGTCTTTTGGGCCGTAAGTTTGAACTTTCTGCGCTTCACATAACCAGATTTTTTCCCACTTTGAACCTCCCCTCCTTGTATAAAACCGCTTTTAAACGCCCTTATAAAAAACCGATGGTTAACGCAGTTTCGAAAATGGCGTCTGACAGTGATGTCCGTCGTAAACAGATAGCCGTTATCGAGTTCTTAACCGCAGAGAAGGAAACATTTGAAAATATTGACAAACGTCTACAAAACTTTTACGGAGATGCTGTTGTTGATTGAAGTACAACTGGACGCTGGTCTAAACGTGTGAGATCATCGGAGAGAGGGAGAGCCAGCCTCGATGATGAGCCACGCAGCGGTCGCCCGGCATCGGCTGTCACATCTCACACTGTGCAGCTTGCTAACAGCATCATTCGATCAAATCGGCGTGTCACATACAAGGAGCTATCACTGGAGCTAGGAATTAGTGAAGGAAGTGTAAATACGATAATTCAGCAACTGGGATACTCAAAAGTGCGTTCACGGTTTGTTCCTCGCCAACTGACTGAAGATCACAAAGCCTCAAAAAATGAAATTGCCTCTGAGTCGTTGGTTCTATACGAGACAGAAGGGGATGACTTCCTTTCACGAATGACTAGGGATGAGACTTGGGTACACCACTTTAAACCTGAAACAAAACGCCAATCCATGGAGTGGCATCACGCAGACTCCCCACGCAAGAAAAATTTAAAAATGGCTCCCTCTGCAGGAAAGGTTATGGCCACCATCTTCTGGGACATGAAAGGGGTAATTCTGGTGGACATTATGAAAAAAGGATAAACAATCAACTCAGAGGCATATATTGCTACCCTACAGACTCCAGAGACGTATAAAGCGAGTTCGACCGGAGAGAAAACTGGAAGACATCCTTTTGCACGATAACGCAAGACTACACAACAGTTTGCAAGCAAGAGAGGCCATCACAAAAATGCGCTTGACTGTGTTACCCCCACTCTCCATACAGCCCGGATCTGGCACCTTCAGACTTCCATTTGTTTGGGCCAATGAAGGATGCTATGCGTGGAAGAAAGTTTCAGAATGACGATGAAGTTGTTGAGGAGGTTAAGAGGTGATTCCAGCGAAACCCAGCGGACTTTTACCAGCAAGGAATAAAGGCCCTCGTTTCGAGGTGGAGGAAAGCCGTAGAAAAGGATGGAGACTATGTGGAAAAATAAAAACTTGTAAAAAAGGTATGTAACTACTTGTGTACAAAATTTCTGGAACTTACAAGGAAACGAGGAAGGAAAAAAAAGGTGTGGCAAAATATATTGAATGGCTCTCGTAAATTATGGTGTACCTCTCTCTTCTTCTTTCCAGGGAGTACAGATTTAGTTTACGTAGTCTTTCCCAGTAGTTGAGTTCTTTGCAGCCATCAATCTTGGCTGCGAAATGTCTCTGAGTTTTTGAGTTTCTTCTAGTTTATTAAAGTTTATTAAAGTTAGTATTCGTAACTCAGTGGGTAACGCCGTTTTCCCATAAGCGAAGTGAAGATACTGTTGTCCGGGGTTTGAATTCCGATGATGCTGGTAACAATAATACAGGAGTTAGAGCAATGTGTCATTTTCTGGCCAACGGTATCAAATTTTATAGAAATTTTATTATGTCTCCGACCAAAATATTTGGAGGGACCATCCTGGATTCCACCTGTCCGTTCGTCCGTCCGTTCGTCTATTCTTCACACTATCGTGTCGGGGCTATAACTTTTGAACTGCTTAACATAAGCGGAATTGATGAAATTCCACACACACACACACGTTATAGATCATGACAAGACAATGTGTTATGAGTAAAATGCAGGTTCCTGCATCAAAGGTCAAGGACACAAATGGATGTCAAAGATCAAATGGCACTTTTTCGTGTTCGGGCTGTAACCGCTCACATTAAATTAAAGAAACTTCATACACACACACACACACACACATGGATCATGGATCGATGATGTATTCTGAACAAGACTCAGGTCCTTGCATTAAAGGTCAAGGTTATAACTAGAAGCCAAAGGTCAGATGGCGGTCTATGCCATAACATTTGAACTGCTCTTCACAACTTCATGAAACTTCACACACACACACACACACACACACACACACATGTCACAACCATGCGATTTACCATAGTGTCACAACAATGCGATTTACCATTTCTATGGTTGAACAGTATCCATGTTTGTGCCATTAGAAGTTCGCTGTAAACAGCGAATGTCCCCCCCTTAGCTGTGCCTCTCTAATTCGTCTCCTTTGATTTCTCCCAAATAATGACTTATGCTGTACGTACAGAGTGAATCACTCTGACGTCATAAAGTAACTTAATTTCCTTCCATACCTTGAATACTGAATCACGTATTTAGTATGTGGATATCTTTCATATTCAATGTATGGTAAATTCTTTAATAATAATAATAATAATAATAACGTCACTCTCTATGAGTCATTATTTATATGTTGTGTCCTGTCGGTGTTATGCAACCATACTCATTCATACATCCATGTATTCTTTTTGTTTTATTTTCTTTTTATTATTTCACCTCTCGCAAGTTGTCTATTATTGCTGAGACGAAGGCTCGAATTCCGATTACGTCGTCAAAAGCGAGCCTCTGAATTCGAACTCTTCTCTCTTGCCTCTGCTACCAATTTATAACGTTAAGATGTGATGTTATATTATTATAATATACCATATTGTTCCCTGCCAGGCTACTGGTTAATCTCTACATAGTTACCCACGTTCTCATTATCTGTACTTACTACTTCTACCTAATTGTCATTCAAATTCCGTTACTTATGTCTTACGTTATCATTAATGTCCGTGTACTTTCAAATGAAAAGTACACCATATCTTTTCTCCGCTTTCCTCATCGCTGGCTAATTAGACTTTCAAATCATGATAACCAGCCATTCCTCTAATAATATTAGACATAATTTGGCGTAATCACTGTTAACTATAAATATTAACATTGTTGTTAATCCCCTGTAAATTATAAAACAACGGAGAACTCTCCTTCATTATTTAACTTGTGTTACCTATTCAGATTACTTCAGTATTAGATATGTCAATTAACAAATTGCTAAAATTGTAATTAACGGTAATTAATGTATGTAATATAATGTAATTTATGTACTTAATGTACTCTGTACATGTCGGTCCCCCGACATTATGTCGCCACCCAAAAGTGTATACCTTACAAAAATTAGTATCTTTTTTTGTTAACTTTTTGCTTAAATTATGCTTAACGTCAGAATTCTTTAGCTCTCCAGCTAAAGTGGGAGCTTAACCTTCGACTGCATTCCCCCAAAATTGAGGCTTATTTATTTCTTGTATTGTAAATTAAATCATTCCTGCCTGAGCTCTTGATACCAGAGGTTGCACCTCGCCCCCTTTTAAATTCCTGCCGTAACTCTTACTCGAGGAGGACAAGCCTCCTCGCTTTCAATTCCCACCTTAACTATTGAGAAATGGGGTCGAACCTCTACCCCTGTAAACTCCTGCTTGAGCTGTTGTTGTAAGAGGTAAAACCTCTCCCCCTGTAAACTTCTGATTATTTATCAGTGCCTCGTTCTGTATAAACTTTGTAAATAAAAGAATTTATGAGTGAACTAAAACTCCAATTTTTGAAGTGAAGTGTTTCTATTCATCCCTTCGGGAAAAAAACAAACTTGGTAGGAACTATTTATATTGATACTCGGAAACTCTCGGCCAAGGCCGAGCTTACCCAACAAAGGACCACCTTCGTTGGATTGTCCAAAGTGCATTAACCCTAAAAAGTCGCAAGCGGGCAGAGGCTCGCACAACGTATGCGCGACACTGAAGGCCCGCACAACCGATGCGCGACACTGGAGGTCCCCCACCGAGACTGCTTTAGTTCCCCAACACCGAGACCGCTTTAGTTCCCCAACACCGAGACTGTTTCAGTCCCCCACCGAAAAAACCGTCGTCCATCAATGGATGTCCCTACTTTGAACAATTTTTGAAACACTTCATGGATTCACTCATTCGACGTCGACCGCAACCTCTTCAACTTGGACTCCAACCCCACCATCTGCAACCTCAATTTAATTCAACTCATCGTTGACCTTCAATCAACTTTTGTTACTTGGAAATTCCTTCCCTTGAACTTCTCTTCAATCAACTTTTGAATTATTGTTCGTATTTTTCTCCAATCAACCGTTCGACCGTCTTCCTGTCTACGATCTTCCTTCAACGTTTGTATGCTCCGTCGTGGCGATCAGATGACGTCACGAGCGGCACACCAAAGCTTAGTGGAGGCATCAGCTGAGTGAGGCTGACCTTCAAAGTTTCGTGGAGGCTCGGAGGCACCCCCCTGTTGAACCCCTCACTCTCCGTTTATGTGATGAGTTTTAATTATTAATTATTACTTTTAAATCATTTCCTTAATTATCATTTTCTTTAATTTTAGTAATATTAATTCACTTTCATTTTTCCCTTTTTAGTGTGAAACAGTGAAGTGACTTTATAAACACTTAATCACTTTTTTTAACTAATTGATTTTTAATTAACTGTTCGATAGTGATACGAAATACAGTACTAATCAGACGTTGTCATTGATTCAGTATTCACGTATTTATTTTTCCAACAGATTATAAATCTGAATTTTTAAATTCTTTTTATAAAATTATCTGCATTGTTTTTTTTATTGAGGATATTAAATAATATCATTTTAGATTTTTGTTGTGGGACGTAAATGCGATCAGTCATAATTCTGATATTTATACCCATAACTCACATTTTTATTTAGTTGAACCCGGTTAGGTTCCTTTTTTTTTATTATTTTCAATTTAAATCTTTTTCATTAATTTTAGTGAAAATTCATTTTTATTGTTATTATAATGTAACCCTTTTTTCTAGTGTGTGATTTTGACGGAATTTCGACCCTTGCCAACGAGACTTCAGCGTTGGGAGATTCGAAAATTACTCGTCGATTACGGCATCCGGAGTAAACGCAGAGTCGCCCATTTTGTTCTACGTTATTTCGTAACTATACAAAATACTTAGACTTTGTTCCATTTATTTTTTTCTTGTCTCTTACATGGTTATTTTTGTTTTACACACACACTTCCGTGTCAACGACACGTGTTATGATTAACGATGTCCAAACCATTACCCCCCCTGACATGCACTACTATTAATCTAATAACTCCCTTTTCCGTACTGAAACGTACAGTTCATGTCCCTCACTTTCGCGGTCACGTTAATAATAGATTGGTAGAACCCTCCTTTTGTAATTGGTTCGGTAAAATTGACGATTCGTTTAGAGGTTGTCTAACTACAGATGCGGATAAAATCAGTTTTGCTTTTGACACTTGTGACCCAAATTTCGGTGACGCCGCGCGCGTCCGTACCTTTCTTATCGATTGGTCCAATGGGCAAATATATCAATGGTCTTGGGTAGAATTTAAACGTTTTTGGCAGGATATATATAACGGTCTGCAGGTAATCACGAAGTGCTGTGACAGGCAGGGATCCGTCAAATGGGACGTTGACGTTAAAGGTTTAAACAACGATACACGCCAGTTATTGACTTCCCTTCATTCCTTTATTCATGGATCATGTCATCATTCTTCAGTGATGCGCGAAAGCGCATCTCCCGATAATGTTTCGGTAGAGAATCGGAGTGATTCCGTTGACCCTTCTGGTCTGGGTAGAAAGGCGTTGAGTGTACCTTATTCTGACTCACCTTCCCAATCCACTTCCTCTTTGAGTTCTGTACATTCGGAATCCCCAGAAAGTGAATATTTTTTTCTCGAAATCGGTTTCAAACTCCGTTGCCCAGAGGAAACCCTTTTAGGTCGTTTTGATCCGAAATGTTCGTCCAGTATTGTTCCTGCGTCTTTAGCGGATAAATTGCTGTGTCCTCTCTTTAAGGAACCGCCATCCGTTTCATACGTTCGGGATTCCGAGGGTAACCGTATTCCCGTCATTGCGGAAACCAAACTTGATGTGTGGATTGATTATTGTTTTTTTAGTATAGATGTCTCGTTAGTGCCGTCAGAATATTGTCCCGATTGTGATTTAATTATTGGCCCAGAATCCCTACGACCCTACGGATTCCATTTCGACTTTTCGGATGGATGCTTCGTCGATAAATGGGATAAAAGACGTTATTTCCTTCTCTGGTGCGAGGCACCCGAGCAGAACCTGGATAGTGACGATGAAACGTCACCCTTGGAAGATTTGGGTAATCCTGACCCAACTTTCTTCTCTGACTCAGTTGTCTCTGAACCGTTGGTTCCAGCTTGTTCATCAAATGAATTTCCTTCGAGGCTAGAACTCTCAGCCTCTGATGATGATGATTTTTGTGAAGCATCTTGTGACAGTGTTTGTGATGCTAATGTTGAAAACAGTAAAGACAACAATGAAATTGTTGATTTATATAATTATAAAGGTACTTCTGTTGAAGTCTTTATGATGAAACTTCCGTTGTGAAAGTAAGTGTAATACTTACGTTAATAATTGTTGTAATGTAAATGGGGATGTGACCAATTCTTTGTTAAAGTGAATTCAGACAACTTGGATGATTGCTGTGCAACCGATGTTGAAAATCAGAATTTATCTTCTCACCATGGTCAGGACAACCATGTTGGTCCCGATGGCCATGACTTGTACGATGATTTAGACACTGCTCCTCAAATTGTCAGTAATTTTAGTCATTCGGACATTGACTCAACTGATTCAGTTAGTTCAGTTGATATAGTTCATTCGGTGAACTTTGGTCGAGAAGACCTCGTTTTTGATTCAGATGGATCAGATATCCATGCATGTCCCAAAAAGGACGCGAATTCTGTTACTGATGTTGTTTTTGGTTTAGATGATGCATGTCCCAAAGAGGACGCGTTAGATGGTCAGGATGACCATGTTTATGATAACTTTTCTCCACAGGACCCGAATTGTTTTGAGTTTACTTCGGCCAACGGCCAATCGGCAATGCCGCCTCGTTTAAGTGGTCTGAAAGATGACCCTGTTTTTGATCAATCGGCAATGCCGCCTCGTTTAAGTGGTCTGAAAGATGACCCTGTTTTTGATCAATCGGCAATGCCGCCTCGTTTAAGTGGTCTGAAAGATGACCCTGTTTTTGATTTTTTGGTCATGATGACCGTCATCTTGCTTCAGATGATGCTTTTTCTGCTGTAGTAGCAGCTGGGGAGAATGCCCCACAAGGTCCTGTAGGCGAGTCAGTTTTTATGAATTTTCATAAGCATTGTGATGTTTATGATGACAGTAACAGTTTCGTAACGAATCGATCATGTCCCAGTGACTTCTTTTTACTATAGTGAGGACCAAGCCGTCCCTCCGTTTTGTTTTAACTCCGTTAATTTGTGTTTTGAGCAGTGTAGCAAGCAATCTTTTCCTAAAGAGCAAAGTGCTCACGTAGAGACGTATTGTCACTTGCAGACATCATGTCTCTCCAGTTGGTCACCCGATTCCCCTGATTGCGATATTCCAAATTTTGGTTTTCCTCCCAATACCCCAACCTCGTGCGAAACCATCGCTGATGCAGACGAAGCATGTTCACATGTTTCGGAGACGCCTTCTTGCTTCTTGAAATGGAGCTCATGGAAGAACGCCCACAAATTTTCATGAAAACTTCTATTAACAACCAAGCAGTTTTGGCTCTTGTTGAAATTTGCTGTCAGGCGAATTACATTCACCAACACGTATACGAGAAGTTACTCAAGGTGGCTACGGAAAAATTCGATTTGCATTCACGTTTGTCCTGCATTGATGATGACTGGGAAGAATACAGTACCGGAGAAATCATCCTTCCTATTGAGTTTGATTCAATCCCTTATCTGACCCCATTTGTGGTCGTATCTGATTTGAATTGGGATGGAGACTTACTCCTGGGGATGAATTTCCTTATTACGCACGATTTTTATTGGGCCGATAGAGAAGCAGGCCTAATGCGAGGAAAGAACTCACTTTTCGAGTATGTTTGTCACCCCTATTCTTCGGTCTTTTCAGCTGAGGGTGAAAGACTCGTTTCAGAGAGCCCGACGGACTCCCTGGAACCAGTTCAAAATAAAAAGGAACTGCTACTAGATGGGGAAGATTCTTCATCAATTGTCAAGTGTTCCGTTCTAGTTCCGACGAACGAAGAACTAGAAAACCAACATACTTTTGGTAATTTTGAGTACGAAGACTCGAATGTCCTTCACAGTAAACCCCTGTGACTCCATCGAGAGCGAGTCACCTCCTTCAGTGACAGTTAGGCCGGAACTTGAAGTTCCCAGTGTTCTGGCTATTCCAAATAAATTTGAAAACTCATTTCCCTTAAGTTCCGATTTGGTCATTTCGCTTTAAATCCCTATTTAAGGAAGATGACTTGATTCTGTTTTCAAGGTAGAGGAATTTACACCTAATTCCGAGGCTAAGCCCATAGGTGCCGGGAGCGAACCCGAACCTACTCCTCCGTCGGAAGTTGTACGCGCGGAAGGGCAAGCGCGGAATATTCCTCACTACCATAATATGATCGTTCCATCGATCATTTTCATTTTTCTTCCGCGAATTCATGTTTTCGCCCTTCTTGCCTTCTACTTTGCAAATCTTTCTCTTTGGCTGTTCCTGGATCCTTTTCTGAAACCAGTGAAAGTCATTCTTCTTAATCCCGATACACCACCTCCTCTTGAGTGAGCAAGGCTCGTATGGTCAGTCCATTGCTTCCCGGCATGTTGCGAAAACCTTTAACCGAATGACCCACATGCCCGATCGCAAGACAACCTAACCATGCAGCTGATTTGTCTGGCTTCGTATGTTCGTGAAATTCACCCGTATGACCGAACATACCCAATTTAGGTTAAGTGTTTTTTGTTTTAATTTTTAAATTAATCTTAATTATACGGAACTTATAACCTATAAGTGTTCAGTTCAGAATAGCTCATAATTGAGTTCTATTTTCAACTTTTTATTTTTGATTTTTTTTTATTCAAATTAGTCTTGAGTAATTGTCATTAAGATGTTCTTATATCGGTTGTTAAGGTATCAACCAAAATTATAGCCAATTTTGACACACTATACCAGGATGCCATTCCTTTTCCCCTTCTAATAATTCTATTACACCATGTCAATATTGATAACAACATAACTGCGCCCCTACCATGAATTCCACTAAAACCTGTTATTATCTATGCCCCATCAACTCGTCAAATAAAATTCAATTGTCCTACTGATACTTCTGGTCAATATTAATGGTGAGATACTGCTAATATAACGCTATGAAGGTTACTAATCGAATTGAATTCTGTGCCTAAATTCAGTTCCCAATACCGCTCAATGTACTTTAACTAATTTAAAGTCTTTTTGAGTGCGTATTCATTTTAATTACCTTCATACGTGCAACTGAGTTAATTACGTAAAATCTATAATCCCGATTGAATTTTATTACTTTCGACACCTATTTGAATTCACTTTCCTACTGATTACACTTTCACCCAATTACGCTTACCCACACTTGAAACACTCTTGAAATCATTGGCGTACTTAGTGGAAAGGAAATTCACTACGCATATCTTATTTTTATCATATAAATCTTATTCTAAAATCATTGGCTATCACGATAAAGTATATTTAATTGCAGTTAACTGATTGATGTTTACTCTGGATTATTTGAATTTATTTAAACTTAATTGCTGCTTACAATATATAATCTTGCCTGTTGTTTTATTAAGTTAATTTTAACCAACCTCTAAGCTAATCCGTTCTTCAAAATTTCATGATTTACCATTGACCACTAAGGATTCAGTTCTTCCCGGGATGAACCAATTACTTTCATATTCTACACACTACTGTACATACCACTCAGCTACACACACTTATTACCCATATTTTCCTACGTATACGCGATACGAATAACTTCAACTATAAATTCCTTTTCCCCATTTTTGGGCAAATCACCTACCACTTACACTGCACTAATGTGCACAAATACACACGACCCAAGGTCTATACATCGTCTATTACGTAATTCTATCTTCCTTCTCCCTGGATATTCTTAATGGATAACAATATCTAAGTATCTAAAACGGTAACTAGATAAATTTTCATGTTTTCAATAAATTAATTTTACTTTTCTTTAAATCAATTTTAATCTTTTACCAACTTATTCGGACTTGAAATAAGTTTACATTCTGCAACCGTGCTCCCACTGCTGAAGACTTCGTCCACCAATAAAATTTAATTCAATTTTTATCTACCATAGTGAATACGATTAGTTTTTTACTGTATAATCATGATATCTTCGGAAACTCTTATCTCTGTCATTACTGATGGATTAAACTCCATTTCAAGTAGTCACCAGATGAATTGAAAATTCCTGAACCTTAAATTTGAATTTTCCTTTTAACCATTATTTACTATGTATGTATCTTTTTCCCTAAAATTATCTTAACCTTGGAAGTCTTTCCGAATTTATCACGGTTCCGTAAATCTTGTTACTATAACGTTGGACAAACTAAAAATTTTACTTAAATTAGATTCAATCCTGTAATTGGAACTTTAACTGAAATAATTATGTCGAAATGCCAGAAATAACTTAGATGGTTCATTAGTTTATAAGATTGTTTATGTAGTATGATTGCCACAATTAATCATACTTATAATTTTTTTTTAAGGTGACAACTTCGGACTTTATACTTGTTGATCTAGAGTTTCCACTACATTCTAGTAATCAGACCTCAACCTTGTTAATTTATTGCTGTAATTTTAAAATTTTCCCTTGATTATTTTTTTAAAATTTTATTAATATAATTATCATTCTTCCCACTAAATTGCCTTGATTAATCCAACCCGAAATTGTCGCCGTTTCATTTTTTAATATATTGTAAATAAACTTCCACCCCACCATTACATCCTTTTTCATAGGGGAGAGCAGTGTCACAACCATGCGATACCATAGTGTCACAACAATGCGATTTACCATTTCTATGGTTGAACAGTATCCATGTTTGTGCCATTAGAAGTTCGCTGTAAACAGCGAATGTCCCCCCTTAGCTGTGCCTCTCTAATTCGTCTCCTTTGATTTCTCCCAAATAATGACTTATGCTGTACGTACAGAGTGAATCACTCTGACGTCATAAAGTAACTTAATTTCCTTCCATACCTTGAATACTGAATCACGTATTTAGTATGTGGATATCTTTCATATTCAATGTATGGTAAATTCTTTAATAATAATAATAATAATAACGTCACTCTCTATGAGTCATTATTTATATGTTGTGTCCTGTCGGTGTTATGCAACCATACTCATTCATACATCCATGTATTCTTTTTGTTTTATTTTCTTTTTATTATTTCACCTCTCGCAAGTTGTCTATTATTGCTGAGACGAAGGCTCGAATTCCGATTACGTCGTCAAAAGCGAGCCTCTGAATTCGAACTCTTCTCTCTTGCCTCTGCTACCAATTTATAACGTTAAGATGTGATGTTATATTATTATAATATACCATATTGTTCCCTGCCAGGCTACTGGTTAATCTCTACATAGTTACCCACGTTCTCATTATCTGTACTTACTACTTCTACCTAATTGTCATTCAAATTCCGTTACTTATGTCTTACGTTATCATTAATGTCCGTGTACTTTCAAATGAAAAGTACACCATATCTTTTCTCCGCTTTCCTCATCGCTGGCTAATTAGACTTTCAAATCATGATAACCAGCCATTCCTCTAATAATATTAGACATAATTTGGCGTAATCACTGTTAACTATAAATATATAACATTGTTGTTAATCCCCTGTAAATTATAAAACAACGGAGAACTCTCCTTCATTATTTAACTTGTGTTACCTATTCAGATTACTTCAGTATTAGATATGTCAATTAACAAATTGCTAAAATTGTAATTAACGGTAATTAATGTATGTAATATAATGTAATTTATGTACTTAATGTACTCTGTACATGTCGGTCCCCCGACATTATGTCGCCACCCAAAAGTGTATACCTTACAAAAATTAGTATCTTTTTTTGTTAACTTTTTGCTTAAATTATGCTTAACGTCAGAATTCTTTAGCTCTCCAGCTAAAGTGGGAGCTTAACCTTCGACTGCATTCCCCCAAAATTGAGGCTTATTTATTTCTTGTATTGTAAATTAAATCATTCCTGCCTGAGCTCTTGATACCAGAGGTTGCACCTCGCCCCCTTTTAAATTCCTGCCGTAACTCTTACTCGAGGAGGACAAGCCTCCTCGCTTTCAATTCCCACCTTAACTATTGAGAAATGGGGTCGAACCTCTACCCTGTAAACTCCTGCTTGAGCTGTTGTTGTAAGAGGTAAAACCTCTCCCCTGTAAACTTCTGATTATTTATCAGTGCCTCGTTCTGTATAAACTTTGTAAATAAAAGAATTTATGAGTGAACTAAAACTCCAATTTTTGAAGTGAAGTGTTTCTATTCATCCCTTCGGGAAAAAAACAAACTTGGTAGGAACTATTTATATTGATACTCGGAAACTCTCGGCCAAGGCCGAGCTTACCCAACAAAGGACCACCTTCGTTGGATTGTCCAAAGTGCATTAACCCTAAAAAGTCGCAAGCGGGCAGAGGCTCGCACAACGTATGCGCGACACTGAAGGCCCGCACAACCGATGCGCGACACACATATATATATATATATATATATGGATCATCAGTCTTTCTCAGAAGTGATCAGTCTTTCCTTGTGAACAGACGTGTTTTATCGACTGTCCAGTGTTACCAATTGAATAAGTGGTTTTCGTTGAAGTGTCTTTAAAAAATAGTGTTTTAATGTATTCTTAACTAAATTACCTCGTTACTAATCATTCATTAACGAATATATTTCATTTATTGACTTTATTCATTACTATATTATTTGATTAAACCAAGGCACGTGGCTTGCTTTGTTTGTTTTTCGAATCTATTAGAAAACGAGGTTTAATAAGGTTCATTTTGCCTCATTTGCCTTGTTTGTTTTTCGAATCTATTAGAAAACGAGGTTTAATAAGGTTCATTTTGCCTTATTTGCCTTGTTTGTTTTTCGAATCTATTAGAAAATGAGGTTTAATAGGTTCATTTTGCCTTATTTGCCTTGTTTGTTTTTCGAATCTATTAGAAAACGAGGTTTAATAAGGTTCATTTTCCCTTGCTACGGGGATCATCAAGTCGGATGTGGTCACCCACTGTGGGTAAAAGGAAAAAGGAAAGAAAAAAGTTGGTCGAATAGCGGACAGATAAGTTTTATTAATACTTTTTCTTTTACAGATTCTTCGTCGGTAGCTAAATTAAGTATATATTAATTTAGTATAAATTTGTGTTACAAGAACCTGTTTCTGCGTTTCAAGAACATTTTTGCGGGCTTGCGCAGGTGATGGCACAATAAGCACGCGGTAGACCCACTATGGAAAACTGATGAGTGGGTAGTTGGGAGGTAACGAAAATGGTTCACTGAGTAGGTATGTAGTTAATCTAACAATTATTAAATTCCTTTTATGTCAATAACTGGGTGGATGAAACCAATTGGTTGCTCACCAGAGTTATTCTCCACACTAGTATTTATATACTGTGTGAGAAGAGCGTGCTCGGTAATAAATATACATTACCGATCAACCAACCGGGGAAAAAAACCAAGACAACGCTGGTGGAAAAAGCCCCGCGAAGAGGAGAACAAAGGAGAACGAAAACGAGGAACGGCGGCGAAAGGACGCAACTGGAGAAGGGACGAGAAGAGACACCGAAGAAAGATCCCCACCAGCAAGTACGCTCTCGACAATTATACAAGGAGAAAAGAGACTCTCTAATAACTAGCAGTAAGTGACTAATTGTGTTTTTAACCCAGTTTAGGTAGATTCATTAAATTAAGCTGGGTCAGACAACTTAGGCCTACATTGTGGCCTAAGACCCAGCATCAACTCATAGCTTAACAAAGGTAAAGGTAGATTGCCCTAACCTAGTTTGGTGAGGAATCCTACTGTGGACCTCAATTTATCTGCCCGCTCTGGACCATTTCCGGAATCTCAAGGCTGACCCCTCTAGGCTAGACTTGATCTACTCTATAGTTAGACTGGAGAAATAAGGGGTGGGTTAATTGTGGACCAATTCATACAGAGCATTTTTCGCATTGGTGGTCCGTGTGTGGGGAATTTACAAACCTTAACCTTACTTAACAAAAATTGCAGAATTAGGCTAAATGGTCTAGCCTAAGCCTAAGCCTAAGCCTAACCTAATCAAGCCTAATTAGGTCTACAACCTAGGGCCTAACTAGGAAACATTTACATTTAAGGAGTCTCATTCTCTTATAATCTTAGACCTGAGTGACACATAAGTACTTGGTGGGGATTAAACCAAATTTAAAACTTGACTGTTTTGTCTGTGATCTCTCTTCTCTGGTAATTTCTTCTTGTCTTCTATTTCATTACGATCCCCAGTTAAACAATTTTGACTTAAACATGGACAGTGCAGAATTGAAAAAGTTAAAAAAGAAAAGGGGGGCAAAGTTGGGAGCTGTTACAAAGGCCGTGAACACTTTTAACAATATTACACAACCAGGTAAGGAAGATTTAGAGTGTGTAATTCTTAAATTGGAAACTAAAAAGAAGGAAATAATAGCCATTAATGAGAGTATTTCAGAGTTAGTTGAATCCGAAATGGCTGAAGAACAATTGATAGACCTTTACGCAGGATAATGATGATCAGGTAATCTCAATTGAACAGCAAATAAGGAGACTACGGTCTCGTTTGACTGACTTAACACCAAATAAACCTAATTCTGATTTTAATCAAAGTAGAGCTAACCTTCAACAAAATTTAAGTGGCATGCTAAATCCTGAGTCACAAGAATTGAGGGCTCAGTTACCCATTTTGCTAGTACCAACATTTGAAGGGGACACGGTACAATTCCCATCTTTCATTGACAAATTTGAGAGTTTAATAGGTAATAAACCTTATATTTCAACTGTTGAAAAGTTTAGCTACTTAACTAGTTTCCTTAAAGGCCCAGCCTATAACCTGATAGCCTATTTACCAGCCGTAGGGAATTCATATGAAGTAGCTATTGATCTCTTAAAACGTAATTACATTAATAAAGATGAGATTGTATATGAATTATCTCAACAAATTTTTGATTTTGCACCCATAAAAGATAACCATAGTGATATGGAAATTTTTTATACAAAATTAGAAGCTATTATAGGACAACTGGTTAGCAATGAGATAGATATTAAAGCTTCATCTTGGATTATACAAGGCATAGTTCTTAGGTGCCTTCCTTTGAGGGTTAAAGATATTTTAATTCTAAAGACGGGATAAAATTATCCTAATCTTGAAGATATAAGCAAACACTTCCCCAATATCCTAACTAATTACAAATTGAGAGATTTTCCAACACAAAATAAGACCCAGACTATGGATAAACCAAAGACTGTTCCCAGAGACCAACTAGCTACAGCCAAACAGACAAAACTTGATACTGTAGAATCAAATGTGACCAACTGTAATACACGAACACCTACATTACAGAACTTTAATGTAACTGCTGCCTCAACTTACACACTACATTGCAAATTTTGTGCAAGTAATGAACACAGTAGTACTGGGTGTGACAAATATTCAGACTTTAACCAAAGAGCTAAAAGATGTGAACAGTTGAACCTGTGTAAAAAGTGTACTGGCCAGGGACATTATAAGAAAGATGTAAATCTAGGTTAAGATTCAAGTGTAAGTTTTGTAAAAGTTTACGACATGTCTCATCAATGTGTGATTCACCAAAGTGTCCAAACAATAGTATTCAAACTCAAAAGATACCTCCACCAAACAAAGGTAATCAAGAAAATGCCACTTTCATGGGACATTCTGTTTGTTCAAACAACGTAACAAAAAACACTGAGATTCTTTTACCAACTATTACTTTGGACTTAGTGAATAGTGAGGGTAGCACCACTCCAGTGAGATGTCTTATAGACTGTTGTTCTCAACAAACATTTGTTTCACAAAATGGTTAATAAATTGGGTTTGACACCAAACCCGAATGAACAAAACCTCAATATTGCATCCTTTGTTAAGGATAACTCGGACAAAAATAGCTATAAGACAATTGACCTGGAACTACATTTAGAAAGTAAATTAGAGAAAATTGAAGCAGTTATTATTTCTAAAGTAGGACAAAACAAACTGGTTATACCCAAACTAGAACAAACCATAAATCATTTGGGAAAACACTACAAAATAGCTGATAGACATATCACAAACAACACAGTAGCTAACATTGAAATGTTAATAGGGGCAGATTATATTAATCTTATTCATAAGGGCATAGTGAAGATAGGTAATGGTATAGCTATTCAGACTCCATCAGGGATAGCCCCTTTGGGTGACCTATCCAAATACAACCTAGACCTAAACCAAAACAGTTCATGACCAACAAATACTATGTGCCTCAACTCAGTCCTACATAACACCTGTAAGAATAGCAACACTTTGAATAATATTATCTCAACTGAGAACATTAATTCATCATTATCAAATGAAACTTTGGATGAGGCAATTCAAACTTTATGGTTGCTAGAATCTGTGGGTATACATGTGCGAAAAATGCTCTGTATGAATTGGTCCACAATTAACCCACCCTTATTTCTCCAGTCTAACTATAGAGTAGATCAAGTCTAGCCTAGAGGGGTCAGCCTAGAGATTCCGGAAATGGTCCAGAGCGGGCAGATAAATTGAGGTCCACAGTAGGATTCCTCACAAGATTAGGTTAGGGCAATCTACCTTCACCTTTGTTAAGCTATGAGTTGATGCTGGGTCTTAGGTCACAATGTAGGCCTAACTTGTTTGACCCAGCTTAATTTAATGTTATTAACTGTTTGGTGTAAAAACTCAATTAGTCACTTACTTTTAGTTATTGGAGTCTCTCCCTTCTCCGGTTGGATTTTTGTCGAGAGCGTACTTTGCTGGTACGTCCTCTCGCCCCGTTCTTCGTTTTCGTTCCCCCTTTGTTCTCCTCTTCGCGGGGCTTCTTGTACCAGCGTTCTACAGATCTACAGAAGCTAAGGCTAACAAAGACCCTAAGATCCACTCTAAGGCTAGCCCGAGAGAAAGGAGAGAGTAGGGGGTTAAGAGAAGAGAGGAGAATAAGGGGTTAAGTAAGGAGCAACACCTATCATTCGTGGGTTAACATTCATTCAGAAAAAGAGGGAAAAAGTCTCACCATCATCATCCGCCGGCCACTGCCGACAAGTCAGAAAAATAGTCGGAGAATATAGGAGAGGGGTGAAAGATGAAAAGAAGTAAAATAAGAACGCTTACAAACCATGCAAACACAGTCTTAACTCACTGTCATACCATGCAAACTACAAACATGCAAGAAAAGAGTTAGAGACATGCAAAGTAAGGAGGATAAGAAAAAAAAAAAAGTAGGTAAAGTTAAACAAAAAGTGGGTTAGTTTACGCTATGAGCTACATCTACATTCGTGTTAGTCTAATTTTTTTTTTTTTTTTTTTTTTATTGCTGGCATCACGCTGGCATGTCACAAGCTGGCATTCATCGTCAACAGACTCATCCTCGAGCACCACCACCAGAGCTCCTGTTGTTAACTTTCTTTTTTAATTTTAAACAACGTTAATATTTTTAAAATGTCTGTCAAGACGGTTCTTAAACACATTAACGCTGGTAGAATGAACGACTGACGCGGGAAGATTATTCCATTTATCAATTACTTTAAACGTAAGAAGTTTTTAGCGATATTAGTAATGAAACGTCTGCCACGCAACTTGAATCCGTTATTGCGAGTATTACTATTATCGAAAGTGAACAATTTGTCAAAATTTACGTTATCGATGTTATTAACGATTTTGAAAACTTCAATAAGCTCCCCCCTTAATCTCCTAGTTTCGAGTGAATACAAGTCTAACACTTTAATCCTATCTTCATAAGGCTTATTGCGCAATGCCGGAATAAGTTTCGTGGCACGACGCTGAACCCTTTCTAACCTATCAATATCCTCACGCAAGTACGAGCACCAAAACTGAACGGCATATTCCAAATGAGGCCTGACTAGGGACTTGTAAAGGGGCAATATAATATCCTTCGATTTAAATTCGAAATTACGCGCTATGAAGCCTAACATCCTATTAGCTTTTGCGCAAGACTCCAGGCACTGGTTCCTAACCTTTAAATCTTTAGTTACGCGTACGCCTAAATCTACTTCCTCGTCAACGCTCGCTAAATCCCTATCATCCATCGTGTACACGTAATTATTGTTGCGAGAACCTATATGCAAAACTTTACATTTATCTACGTTAAATTGCATCTGCCACTTATCCGTCCACTCCATAATCCTATCTACATCGTCTTGGATCCTATTTCTATCGTCCTCGTTAACAACCTTACCGCCTATTTTAGTATCGTCCGCGAATTTTGACACGTTACTAATCAATCCTACATCTATGTCGTTAATGTAAATTACGAATAACAATGGGCCTAACACTGAACCCTGTGGGACACCACTACCTACCTCTAACCACCCGATTCACTACCATTAACTACGACCCTCTGCCTCCTAGCACGAAGCCATTCTTCTAACCAGTTAGCTACCTGACCGCGGATACCGTGCGCTTTAACCTTCGCAATTAGTCTCCTATGCGGAACTGTATCGAACGCCTTTTTAAAATCTAAATAAATAACGTCAGCTGCCCTATGCCTATCGTATTCGCGCACTATTTCGTTATAAAATTCTAACAAATTTGTTAAACAAGACCTATGGCGTCGAAACCCGTGCTGACTACTATTAATCAAACCCCTACTTTCTAAGTGATCGATAATACGATCCCTAACTACGGATTCCAAAAGTTTACCGACAATTGACGTTAAGCTAATGGGCCTATAATTGCTAGCTACCGCGCGGTCGCCTTTTTTAAAAATAGGCGTGACGTTAGCTAATTTGAAGTCTTCAGGAATAATCCCCGTTTCGAGTGACTGATTAAAAATCTTTGCTAAGGGGCCTACGATAACGTCTTTCAAATCTTTCAAATGTCTAGGATAAAAAGCGTCAGGGCCTGGAGCCTTGCTAACTTTTAGCCTATCGATATAATGCGCAATCTCAGCCTCGTAAACAGTTATTTCATCTAAAATAGTCTCGCTACTAAATGGAACGATATCGTCAACGTCGGGGACATTATTTACGTCCTCTACGGTAAAAACTGTCGCAAAAAAGTTATTGAAAATACCCGCCATCGCCTGAGCGTCAGAAGCCAAAGCGCCATTAACATCCACTAGAGGGCCTATGTTATCTTTTACCGGCTTACGATTATTTACGTATTCAAAAAACTTTTTTGGAATATGTTTACTATCCGCAGCTATAACTATCTCTAAATTACGCTTGGCATTCCTAACTGATCTTTTAACCTGACGTCTAAGCTCGATATATCTATTAAAGTTAGCTACCTGGCCATTGCGCTTGTTAAGTCTATACGCTCTATTACGCTCGTTTATGAACTCGCCTACTTCCCTAGTCCACCACTTCGGCCTACCACGATTTCTAACGCGCTTGGGCCTACGAGGAATAAACTCCCTTTCAATATTCCTAAAACTTTCTTTAAACGCCACCCAACGCAAATTCGTATCATTACCCATAAATAAGTTATCCCAGTCCACTACTCTCATCCTATCAGCAAAACTATCAAAATTAGCCCTACGAAAATCAGGGACTTCTATTACGTTACTATCCTGTGTGTTTTCTATCAATAACTTAAACCTAAGAATTTGATGATCGCTACATCCTAAACTCTCGCCTACTTCTAAACTTTCGACTATATTCTCGCCGTTCGTCATCACCAAATCTAAGATATTATCACCGCGCGTTGGTTGGGTAACTATCTGTCGTAAAAAGTTATCGTCCATAAACTCAACCAGTCTCAAACCCTCTTCGTTACCCGTAAAATTCTCGTAATTAACATTAGGACAGTTAAAGTCTCCGACAATTATACTATTCCGATTGTCAATAAAATTACCAAGAAGTGAGTAAAATCTAGTATCTATATCGAGGGGTTGAACGGGAGGTCTATAAACAACGACAAAATTAAAACTAATACTACGCGCCCTAACTTCAACACAGATCGCATTAATTGCTGCCGGAAAATCTAACTTAACCTCGATAGCCCTAAGGGAATTACGAATGTACAGCAAAACGCCGCCTCCAAATCTATGTAACCTATCATTAGTAAAGATTTTAAAACCCGGTATATCAAGTTCCCCCAACAAGTCCCGAGTCACGGTATTTAACCAAGTTTCAGTGATAGCAACTATATCATAGTTGCCGGAATAAATTACCGCCTTAAATTCATTTAATTTATTTCTAATACTACGCGCGTTGCAATAAAAGACGTTTAAGTTATTTTTTACCACGGGCCCGCGTTTCCCGGACCCACAACGTTTAAAGAAGGCTTCGACCTATACAGCTTTCGCACGTTTTCGTCTATTAACCTACCTAGCCTAGCATTACCTATTTCATTAAAATGCACCCCATCTTTTATAAAAAGGCTAGGATCATTGAATTCGGACCACAGCTTTACGAAGGGTACACTTTCCTCAGCACAAATCTCTTCTAATTTGTTATTCAAATCAAGCAGTCATCTTTTGGTCTTTGTTTGATGTAGTGACGTCAGACTTCGGTTACTGATACCGCATAAAGTCACGTGACCATCCATTGACTCAGAAAGCAAATAAACAAACAATGCAGTGCAACAACTAAGCTTTCCCGTAGTTTTAGGGTGGGATGACATACAAAAGCATTGTAGACGTTACTCAGAGACACTAGCACCGTACATACTGATGTGGTATAGAAATAAAATGAATGTGTAGGTATAAAAATAAATGGAAAGATATATAAGTATATAAATATTATTTCTATATTATCCTCAATAAAAAATTTATCCATAGAGAGCATTATATAATTTAGTCACATAATCACTTGAATGAGGTTTTCATTTGTACCCTTGTTTATTTCTAATGTTATACAAATCTAAGCTACCTTTATTTAGAGAGGAAACAGTTTGCTTATATATATTAAGTCGAAATATACACTTATCCTGACAAATTAGAGCATTAGCAACAGCTTTATTAACTTAACAATAAATCAGATTTGTAACAATAGAGTGCTAAGTACTGACGGTCACACCTATACCTAGCTAACATTTTGTAGTTATCCGTTTCATACAATAACACTGGAACACAATCACTCTCAGAGTAGAGAGAGAGAGATGCAAGAGAAGCCTCAAAGACCTTCCGGTCCACTCTGGGAGGTTCCTGTTATTAAACAAGTTTATCTTTCTTACAACTATCCTAGCAATAGTAGAAAACTGGATAGAAAAGTATAAGGCTCTCTCCCCACCCTCTGCTCCCTCCCTGCTAGAGGCAGGTGTGGAAAAAGGTTGAAGAAAATACCTTGACCCTGGAAAAGTAGCCAAGGAAATTTTACAGGAAAGTGGAGAATATATAAAAAGCTCTATAATTAGCATGACCACAGAGTTTTTCCATAACCACAATTAAAATCCCCAAAAATCACACTGATCTTATTTACTATTCTGCTTAATTGGTTATACAAGTTTATATCCTTATCAACGGAGTAGTGAGGTGTCCTATATATTAGAAGTAGATGCACTATTTTATTTAGTTTAGATCAATCCCCAACATTCCATGAGCAGATACGATATTACTGTTTACTGGGTGCAGGAAGTCACGAGCATACAAAAGTATACCGCCGCCTTCCCTTCCGTTCCTATCTTTGTGAAACATTTTGTAACCTACCACTTCAAATTCTCCTACGAGAGAGAGAGTTACAAGGAAAAGTAGTACCTCAAAAGGCCTTGCGGCTCGTACCGAGGAGGTACCAATGGCAACGGGTGCCAGGGAAAAATTCATACACCCTCAAATAGTGTGCAAGATTCGGTTTAACCTTTTCTTGAACAGATCCACGGAAGAACTGTTCACAACTTCTGAAGGTAGCCTATTCCACGTGTCACAGATCTTATACGTAAAGTAATTCCCACACACACTAGTCCTAAACCGTTTGAAATCCAACTTCCAACCATTGTTGCGAGTTGGGTTATCATTTAAACTAAACATGCTTCTAAAATCGACATCGTTGAACCCGCGTAAGAGCTTGAAAACCTCGATGAGTTGACCGCGCAGCCTCCGAGTTTCCATCGAAAACAAGTCTAGGGCGCGTAACCGTCGATTGTAGCCCATATGCCTAACGGAAGGGATTAACTTTGTGGCCCTCGCCTGCATTCGCTCCAGCCTCTCAATATATTTCCTGAGGGTGGGCGACCAGAACTGCACAGCATACTCCAGGTGCGGCCGAACCAGGGAATTGTACAGCGAGAGCACAATCTCCTTGTTCCGAAATCTAAATTGCCTCCTGATATAACCCAACAACTTCTGGGCTTTTTTTTCCACCTCTACGCACTGTTTGGTAAACTTAACGTCGCTGCTAATTAGCACACCCAAGTCCTTTTCCAAATCAGTCACCTCGATATTACTCCCCAATATTGAGTAGTCCGACTTGGGATTGACGTAGCCAATGTGGATCACCTTGCACTTACCCATGTTAAACGGCATTTGCCATTTTTCGGACCACTCCTATCCTACCTAGGTCCGCACGCAGTTGCTAGATCGCCTCGGGCGTCCCAACATTGGCCCCAAGCTTTGTCTCATCAGCGAATTTGGCGATCCGACTGACGATGCCACCGTCGATATCATTTATGTAAATGATAAACAACAGTGGCCCCAAAACGGAACCCTGAGGAACCCCGCTAGTGACCGAGGCCCAACCCGAACTAGCCCCTTTAATTACAACCCTCTGCCGCCTATTCTTCAGCCAGTTTTCAATTCACCTACCTACTTCCCCACCAATACCCAGCGCGCGCACTTTCGCCATTAGCCGGCGGTGAAGTACTTTATCAAAGGCTTTCTGAAAGTCGAGATAAAGTATATCAATCGCCCTACTCTTATCATACTCACTCAACATGACGTGGAAAAACTCGAGCAAGTTGGTGAGACACGACCTATGCCGTCTAAACCCATGTTGGGAGCCCGTGCAGCTTATAGGAATCCAAATCGTCAACGATCCTATCGGCTATTATCCCCTCTAATAATTTACCTACAACTGAAGTGAGACTAATGGGACGATAGTTCCCTGGACTTTCGTGATCCCCTTTCTTAAAGATAGGGGTCACGTTGGCTTCCCACCAGGCACCTGTCCCGTCTCCAACGATTTGTTGAAGACTGTAGCCAGGTGAGGAGCCACCTGGTCGCGCACCTCCCGTAACACTCTGGGGAGAAACTGGTCTGGCCCAGGAGCTTAAACGCGCTCAGTTTGTCTATTCTATCGGCAACGACTGTCGCGGTACATCGAACACTATCCAGGCCAGCACCTTCGTGCCTGACATCTGGCTCGGGGATGACGCGGGTGTCCTCCCTGGTGAACACTCCGGCAAAGTATTCATTAAGCACATTAGCGATGCCCGCGTCGGAGGTCCGCAGAACGCCGCTTCGATCCTTTAACGGAATTACCATGCTTCTAATGGGCTTTCTACTTTTAACATAACTGAAGAACTCCTTAGGGTTCCCCTTGCAGAGGCTTGCCACCCGTAGTTCTTGGTTATGTTTCGCTAGCCTAACCTTCGCCTTCACTTCCCTACACAGGTGGACATACGCTTCAGTGTTCTCGTGGGAACGATTGGCCTTCGCCCTCCTATACGCTACTTTCCTATTTCGTATAGCCGAAGCGATGTCACGACTGAACCACTTAGGCTGCGTTGAAGCAGGGGTGACCGGTTTTGAGGGTATGGCAGCAGACTGCACCACCATAAACTCGTCCCGGAATGTACTCCACACTCCCTCAACATCGCCGCCGACCTCTAACCCCATCTTACCTACGCTATCGCGGAGGCTAACAAAGTCCGCCCGCCGTAGATCGAGCTTACTGGCTCTCGAGTTACTACGCTTCACCCGAGGGACGCACACACGGAACCTAATCAGACCGTGATCACTCCCGCCCAACGATTCGTCAACAGTGAGGCCAGTGACGAGGTTGTCTTCGGTCGTGAATAGTAAGTCTAGAACGCTTTCCCCTCGTGTAGGCTCATTGACCCACTGAGTGAAGAAGTTCTCATCAGCAAAGTCAACTAGCCTCCTCCCTTCAGCATCAGCAGTCCTGTCTTCCCACTTTATGCCACGACAGTTGGTCTCCTAAAACTACACACACCCTATCCCCTAGCAGGCTACGGAGTTCGGTGTACAGGTCTGTATCCTCCTCGAGGAGGAGATGCGGAGGTCTGTACACCAAGATTAACCTATAGTTCGTCCCTCCCACGTTCAGATCGACGCCAAGCAGCTCCCGTTCCGACCGAAACTGGCAGTCAACCGGATTCAACGTGTTCCTGACGTATATTAGTACCCCACCCCCATCCCACGGGTGCGGTCTTTGCGAAACTCCCCAACGTAGTCCCTACGATCAGTATGAATCCAGGACTCCGTGATAGCAACGATATCCTGGTATTCTGATGTTAAGATCGCCCGTAGCTCGCAAAACTTATTCCTAATCGACCTAGCATTAAAAAGCATTGCACGGAGGGAGCCTTCCCTATTCTGACCGCCCCCTAGCACGACCCGTTTCCCGAACAGCCCCTCACCAACGAGGGGGCAACTTCCGCAGGAGCCTGAGCCCCCTCCAACGTGGAAGGAGGGTCACCCACCTGTACCTGGACGCACCCTTCAGTTGAAGGTACGTCCGCCACCGGCTCAACATCATCTCTACCCGGTGGGGGCCCGTCATCTCTCCCCGGGCTCGACCTCACCATTCTGTATAGGTGCCGGTCGAGCAGCGCCCCTAGCACACCTTTACCCTTGTTATTGAGGTGGACACCATCCCTCTGGTAAAGGTCCCACCTACCTGAAAATGCGTCGAAGGGATCAATAAACCTCACGCCCAGCGGGAGGCACAAGTCTTGCACCCTCTCGTTGATACCAATGACCTTAGACCTTAGAGAGAGTTAGTTAGTTAATAGTTTTTGTTGGTTAGTTTCCTCTTCACTACGGAAGTCCGCACATAACTTGATTATCCGACGATAAAGGTGGTTCAAATGGTTTTCAATTAAGCACAGTTCATCCACTATTGCAGTGTTACTATTATCATCCCTAGTCATAGCTGGTTGGCTGTCTTGGGTACTGCCATTAGCCATATTTTTCATGTACTCACGATCTTCTGCTAGGCCAGGCTAGTCTAAGCAGTGAAAAAACGAAAAATTTCTTAAAGAAGGTTGATGGTCATTACTTTCTCCTCTAGCTGCCATGTTTAAAGATTTTTTATTTCCAAAGCTCAGAGAGCAGTTAGATGATCTGCATTCTTATACTATAGTATGGTGGTCATGGTATCAAAATTTAGCGAGTTCAGAGACCACCTTAAGCATTTTTCATCTAACGAACCCTTATACTACAGTATACGTAAAATCAAGAACTGTACACAGACCCCGTGTCGAATTTATGCCTTCGTTTAAATTTTAATAAACTGTATTAAAGACCATATTCAACTTTCAACAAGTAGTTATAGAAGTCTCAGCCCCTAAAAATCACTAATGGTAACCCAACTCAAACTACGATTTTTTAGTGGGACTTTTATGACGGATAATTGATCATTGAGAAGGTATTCTTTGAGACATCTATTGTCAGTACAGTATTCAAAATATTTAGAAATAAAACTAGAGTAATTTTCTTTCCTTTAAGATCATTTTTCGTTTGGGTACATCGCTGATGAGGTGGCAGATAAAGCAACCGAAAATGTTTCCCAACATCCCCTCCTCAACACAGTGGCTGGAATGGGGTCTTTTTTCGGCAACTACTACAAAAAGGTGTGCTTCGAATGATATATCACTAAGTCCCCAGAGTCATAGGTTTTAGTTATTTTAAAGGCTTTATACTTTTTCTTTAGTGAAGCTCAGTTTGTTTGGGGTTTTTTTTTTCCAAAGGAAAGATTCTTTGCATTTTAGCACCTGTAAATTTTGTTTTTTAGCTCCATGTAATTGTTATTTAATACCAAAGATGTAAGTATATACATTACATGTGCTGTATGTTATTTTTCTATTAAAAAGGGGTTATTATGAAGTTAGGATAAAAAGTTATTGAGAGATGCCTCACACAGTTGGTGCTCACGATATATTACCATTTGATTTGACAATCCAACTGTAGTTAAAGTGAGAGGTAGCTAACTCAAAAGTTTTGGTCTTGCAAAAACTTTCGTCAAATAAACAAGTAGCTAACCATCACTCAAAATAACCACAGTGGTTGAAGAATGATCCCAGCAGACCTAGCTCTCTAGCTTAGGTCCAATCTACGCACAGGGTTTTTGTAAGCGTCGTAAATAATGTTCAACAGAACTTAACTAAACTGGGCTATAATGGATGTGTGGCTCGATGAAAACCCCTGCTTACAGCGAAAAGCGAAGGTTAATTGTGGGCCACAGAGTTACATATATCCATGGCAAGTCAAGGATGTGTTTTGTTTTCGGACGAATCTCTGTTTAAAACAGTTCACTTCTAATGGACGTCAGTGGAAGTGGAGATGACCTAAGGGAGCATTTCAGAATCTGGTTTCAGTGTAGTGATACGGGCAGCGATCCGAAGTACTTGAAGGACTGACCTAGTATTCATTGAGAGACGTCTGCTAAGTACATACAGTACTTGAAAATAATCTCCAATTGCGTTTTGTAACTGAATACACACAGATGGCGATACGTGTCTCGTTTCCACGGAATGGTAGAGAAATGGAGGCTGCAGGTTTCAATCTGGGCCATTGAAACGTATGATATCCCTGTTCAGCACGTTTGGGAACGGTTTAATTTTCAACCACGAGAGTGAGCACTCCCTTCTCACGTCCATAATCGCTATAAAGAAAATTTTAACTAAACTTTGGTGAAATATCACTGCCTCTATGCCGAAATCTCTCCTTAGGCTCATGGAAAATCCAGTCTTCTACTATATTTTTTTTTTTGTACCATACTACTTGTAGTAGGAGTACATTACAGTATGGGTGCTCATTTTGGCAGCTCATATATATTTAATGAAAAGGAATTGGTCTTCCATTATTAGTTCAAATTCTTAAGCAGATAATTAAAAAACATCCATTATTCGCTTTAGAATTTTTATTTTTAACTTCAAGTTAAATTATTCATAAAATGATGAGCCAGGAAGGTCGTTAATTAGTACCTTTTTCAGGGTACTTGAAATTAGCAATAAGAAGGTTTTTCAATTTTCATAACCTGATCATTTTTTTTAAGAAAAAAAAGTTGTATACCTTCGTATAACAAGCGAAGACCACACTTCCGTATTTAACTGAAATTGCTTATTAGTTAGTATTTAGTGTTTTAAATAAAATGAACTAATATTTATGTCGAAAATAATCACGAAGGAAAATTAAAACACGAAATACCGCTTAAGCGCTTTCGTCTAACGACATCCTCAGGAACAGTGTGTGTGTTCCAGAGGAAATCATTAGACGAAAGCGTTTGAGCACTATTTCGTGTTTTAAATTTCCTTCGTGGTTTTATATATATATATGTTTTCTTTTTTGGATTTATTGATTTTGTGTTTAATTGTAAAATTCAGCCAATAATATATATAATTATTTATTTAGTTTACAGCCAGTCTTTTGTAGTTTTTATTTCTAAAAATATTTGTAATTTTGTAACTTTTATTTTCTTCAACCATTATCTCTAAGTTCTGAAACTGATTAGTGTCGTTTATATCGAGAATGAACTTTAAATATTCTTGGAGGGAAAAAAAAAACAGCTTTAATTGTGGCCTCCAATATTTGTGGGACATGTAACTCAATCATGATTGATTTGACCATAGCCTAACTAATTTATCAAATCAAACTTCACCAGTCAGGAATTACATTTAAGATTTCAGAAAGTTTCCCGAAATTTCTTTATCAGGCATATTATGGTAAGAGGCGTAGATGTACATAAATTTAAACGGAACAATCTATTTTGATCCTATATTAAAAAAAGATGGTTTGACTTGTATGTATCGATTTAAATTTGTAACACGATGTACAGTAATAGTTCTAGGACGTAACAAAACTTGCCTATGACAACTCGGTCTACGCTCCCACTGTAACGTGTAAGTAATTCTGTACAAACGTTTAACAAATTTTTAAGCCTGAGGTCTTAATATCTCGTTGCACGCACTTCCCTTTTGGCTGTTCAGCATTCTGACAGACTGCTTTGGTTGCGACAAAGTGATTAAGTACCTCAGATAGAACTACAGAAACTTTAATACTGACATCGGTCTGAAGCGGATATATATCCTTTAAGGCAGTGCTGAAACCTGCTGTGAACTATCAGTCAATCAGATAATCACCACACAGATGACAACCATATAAACATTTTCAATTAAAAGAAAAACGTCATTTCATGACTAAGATTATGGAAATTGTCGTATGGTATTTATCCTTGCTGCCTCCACTTATTTTGTTCTTTCTCTCTCAAGTATTTGCATTCCTAATGAAATATATGAACTACACGAAATTGAACTGCCAATATAGACATAGAAAAGTGGAGCCATGGTATCATGGAATTGGGTACTGTAATAGCCGACTGACGTTAAATTATCCAACCCAAAAATTGTATACCCATTTATTTTCTTTTTTTTTTCACTTAAAAATACCATTTTATACGATAATGAAACGAATCTAATTCCGAGAACAGTATGCCTTACTTATGAATTTTCACAATTAGATTTTGCCACTTCACTAAGTCGTAAGTGAACCGAATGAAGCCTATCAACTACCAAGCTTCCTGATGGCATATTTAGGTACCATCACCATAGGTTAAATGAGTATCTAGGGTTGCTAGATCAGGTGGTTTCCAAACACGGAGATTTTACCTACGAAGCATCACTGTTTATTTTTTATAATAATCATCTTGCCAAAAAATCTAAGAAAAAGGCAAATTCTACTTTTAATGACATTTTTACAAAGCTCAATTTCCGGAGACCTTGCAACCCTATGCGTATCAGATAGATTTGGTATAAAATATAATTTATTATTGTACTGTCGATTTAAAAAAAATAAAAAATAACAACGGAGTAAAGTTTTTGAAGCCATCGGACTGGTTCAAGTCCTAATTAAAAAGAGCAACACTATCCTAAAAACGAACATGAATCCGACTTTCAATCAATGGCAGATGGAGTACCCCACTATTTCTGGGTTATGAAAATTACTTAGATAATTGCCATAACGTAACGTGTTCAGAATGAAAATGAAAAGCCACTAATATCCGACACAAGATGCTCTACAAGATTGGAACGGGAAACTCATTAGCATCTACAACCGAAAGACTTTCGTAAAATTTATTTGTATAAAGTTGAAGGCAACAAATAGGATTATAACAAAGAACAGAATACAGATTTAAATATAAGAATATAGATTTAAATATACATGAAAGCATTTGGTGTAATTTTAAATGAAAACTTTTTCAACAAACCGACTGCTGTCGGAATTCACTTGCATATCGCATAAATTAAACTCAGAGGGGGTAGTAGTGAAGTCGATATACTTAAGTAGCTTTTTCAAGAAAGCACTTTTTTTTTTTAATACTTTTACTCTAACTTAAGTGCAATCTTGGGAAAAATTTTGTACCTTAACTTGAGTACAATGTTGCGAAAATCTGAAAAGTACGAAGTAACAAAACAGCTGTGTGCTTGATAATTTCATTCAAATTCAGTCATTTCCATCACTTATGAACATATCCATACGACTAAATACATCACTTCCTGCATCTGCAGCCTGTGAACGACTGTTCAGTGTTGCTGGACTAATTTTTAGTCCAAAAAGGTGGCAAGATTGCAAAAACTTTGAAACTCAATAAGAAATTGTTGTACATAATGTATACTTATAATAAATTATAGTTCTTAATATAATAATTCCTACTTATAATAATCCTAATTCTGTATCCTAATGAAGTTTGTTTGCCATAATGATGTTTATTTTATATTATATTTTTGTAGTGTATTTCATTTTTGAAAAAGTACTTAAGTACATAAAACACTTTTGTACTTCAAATTAAGTACTTTGATAACTTGTACTTTTACTAGAATACATTTTTTAAAGATTACTTGTACTTTAACTTAACAAATGAAAGTACTTTACCCACCTCTGGATTAAAATACAGCATCCCAAAATATATACCAAATATATACCGTATTGTTGACTATATTATACCCTTGCATCCTATAAGACAGTTTGGCGAAATACGAGCCAGTATATATTAAGTTAAAAGTATGCATTAATAATAATATCAGGTGCTATATTTAACACAGAAAAGGAGTCCCATTCCTAGCTCCAAAACCACTTAAACCTCACGACCTGCACAAACTGAATTTCTGCCCACATATGACATTTATTACACAAGGAAGCTCCCGTGACAATTATGCACATCTTATAAATTCAAGCAAGTCATTCAAGGAACACAAAGCATAACGACTCTTCCAAAACCTTAACTTTACACACACGAAGTTGATAATGATTGGAATAATCTAGAAAAAAATTTAAAAGTGAACACTTATAATAAAAATTTTCACATTTTATTAAAATATGAAATTTTGGATGGATACCAGCTACTGTGTTGCATTTTTCCTAAAACATTTAGATGATAACTTGTTTAAATTGTTACCTTTAACTTAAAAATACCTCCAAAGCAAATTCTTTAAGTTGACCAACATTTATAAAGTTTAAATCAGTAATAATCAACGTATCTTGTTAAATTCCTTTCAAAAACAAATCAGTTACTATATGAACGGTGATATTCTGAAACTTCGCAAGTAGCAAACGACAATTTTGTTATACAGGGTGGCCCAAAAGTCTGTTGCCCCGACGCATTCTAAACTATTTTTTTTCGGGGCAACAGACTTTTGGGCCACCTTGTATAATGTTATGTTACAATGTTTTAGACCAACAAAGACCCTAGGATCCACTCATGGCTGGCCTACTTAACCGTGTTTTACGGAAGAAAATGTAAAAAAATAAGTTTGGGAACATTTTGAGAAGTGGCTTCCATTGTTTTTGTAGGATTATGTGCCACCACGAATCAAAGCGAATAAATAAGTCAGTAAGTGGAGGCACTTACGAGGTTTTGGAATATCACCATCGATATGTTACTACTACGTACACGAGTAATTTTGTAATGCAACGCAATTCTTATTGACTTGGACTTGACAGTTCTTTAAGTAGTTAAAATTCTATACCAATATTACAGTAACTGTACTTGTACACACTCTTTTGAATTTGCTTTGCTATACGATATATATATATATATATTAGGGTGGTCCTCCCTTATAGAGGCGATATTTTTTTTTGGTAATTTACATGCTCCCACCCAATAAAGTTGTTCCACTTAAGAAAATAATTCTGCTTCAATTTGAGCTCGATCGGATAATAATTAGAGGTGGCTGTCGAAGCTTGAAGTTACCACAAAACTGCAAGGCGGGGGTTTTCTATTGACCCCCAGGGATCCATGGATCACCACTTGGGAACCACTGATATAATGTGTAGTTAAAAGATTTTATTTTGCATATATATTTTAAATTATAAGCGTTATACATAACACTGATGACGTACTATTTTGAATCGTCATGGCTGGCAAGACCACTCACTGTAGCTCAGTTTAAGATCTTAGTAGGTTCAGGATATTTCTTCCTGTGTTGCCACGACTTTCAATAGGTATTGAAGTTGTTCTTCATTCTTAGTGTGTTTTCCACTATAATCCTGTATAAGTGCAATCCCGCGTTCGGCATTGTCGTTCACGACCTTGATGTTTTCAACTTTCCGAAGAGCCTCTTGAAACTCATCATCTGAGTCCCATGTTGACGGGTCTTTTTGCATAAATGCAGTATTGATATTGAGGGCCCGTATAAGCTTGAGAGTTTCTCGTGCTCAAGGAATCCAATGTTGGGAGATGATCTTGACGAAGGCTCACACGTTTAGGACATTTTAGGCTGCCTTCTGTCTCTAATTCCCTTTACAATTAATCTTTTTGTGTCTACTGATACAGAAGCATCAAACAGTGCCAATCCCACCATTTCCTCAGATAGGTACCACAAGTGGCCAGCAAATTTAGATGCTGCAGATTTTGCCCATTTTAAGGATTTCGTTCAAAATTTAAAGTTTGACAGCCACTCCTAAATATTATCGGATCTGGTAAAAACTTTGCCAAAATAATTATTTTTATGAAGTGGAACTACTTTATCGAGTGGGAGCAGTAAAAATAAAAAATTCGTTTTTGAGGACCACCCTAATATATATATATATATATATATATATATAATTAAAAAAAAAGGTGCTTTCCTGTCAACAGGAATACCCAACCGCCCGCCATCATCTGGACTCTATCTTGCGGAATTCATGTGGCGACAACGTGCTGAAAGCAGCGACGGTTTTTTCTGCGATTTTAGATGACAGACATTTTGGCCCCTTACTAACTGATTATCGCTTCCATATTAACTAATTTCATTTAAATGATTAATAAATTCGGTACTTACGTATTATCGGGACTACCAAACTGTTTAGGATGTATTTTTGCTCTCGTCATTTTCGTTAAACTAACGAAAATATCACAACCTGTTAACGGGTATTCCCGTTAACAGGAAAAAAAAACCAGAAGTAACACCCAAAATTCCATTTCTCCAACAAAGAGTAGGCGGCATGAACTCCGAACAATCACGAAGTGACCGACCGCGACACTCGCGCTCTACTTTTCTAAACAAACTAGCGCGTTTTTTTTTTTTTAAGAATAAAGTGTGTGGACGTGTTTATGCATTAAATTTTGATTCAATGAGGTATACTGATAGTCTTTATGGATCTTGTCTGTAATCCAGAGGCTCATCAGTGCAAAATATACCATTTACTTGCCACTAGAAATAAGGGGTAGTCCATGGACCTGCTTTACAATCAAGTAGCGGCGATTACTGCAGACTATTAACCAAACTTGTATATATAAAAAAATGAAGAATTTCACTCAACTCTTCTATTGCAACGTAACAAGTTTCTTCAAAAGACTAAAGTTCAATTGGTTAGACTCATTCTGACTTACCATACTGCATGCAGCTGTTTGGCCTATGTTTAATACTAAACTTCGAGGCTTGCCTCTACTGGCTATTTCATAGACAGACTATAATTTAATCCTTAAAATGACTGACAAATCTGATCATAAACGAGAGGAAAAGAAAAAGAGTGCTTAAAAGAAATTCAATTTCTAGTGAACCAAGATATATTAAAGAAGTAGGCCTAAACGTGACGAGTAAAGTACCAGTAATCTTTTTTTTTGTGCATCCTGAGCAAATATTGTGACAAACAGTTTTGGCAATTTATTCATTTGCATACTCGTGTGTATTATTTGTTCCTATTCAGTTTAAACATGATATATGTCTATTCCATCCCTTTATCACGAGTACACTCCACCCAAAACCCTCAAGAAACTGAACAATCGGAACTACTCGTATGATCGTTTCTACGATCGCTCGGAGAGGATGAATTCGGCTGTTCTTCTAGGCTTAACGCTATAGCTTTAGCCAAATCTTCATCCTCGGAATTTGATGCTTCATTTTTCGGAAGCACCACTTCTTGAGACTGCATTATGGCTTTTCGAAGGGCTTCCTCCTCACTCTAAAGATTAAAAAAGTCGTCGTCATGGCATAACGTTCGAAATTACGTACTGGATTAAAGTCATACCTTACACTTCATGAAAAAGTGAATTAATACTTACTAAGCTTCCCTGAAAAGTCGAAACGTTCGCTTCTCTAACAGTGGGAGATACTTGCAAAATTCCATTTGATCTTGAATTATTTTTAACAGCATTAACTCTGTTACTATTTTGTATTGGTTTACTGCTTTGATTTGTTTTAGTACGATTAGAATTACTCATACTGCTCCCATTTATCCAGTTTTTGAAGATAGAACCACTTCTAAAGACATTAAAATAAACAAATTAGCACTTGGAACAGCATTGTATTCTTAGCCTAACTTGATGATATTTAACTAATTTCCACTTTTTTGTAAAAAAGTTTTCTATTTTTGAGGAAGTAGAGTTTATTTTTAGATTTTGTTACTAATATTTTCTAAAAGTGTGGTTCACAACTGGGTCAAAGACTTCCTATTTAGAAGTCTTACCCGAACCTTCCATACCATCCTCCCGCAGCAATCAAAGCTGAATTTGAAAGCCGTTTCCTACCAACCCACGTTATTGATCAGTAATAAATTTTTAAATGCAAAATACAAAAGCAACAAACGCTATGGCACAGCGATACTTAAAAAATTTAACTAATTATGGGGATACCAGTTTTTCACACTATTTTTAACTTCTACTTACAAAGTAAGCTCCCTCCTGGTAGCAACTGGTCCTTTACAATCATGGTCTACAGTATGTCTGTGTCTTAGGCAGAAATTACTCTCACAAGAATCACACTGAATGGATACAAGCTCCTTAATCTTGCATCCAGAAACTGAACATCTATTGCTATAAATCTGAAATGAATCAAAATTAAGTTAACTGAAAGCAACCAAATTATTCAAATTATCATGCCTTCCAACTAGCAATTATTCAGCAGTGGCTGAATTGATATATGACCCCCTCAGAAATCGTCTGAAGGGAGAAAAAGATAAGCTTTTCCTTAAGTACAATCTTCATCTTCCTCTTGAAGTTCAAGCATGAAAAATCCTGAGTTCTTGAAGGTGTAGCTAAAACTCATTAAAATGATATAACAATCTTTATATCCGCAGACATCCACAACACCACTATTACACCTCAGAAAATGATTCCATTGCTCTCTCATTAATTCTTGTGCCAATTTATATGAATTCCATGTTTATTCATATATTTACTAATAATTACATCCATATTTCATGTGACCTCTTCTACTTCTCTCATAAAAGATATGCCCCTTACCTTTTTACTTTTTGACTGACAATTGTTTTCCAAATGTTCATTAACAGCTAAGTCTGGGGCCAATCCTCTTTTGCCAGGAACAGGTTTTTCACATAGTGGACATATAGGCACTCGAACATCTACTTTGTAGCTTTCTGGACAAGAGTGGTCTTCATATCTATGATGATCTTTGCTGAAATACAAATAAAACAAAATTTCAGGATTTTACACGATTTAAGTAGAAATAGCCTATCATTTAACTGTATATATATATATATATATTAGGGCTGAGGAAGGTTGTTCCACAGTTGACCAGTTGAGTAGATGAAAGACAGAATACAGATTAACCCTTGCATTTGAGAGTTGGACAGAAAAGGGATGAAAATGCGTTGAAAGTCTGGTACTGCATGCTCTCTTTAAAGGTGGCAGCATGCAGTTAGAGTGTTCAGAAGAGCAGTGGCTGTTATAATAGTGATAGTAAAGAGAGGATGAGACAACACTGCAGAGAAGAGGGATTTGAAGACAGTAAGAGGGGACAGGGGTCAGGGGTGGACTGAGCAGTTGGGCAATTGGGCATGGACCATGAACCCAGGCCATTAGGGGGGGGGGCCAGCAGCACCAGTCTGCAGTCATCATAAAACAGTGAGTACTCCATACAGGGGCAGACAAGACCCCTGTACAGAGACAAGCAACCAAGTGAAGCTGAAGAAACTGCAGAGTATAACATCATCTTTTCAGGGAAGATCATGAAAAAAGGAAATGCCAAAAATGTGAGGCAGGAAGGATTAAGTTGTGTATTGTTGATAAGGGGCCAGTTGTGTAGGAGATTACGACAAGTAGAAAGATGAAGGGACTAGGTTTTTGAGCCAGTGAAAATCATAAGGTTTTCTCTGCCCCAATCAGATATAGTAGAAACAGCGGATGTCAGGTGCACCATTACCTGGGTACAAAATGGTGACCTTATGCTCTACTGCAAATACAAAACAAAGACCATTAATTACTCACCAATATTTATTGTTGCATAAACTGCATGCAATTGGCAAATAATCTGCAAAATAAGTTTGGAATTACCAAGAGCTAAATTAAGTATAGGCCTACTAAGGCTACCTGACAGAGTCACTTCAGTCTTAAGATTCAAATTTATATTATTTAGCTGCCAGTTACAGGGTTTAGCATACAGCTTATTGATCTCTATACAAATTAGATTTTTACAGATTAGATTGATCTGAATAAATATTAGGTTTTTATGGGCAAAATAAGAAATCAGCACTAAATCTTAAGCATGCACAAAATCAACCAACATATGATAAATCTCTGTGCAGTACCTGTCAATTTTCTGCAAACTGGTAAAGTTGTGTGAAATATGTCCTATTATGAGGCATAGGTATAAATAATAAATCTAGCCATTATTTAAAAAATTCAATGTGGAAAGAGCTAGAATTAACTGGCAATATTGGTCTTAAATAGGCCTACAAGCAAAATGTTAAATTTAAAAATAATGGAAGATAAAGTTCCTAGTATCATACAAAGAAGGTCAGTACAAATATAATACTCCCTATTTTCTCTTAATATCCTTTAAAAAGGCAACCAAATTCCCTCCTGAAAGAATTGTATTTTCTGCCTTTGAAGCCAGACTGGTACTGTGATATGACCTTTTTGGGACATGTCCAAGGTGCTACTTCAGTACCATATAGCAATGCAAGGCTTCATATCAACAGCTGAGCTCTGTCATGCTAAAACTTATTTCTACTGTCAACACAGTTTAACTCGGTGGTGGTGGTGGTGATTATTATTATTAAAAAAAAGAGAGCAAGTGGAGCAAGTGAGTGAGTCAGAATGAGAGCGAGTTTGCTAAGGTTAACTCAAGTTTGGAAGAAAAATTATTTTAAAATTAGGTAACACGTTAAGGACATTTTTCAAAAAATTATTTCATACAACTTTAATTCCATTAAAACAATTTCACTAAAATGTAAGTCACAATGAAATAGAATAGTACCATAATATATTTACAAATGAAGTCTTTTCCATTCAATTTAAATGCAAAATTAAATGGAGACAAAGTTGAAGAAAATAGAATGAACATAAATTTTGAACTTTTTAAGTTCATTACATTAAGCTCTCTTTTTATTCTAATCAATTTAGCCTTAATCAAACATAGTTAATAAAGTATACAGTAGGCCTAAGTACTGCAGCAGTGAAAATTACTGCACTAAGTTTGGATTAGGGTTCTTTTGAGTGTCTGAAAGGAAATGAAAACACTGTTAAGCCGTTAAGGTGTGTTTCTTAGGTGTCATATCATATCCAAACTTAACACTTCAATAAGTAAGGTAAAATGCTTTTCATCTAATTCAGTCCCCATCCAAATCAGTCAGAATAACTACATTCCTAACATTCAGGGGCGCCCACAGGCGGATGCACAGACGCACATGCATCCACCATATTTTAATTTCTTAGAAAACATGTGGGATAGGAGCACAGATGGCCTAGTTATTTTACTTATTTATTGTGCTGCATCCGCCAGAATCTCAGCCTAAAAAAAAAAAAAAAAAAAAAAAAAAAAAAAAATCATGAGTCCAATTTTTTAAAGGCTGTGGGCGCCCCTGCTAACATTACTCGGCCATTTTGCCACTCGCTATATGATTCCAATAGAACATACTGCTCAAACCAAATTGAGAAGTTTGACAGAAATTTCTAAACTAAAACATTAGGTACACATCTGGTGGAACAGTAGGCCTGGCTACCACATAGATCCTTATCCACCATTAGTATTAATCTAATACGACAATTTTATTAGCAGCATAATGATATTTCTTTTATATGTCCTGACAGCTAAGAGCAGACTGTTGTTACAAAAAAAAAAAAATTCATGAACTATTATTGATTACCTACCATCCCATTTGAGTTCCTAGAACTTTCATTTATTTCCACCAAACATAATACAATTCACAAATATGGATATAATCGATCATTGTAGATACCAATCGACCAGGAAAGTACTCTGTCCTACCTTTAGCTGATCTTTTCCTATGTCTCATCTAGCCTAGGGCCTGCTCTATGAACAGTCCAGTGCACACACACACACACTTCTCTCCCTCTTCTTTACTACACATGCATGCATTTTACACCACACAAACTTTTCAAAATTTATATAAAAATAATGGCATCATGAGCCTCAGACCTCAATTTCTTATAAAGGGGACATTTTAGCAGGCACACACCCTTGGCCACTCCTTTCTCATTAAAAAAAATACCATACACAAATAATTTTGTATTTACTCTTCACAAAAATACTTCATGAAATTTCCTTCTTTATATACATTTAAAATACCTACTACACTTTACACTTAAAATTCTCAAGACTAAATTTATGAATGTTGCTGCACCCTATTTTAAATTTGGCTCAATTCAGAAAAGAACTTAAAGTTTTGTTTGATGGAAATAAAATTTTACAAAAACAGTAAAAAGTATAGATTTTACTAAGCAAATATACTTATTTGCCCATTTTGAGAACAGGAACAATTTAACTTAGCCAAAACCCAATTCACACAGCATGCTTAGCTGTCATCAGGGGTGATTAAGCCTATGGTTGACTTATGTCCAAATTTATGAGGGTTTTGGGTAAACTTCAAGACTCCAGATACAATTCTCAATCTATTTACTAATAAATGTTTGGCTTAATATGTGGGTAAATAACATAAAAGTGCCAAGAAATCTGCTAAGTTTTCTATTGCCATTGCATGAGGATTTTCCTTAACACTTGGAAGGAGGGGCCAAGAGCAAGTTGCCCGCAACTTGTGCTTAATGCTGTGACAAATTTTAAGAGCGATTAAATTAAAAAAATCCAGGTGTCATTCAGAGCTAGAGTTCATAGGCCCTAATCACTAACCTAACCTAGCTAACCCAAATCATCCTAACAGACTAATCTAATACTAATTCACTTGATGAAGAGACAAATGTAAAAACACATTTTTAATGGGCTCTTTTTCTGAATTACATTTCATTTGGAAAATATGAAGCCACTGGGGCCTATAGGCCCCACCCAAAACCCCCAATAATTGTTGTTACAAAAACACATTTTCCTGGTATATTTTTGGGTGTTTTCTTCAAATCTGACCTTCATTTTCCAGTAAAAATAGTCATTTTTTGGAGGATATGTCAGATCATCATTTCCTCAAAAAAGGGGATTTTCCCAAGGAAATGAAGGTCAGATTTGGGTTATTATTGAATGTTTCACCAACAGTGACCTTGAATAAGGTAATAAGGTAAGTTTAGTATGTATATATTATCATGGGGGGCCTGTTTGGTTTTTGTTAATATCCAAAATACATTTTTCTAATGTATTTTGGTGTTTGGTTCATATATGACCTTCATTTCTAGCAAAAATGAACCAAAACATAGGAAAACTTGGTAATTGTATACAATATCCCCCTCACCTCAGTTTCTAATAAAAATTATTGCAATGCGTAGAAAATAATAAATAAAACCTTTTCTTTAAGTAAAAAATTTTCAGTCAATCATATTTATGGAGATATTTAATTAACGATATCCATTTGACGTAACATTTTTCTGATTGGGCTATTTTTTCGCTACTCTGCAACTTAATTAGTTGACTGGTTTCTGTTTTGGTTATTTTTTTTTCCTAATTGGATTCAGTTTGGGTAATACCTCAGTTTGGTCGTGTTTGTGATAGAATTATGATGTGCTGTTCGTGTGGTTTCGACTTTGAGAACTTGATTCATCATGTGCCCTAGATGAAGACTAAAAAAGTGCAAAACTTAACATGTTATTACATTATCATTTGTATAATTTAGGTCTCTGGGGTATGGGGGTGGAGCCCCCATAAAGATCACGCATTACAAATTGATCGGTATAGGGTTCACTTTGTGATGCGTGATCTTTATAGGGGCTCCCCCCCCATACCCCCCCCCTAGGGTGCATCAAATTTCCCATGATTTTTCAAAATGTTTTATTTCAATCTGTCCCTATGATTACTCTGTTCCAATGCCTGAAATAGCACATATGGCCAAATTTCAAAGATTTATGTGGTCATCTAGGGGGTCCACATCATTGATGCAATATTTAGTATTGGAGTTAAATTGACCAAAAATTAAACATTTTATATCCCCATTTCCGTGTTTGCAAAAGTATGAACCAATAAAAATGTGGTAAATAATCAAAACAGGGATACATTACATTGATTTCTACATTACATTATTGGTGATACAAGCAAGTTAAAGTCAAAAGAACACTACGTTAATAAAAAATGTTCAAGAACTGTAAATGAACATGAACAATTAGTTTAGGCTCTAGTTTTCCTCTTTTGAAGATTAGGAAGCTTCTTTCTGTCGGATTCAACAACTTGTAGGACATTTTGGTAATGTTGTTGTGATCTGGCAGCCATGAGAAAATCAGAACTTAGCTTCACCCCACACTCAGCACAATCATTTATGACGTTAACTGCCGAGATGTGTTCTCTGGACATTTGAAAGGAAGCTAATTCTGGCCAATTTTCGATATTATGAGTCAGGAAAGAACTGTCAAGTTCCAGAACAGAGAAAATGTACCATGAATCTTCGTTGATTAAGTCACCAAGCTTTGTTGTGCTGGAAATGGAGTTTGGAAATTTGGGTTCCCCAAATCCTGTGCCAAATCGATGTTGTGGTAAAGATGCCTGATCTTGTGCTGGCTTTACTGCTATAAATCTCTCAGCCAGATAGCAGCGTTCAGCTTCAGGGACTGCATCATTAAAGAGCGCAAGAGGTCAGTCAGGTACCGCGCTTGAACAGGTGATCCACCACCAGCTGTACAGCAAGCAAACAAAGTTCACAAACACGCAGTTTGGGTCATTGTGCTTCTGTGGTAATGGTTCCAGAGGGAAGAGAACTGATCTGCTCCTCCAGCAGCACCATCTTAATGGAGTAGAGAAGCTTGGCCATCCACCTAGCCTTGTGTACAGCACCAGGACGTCGAAATGAAAACTCTCTACTTGTCCCATCCAAGTAGAGCAAACAAAGATCAGAAAATTCTTTGTAGTCATCACGTTGATGCTTCACAACAGACTGCGCGCATGAAATTGCTCTGGCCCTATAGTCATGGATTATGGTTTGTATGCCATCTGAATAAGAGGTACCATCCAAAAAATTAAGTGACTGATTATTGTTGTGCGGAACTGTGTCAAAATGCTTTTGGAACCGACAGAATATGGTAACTTCTACTGACAATGGTGGTTCTATTTTCAGATCATTGAAGACTTGTGTAAGGATTACCTCGCCAATGTGATGCTGACAAGCTGACCACAGTAAAGCTCGACCTATGTCCTGTTGCAGACTAACACATGCAGCACAGCACTCACATGACCAGTGTTACTAGCTGTTGTGTCAAAAGTCATGTTCACTACCGAGTCAACACAATTCCATGATCGGAGAAGCTCCATAGTGAGATTAGCAATGATTTGACCAGCTGGCTGATCTGTATTTGGCTTGTAGGAAGGCACACCAAGAAGTTTGATGTCATACGAATTGCCAACTGCTATGGTGAGCCTCTCTTCAGCTTTAGTTTGGTATGACAGAGTTGACATCAGTTTAAAATCCCAGTGAAGAGACAGGAACTGTGGTGGAACCCAGGACTCTCTGACCAATGATGCAAGCTCTTCACCAACCTTACGTCTTGCTCTGTCGGCAGTAGAATATATGTGAAACTTTTTTTGTGTCACCTCCTGATTCCTCAATGATGGCTTTGGTAAATGCTGCATGTTGGCCGGTGTGATCTTCATGCTTGTAGACAGGGAAACCATCCTATGGTATTTGAGTATGTCATGACTTATAAAAGCAGTTGTTCCTGAGCGAGTTGCTTGGCGAGATTTTCGTGTTTTTGGTTTGTAATCCTCTATATCACCCTCTTCATCCTCAACATCACTGTTGCTTTCCTCACTGTTCTCAATCTGAACTTTGCTTGTAGATGCTTGGGCTTCTTTATGAGCTTTAAGCTGTCGTTCTGCTTGCATCATTTCCTTTTCCTGCTTTCTTTGGACTTTTGATGCGAGCTTCTTGTCATGGCTTCCAAATGATGCGACTCTGTCTGATTTCATTGACCGCAAGAACTCCAGATCTTCAGGATCTTTTATGAGTTGCTCAGCATTCCTTGGCCACAACTGAAATGTTTCTTGTAACTCCTTTTCGATCCCCTTAAGCTTCGCAACTGCACCAAGCGAAGAACACCGATCCACTGGAAGTTCCCTAAGTTTTGCATTTTTTGCAGATAGTGCTATAATTTTTTCAACAGCTTTCCTCTCAGTAATCATGGCAATGTTGCCTTTCTGATAAAATGGAATAATTTTTTGCAAGACAAATTTAGCATTGTTCCATTTTGTACGGTTAAACGGTAGACCTTCTTGCTGATGAAACATGTAGCATCGCAACACTTGCTCACATGTTGGCAGCCTAGATCCTGTTATCTCTGCATCTGCATCGCTGATTCCAGCACCAAGACCATAAATGGCAGCAGTTTGACGAGTTTTAACAGCATATTTATCATTTGTGCTATCTGAACTGGCCATAATGCATGACAGGTATAAAGAGAACACAAAAAAATTCTGTAAAGAGAGAACACAAAATTCATTAACATAAACATTTAACATAAACACACAAAAATCATATTTATCATAAATACTTGCATATCAGATTATATATTGCAGTTCCTTTTAGAATATTCTATAACTTTCCACCACTTCCTAGAGGTTTCTATCACTTTCTAGAGGTATCTATCACTTTATAGAAGTTTCTATCACTTTATAGAAGTTTCTATCACTTTTTAGAAGTATATATGACCTTTAGAAATATCACTTACATGTTCTTAGGCTGATTTTTGTAGTGAACAAAATTTTTAAACTTCTACTATTTGGATCTCAAATCACAGAATGACTGTGGGGTTGGTGTGCATATAGGAAGTCTGTGTGGACCCCATAAATGGCATTCAAATCCAAAAATAATTCACATAGTAGGTTTTCTTAACCATTGGAACATTTCTAACTTAGGGACAAAGTGAAACTATGTCATTGGTGATTTTGATGCACCCTACCCCCCCCCCCAAGACAAATTATACAAATAATAATGTAATAACATGTTAAGTTATGCACTTTGGTCAAAAATACATTTTTCTAGGTTAGGTTAGGTTGGTTTCCAAAAATAAAGTAATTACATGCTATAAATAAAGGTTTTCCATCAATTTCGTATACAATTACCGAAAACTTTAATGTTTCATAACTGTTTTGGTTCATTTGCGCAAGATATGAAGGTCATATTTGAAAACAACACCAAAATACATTAGAAAGATATATTTTGGATATTAATTTCAGTGTTGGTAAAACATTCGATAATTACCCAGATTGAACAAAATACACTGGCAAAAAAATATGTTTTCATGTCAAAAATGAGGGGCAGTTAAAACAAAGCTTGGTTAATATGTTTTAAATGACATGGGCTGAACCTGTAAATCAAAACTTTTTATGAGGTAGTTTTAGTCGCTTTATTCAAATTTGTCACTCATTTTCTGTGCAAACTATTGTAGAAAATAATAATAATATAAATGTATATATATTTAGTGCATTTGTAGTCAGGGGTGCTATGATGTCATGTTACTCTGCAACTTAATTAGTTTGTTAGTTTCTGTTCTGGCTATTTTTTTTTTTAATTGGATTCAGTTTGGTGGTGTTTGTGATAGAATTATGACGTGCCATTCGTGTGGTTTCAACTTTGAGAAGTTCATTCATCATATGCCCTAGATAATTAATTAAATGTTTAACTGAATGCCCAGTTAGGTCAACTGTACACCCTTCACAATTGGTTAGGTTAAATCATAATATTTTCATTAGTTTAAATGAAAATGATGAGAGCAAACTTTTCTGGTTAATTTTGAGGTATTTTGCTTTATTGTACAAAATGTAGTCAAAAATACATTTTTCAAGTGTATTTTGGTATGCTTTATTTGAATATGACCTTCATTTCTTGTGCAAATGAACAGAAATACAGTTGTCATTGCATGGCCCAAACACGTATTTCTGTTTATTTGCATAAGAAATGAAGGTTATATTTGAACAGAGAACACCAAAATACACTAGAAAAACTTATTTTTGATTTAAACTTCAGGCCATGTCATTTGTGACATAATTACCGGAATCTTTACCAAGAGATATATACAACAGCAGAAAAATTAAAAAAAATAAGAATATGCAGGTAAATAATAAAAAAGTGCCAGTTTCTGTCTAGGCACGTGTACAAAACCACTGAGAGGTTATACATTCTGAAATTTGTGCTTTGTGCTTGGGGTATGAGATCACTGTGGCTTTGCTGTAATGTAATGGCAGAAGGAAGATACGGTTATTATTCATTTTTTGACCCAGTCACACCCAGCTATTTTTTATTTTTTTGTATTGGGGCATTTACCGCCATTTCCCACTATACGCTAGTGGATATCATGGCGAAGCAGAATATGAGAAAGAGAAATGGAGATGGGGGGGAAATGCACTAGAAGTGGGAGGACCACGGACGACGGGTGAGAAGTCACCTAAAGCTCAGAGAGGAGGCAAGATTGGGAGAGGAAAAGGAAAAGACGGTCAAGCGAGAAGAGAGGGCTCTCAGCGAGCATAAGACGTAAACGATCGGGGAGGGGGAAATCAGAGAGGAACGGGAAGGCGCGACGACGTACTGACGACAGGGTGGGGCATTCCACAAGGATGTGAAAGACGGTGAGGGCGACTGGCAGGAGGCGCAACAAGGAGCCTCCTGCCGGGACATAAGATAGCCGTGCGTGAGGCGTGTATGGCCGATGCGAAGCCGCGCAAGGACGACCTCTGTGTCGGGAGCGGTGGAAAGAGGACGCCCAATATGACAGGCGGGGGCGGATGGACCAGAGTTTATTTCCGGTGGCATCGTCCCAGGACTGCTGCCATATGCGGTTGTAGAGGGACCGAAAGACCTGCACATAGTCAGAGAAGGGGAGCGGGGGGAGGGGAGGCATCGAGGCGGCGGACCGGGCTGTGCGGTCAGCCGCCTCATTACCAGAAACACCGACATGGGCAGGAACCCAGCAGAAGGTGACCCGGATCCGGTGAACGGTGTGCAGGACATGATACTCCTGTTGAATAAGGCGTACGAGGGGGTCCGGGGAATCATAGCGCTCGAGCGCTTGAAGGGCGCTCAGCGAGTCCGAAAAGATGGTACAGGAAGACCGCGAAAAACCCGATACCAGATGGAGGGCTTCCAGAAGGGCAAAGAGCTCCGCGGAAAAGATGGAGGCCTGAACCGGCAGGGGGATACCCCGGGAGGTAGGTGACAGCGACGGAGAGAAGACGGCGGCCGCGAGCCGTCGGTGTAGACGGGAACATCGTCCGAGTGTACGGGAAGATGGGCCAGAAAAGAAGACCGGAGGACGGTAGGAGGAGACTCCTTACGCAGGCCATGGAGCGCCTGGCAGCGGCAGATAGGGGTGGTCAGCCAGGGGGGCGACAGGTCGAAGGAGAACGGCAGAATAGAGGGTGGGGGGATCCCCAGGGAGGCAGCGAAATGCCACGTGTCAGGCCGGGGTAGCGCCTGGGAGATCGCGGAGAAGAGTAGGGACCTCGGGAGGCGGCAGATGCGAAGGTAACACTTCGCCATGAGAAGGCCCCGGCGAAGGGGCAGGGGGGGGGGGGGTGTCCGCAGTCCACCTGAAGACTAGCGACAGGGGACGAGCAGAAGGCACCCGACGCCAGGCGAAGGCCACGGTGGAGAAGAGGCGGAGCTGTAGACCACACAGCCGTAGTCGATGCGGGATTGCACCAGGGAGGTGTACAGGCGCAGCAGAGTACGCCTGTCCGCCCCCCAGGTCATGTGGGACAGGTGACTCAAAAGGGAGAGGGTGCGGCGAGATGATTGCCGCAACCGCCTAAGGTGTGGAACCCAACCGAAAAATTCGTCGAGGGTCATACCCAGGAATCAATCGAATGGATGGGACGAGGGGAAGAGGAGTGCCGGCAAGGGTAAGGGCGAAGGTATGCGACAGACGGAGGCGCCGAGGACGAAAAAGCATACTGGAAGACTTAGAGGGTGAGAAAGCATAGCCAACCGAGGATGCCCAGCGAACCACCGCGTTGATGGCTA
>JAJOZX010002774.1:0-52500 GCA_023014485.1 Bathynomus jamesi
TTTTTTTCTTTTTCATGATGTTAGCCCGACGTGGGCAATGGGTCACTCGCATAGAGGCCCAAAAAATATAACTTTCCTCACCAGCTATCTGTAACCCCTAGATCCTGTCCCAAAGCTGGATCCTATCTGCTTTGCAGAGAGCTGGTGATTGACAGGCTTGTAATTATTGCTGGATAGAATATCCCCATACTTATTTTTGACCAGGGGCAAGATCTATACCCTCATGAACTCTGCAGGGATATAGCTATGAGCAAGCATGGCTGAGAAGAGCAATAACACGCAGACACACCACGTCATTGGCATATTTTAAGTGCTCATTCGAGAGGTCAGCTACCCCTGACGCAGAACCAGTCTTTAACTCTTTAATTATCCTCTTAACGAATTTCCAAAGTTTTTATTATCGTTAAATGAGCTTCACGGGCTTTTGATGCTCGGATAGAATCATCTTCCTGTTTACATCGCCGTATGGCTGCCTTATACTGACCCCTACTTCTACACATATTCATGTATACTGGTCCTAATCTGGGTCTACCATGAAAGCACCACAAATCGTAGCGTGTCTCGATTCCCTCTTCAGGGGGAGGGGGGGGCAATAAAAGCATTCCATCCAGGAATAATCTGAGTATGATAGTTGTAAGATTTAATCAGGGGTCTTCTTGCTCCCCTTAATAGGGATACTAAATTATTATAATACCTTTCCACGAGTTTACAGTGAGAATCATTTGAACAAGGATTACTGCATCCAAACAAAAGTGGCTAACCGTTTTGTCGTTTAAAAGTTGCGAGTTTTCTCTTTGCACCATTTTGTTCAGGAGAGGAATAACACAAGAATTAGATATGGAATCAAATCAGATTCCGTACAACGTCCATCAAAGATCAGCAACGCCAAATAAAAAACTAACCCAGTTCACGATTAAAAAATTAAGCGTAAGAGGTCAGTGTAATAATTAATGCAACCAGGGGCGTCGATTGCTCTAAAATAATGGGAGGGACACTTCGCTTTCAAACAGCGAATCAAACAATACTCTGAGTAGCTGTTGCTACAGATGCTACGTGCAATTATTAAAAAGCAAATTGACTGCTAAATTTCATGATAAATATACACCGGCCCCCACCCCCCCCCCCCCCACCCCCCACCCCACCCGTAATCGACGCCCATGAATGCAACCCAGAATATTTAATGTAAAGAGTATATAAGTGAGGAATCGTTTAGATCGTCAGAATTTTGTTAGCTTTATCACGTAACAAATTGAAAATAAGGCAAAGTATGAGACAAATAATGAGATGTCTTTGTTTTTGATCATTATGTAAATTTAATTTTGTCTCTGCAACTTACGTACCATTTTTTATTTATAGTTATTAAATTTAAAATTTGAAGGGTAATTGAAATTGTGGCTGACTCACATCCAGAAGGATAAGTGGATCATACGTGTTATTCGTGGGTATGGCCGCTACTGCTTTAAAAGTTATTGTACAATTTTTCTCCTTTTGTTATAGTCCATCAGTCGAGGATACGTTGAAACCGAATTTTTCAGCACGGAACCATTTGGTGATGCGGAAAAGGCGAAATGAGTAGTAAGTAGTAGTAGTAGTAGTAGTAGTAGTAGTTTCATCTCTCGCTTGTCTACAACTGAGTGACGTGGCATCTACGGTTCTGCGTGTGATTTCTTCCCTACCTCGTGTCGAAGTACGAAGTAGGCATATTAATCGTCCATGTAGGAGAGAACTTTCGTAGGAAACTGTCTTTAGTTTAAAACTGCTTCATGATATCAACTATTTTTTCCTGTGTGTGTGTGTGTGTGTGTGTCAAATGACACTGACATCAGATGCCTGCCCCTGTGAATGTCTGCTATAAATTCAATATTATTGTTATCCAAAATATCTGGTACATTACTGTTGTAATGTTTTGTGTACATAATGCCTTCATGTGCAGTTTGAACTTGCGAAAATACAATGAATAATGTACATAAAAGAAATTAAAATAACTTTCTATCATTTCGTTTTAAATGAAAAAAAAGAGCAATTCTTTGGCTTAGGAAGGAAGCGAAAATAATTGTAAGAAATTAATAGACACCGAGTCTCACCTCATCTTATTAATTGCATTTAGGCAATTATTTTATTTTTTATGCAGGAAAAAGGGGCCAAGGGCGAATGCCCGCAAAAACGCCCCACCCCCCACCCCATAAAGGAAGCAGAGAGCCCAAATCAAGGTCCAAAGTTTGGAGATGCTTGAACATCCTGCGTTTGAAAGATTGAAGATCATAGACAGAGGGAAAGATGGATTGAGGAAGATTGTTCCAGAGTTCACCGGTTGATTAGATGAAAGACTGAAAATACCGATTAACCCTCGCATTAGATAGTTGGACAGAAAAGGAATGAGAAAGTGTAGAAAGTCTGGTACTGCGTGTTCTCTTTAAAGGAGGAGGCGTGCAGTTAGAGAGTTCGTAAGAGCACTGTCCGTTATAATAGCAATAATAAAGAGTAAGGCAACATTCCGGCGAAGAGAGAGGAATTGAAGACAGTCAATAAGAGGCGGGGAAGTAATGAGACGAAAAACCTTTGATTCCATCCGATCAAGTAGAGCTGTGTGGGTTCAACCACTCCACGCGTGAGAAGCGTATTTCATATAGGGGCGGACAAGACCCCTGTACAAAGACAGCAACTGAGTGGGGGTGAAGAAACTACGGAGCCGGTACAGCACACCTAACCTCTTAGAAGCTGTTTTGGAAAGAGAGTATATGTGATCTTTCCAGGAAATATCACGAGAAAAGGAAACGCCAAGAATATTAAGAGAAGAAGAATGATCGAGTTGTGTATTGTTGAAGGTAAGGAGACAGTCGTGTGGAAGATTGTGACGAGGAGACGGAGGAAGGAACTGAGTTTTAGAGGCATTGAAAGCCACAAGGTTTTCTCTGCTGTAATCAGAGAGAGTAAAAAGATCAGAGATCAGGTGCGAAACAGTGTTTTTTGAGAGGGACGCTTTGTGAAGCGGGTGGAGAAGTGAAGAGTGGAGTCATCGTCATCGGAGTGAATAGGACAGGAAGTGCGATTTAATAGATCATTGAATATATGAAAGGGAAAGAGTGGGTGACAGGACAGAGCCTTGAGGAACACCACTGTTAATAGCTTTAGGAGAAGAACAATGGTCATCTACAATAGCAGCTATAGATCGGCCAGTAAAGAAATTAGAGTTCTGTGCCAGACTCTATCAAAAGCTTTTGATATGTCTAGCGCAATAGCATAGGTTTCAGCGAAATCCTGAAAGGAGGATGATCAGGAGTCAGAGATAAGGAAGAAGATCGCCAATAGAGCGTCCCTTGCGGAACCCATACTGACGATGTGAAAGAAGATTGTGAGAAGAGAGGTGTTTAAGAGCCTTCCTCTTAAGAATTGATTAAAAAACTTTAGAAAGGCTAGAAATCAGAGTAATTGAACGATAGTTGGAGGGTTCAGAACGGTCGCCCTTCTTTGGGACAGGCTGCATGAAAGCGAACTTCCAGCAGGAAGGAAATGTACCAGATGAAAGAGTTTGCCTAGGCAATGTGTCAGCACAGTTCTTGAGAACAACAGGAGGGACACCAGAGTTGAGCCCAGATCGGGCAGAAAGAATATCTTTGGAGTGGATTCTAATTTCAGACATAATTAAGTCAGAGGGAGGAGTAGATGGAGGACACCGGAATCGTCCAAGGTTGAGTTGGAGGAGAAAGTTGGAAAAGAGGAGGGAAAGAAGAGGGAGTAAAGTTGTTGGTGAGATTCTTGGCTAGATGCCAGAAAGAGCGAAAAGAACTGGAATTGAATAGGTTTTCACATTTTTTTGATGAAGGAACTTTTGGCAAGTTAAAGAACAGATTTTGCTTGATTCCGGGCAAAAATATAAGCTAAGTGAGAGTCAGGAGTAGAATGGCGACGGTACCTTCTGAAAGACTTCTGTCGCGGGTAGCATTAGAACAAGCAAAGTTAAACCAACTTTTTTTTTTGGCATCAGTAGTAGAAACAGAATATGGAATGTAGGCCTCCATGCCCAAGAAAATCACCAGTGATGCGGTCAGCACACTCTGAGCGGCCCCGGCTACGGAAGCAGTAATCATGCCATGGGAAATCGCAGAAGTACTGCCTAAGGGACTCCCAATCAGTGGCAAAGTGCCAAAGGCGCCTCTTTTTGGGAGGTTCGAAAGGCCAAATTTGAGCGAAAGGACAGGAAACAAATATAAGAGGAGGAGCCCAACGGAGAAAAAAGTTTGACAGAGTAAGAAGAAGGATGGGAGGTGAGAAATAAATTCAGAAGGTTGGTCTTATCTGCAAGGCGATCGGGGATACGAGTAGGGCACTGTACAGTACAATCTGCTCTTGGTTATTCAGAATAGAGAAGTTGTAAGCTAGTTTACCCGAGATGTCAGTGAAGTGTGAGGAAATCGAAAGGTGGTGGTGAATATTGAAATGTCCTAAAATGAAGATTTCAGCAAAAGAAGAATGGAAAAGAATGTATTCCACTTTGGAAGTGAGATAGTCAAAGAATTTTGGATAGTCGGTAGCAGGCACGTGCAGAGGGGGCCTACAGGGGCTTGAGCCCCCCCATTTGTCCCTTCATGCCTCAGATGTGCCCTTTTTTCCAAAAAAAAAAATTTGAAAAAGTTTACTTAAAACAGACTTTTACTTTTGTTACCTTACTCTCATCTAATTAACTCCTAAAGATTAAATTTGATTGTTTAGAGATCACTTCAACTGTCTCGTGTAAAACCTGTGCAAAAATGTCAAGTACCTACTAACGTATTATATACTTAATTTTCTGCCCCGATAAAAATATTTCTGAAATTATTCCCCATCTATGTATTTAAATTTCCTAAAACTTTGTCCAAATTTGTTCAAAACTGAAGCTGATAAAATCAAAGTTTCGCAGCCTTTGCAAGGAGGAAAGGCTGTCGGACCTAATGCTTCTAGCTATAGAGAAGGACATCCCCATCAATAATAAGGATGTCGTCAACATTTTTAAGAATATGACTCCGAGGCGGATACATCCGTAACAGAATATGTGAAATCTCTACTCATTGCCAGTACTGTACTTCTAACATTGAAGGTTTTATTTGTTTTACCATTGGTTTACCTATAAAGTAACGTTCAATGACCGCATTTCTTTATAATTAATTTAATGTTTAATTAGTTAAGGCATTAATTAAGTTTAATTAATTAGCTCAATTAGGGCGGGGAGAAGTATACGTTTGCATTGCATATTTAATTAATATAGTTCATGCTGTAAATAAATTGTCACTGTATGACACACGTTTAAATGTCCACTATTACTAATGCTAATTCTAAATGATAACATCCGTATAAATGCTGTGAAAAGACTTATTATTTTTGAGGGGGAAGGAGATGGTGCCCTTTTTGTTAACTTTCAGCCCCTGCATCTGAAGTGTCCTGCGCACGGCCCTGGTCGGTAGAATTAGGAGAAAGGTAGACATCAGGTGTATTTAGTTTGAGATTTTGGCATGTAAACGTAGCCAGAGGGTATAAAATTCGGAATATTCGAGTTCGGGAATACGATAGAAAGGTCATTACGCACACACAGTATACGCAACATTGACCTTTAGAGTAAAATTGAGTATAGAGAAAGTAGGAGGGCACAGAAAAGTCGTCCCAGACACTCTAGTTTCAGTGAGGAAGAGGTGGTGTTAGTAGTATAGCCGCAAAAGGGGAGAGTGCAAGAATGTTGCAAAGGGGGTGAGTCTTGTTGCAAAGGGGGTGGGGGTTGTTGCAAGGGGGGTGTTGCAAAAAAAGAAAAAAAAGAAAAAAAAGAGTACTGGCCTTTGTTGCCAACCGGGGTTGCAAGGGGCATGCAACTTGGGGGCGGAGTTTCTCCCCCAAGCTATTCCCCCCAAAGGACCAGAAAGAAGGAGGAGAGAAAGGAGGAGAGGTGTTCACCTGGCAGGAGCCAAGTGCATATTAAGACTTCAGCCGAGTAGGCGTTGTTTTATAGGCTCCTAATCAGCCAGAATCAGCCAGTTGGCTGAGCCAAGGGGTAGGGGTACACCTGAAGGAGAGAGAGACACCTGAAGGAGAGAGAGAGAGACACCTGAAGGAGAGAGAGAGAGACACCTGAAGGAGAGAGAGAGACACCTGAAGGAGAGAGAGGAGTTCTCCCCCAAGTTATTTTCGTTTTCCTAACCTAAGAGGCCTCTAAGGGTTTTTACCAAAGGGCCTGAAAGAGAAGGACCAGAGGTCCTTGCTCGGCTGGGAGCCGAGCTTGAGTGATTCTTTCATCAGCTTCTCGGTCTTTTATAAACCTCTATTCTGGCTGAGTTGCCAGATAGCGCAATGTATTCAGTTGCCAGATAGCGCCATGTGTCCCAGAAATCCATATATTAATCATCCATTGTGTAACACAATATATATGACGGTAGTTAATCCAATTAAATTCTGTTTATTAAATAAATAAATAATTTTTACACACTCAATCTTTATTATTATGGAATTGCATACCTTTCCAGTTTTTTTTTTGCAATGATCGGATTGCTCTTGCTAGATATATATTATTATGCTTATATACATATATATATACATTCTTTTAAACATCTTATGTTAGGTATATGTAATATATATATATATATATATATATATATATATATTATTTATTTTTCATATTATAACATTTATTTTTATTTTAGTGTTTAACGTTTAGAAACAAATTTAACATTAACTTGAACTTCATTAAACTTGAAGTTAAACTTTTCGAAACAAATAACGTAGTTAACCACACATAATTCAACATAGAAAACTTAATAATAGAAAATAATTAATTTTATGGTTAACTAGTTTATTTCGACATAAGTTTACTATAATTATATATATATACAGTCTTTTAAACAGCTTATGATACATATATATATAATATATATATATATATATATATATATGCATTTAACTGCAATGACCACGCAGTACATAAATGAATAGAAACGACATAAGTATTAAGGAACGTTTCTGCACACGAGGAAGAGAAATCACGAATAAATGAAAAATGAGGCGAACCGCCCGGGAATCGAACCCAGGGCCTTCCAATTGCCGGTTGGATGCGCTACCATTACACTACGGACCTCGATCATTCACAAATCGAAATTCTCCTACATAGGGCAGAAACCAATGCCCTGAGAGGGCACCCTCGCAAATCGTGAATATGTGCATTTAACTGCAATGACCACGCAGTATATAAATGAATGGAGAATTTCGATTTGTGAATGATCGAGGTCCGTAGTGTAATGGTAGCGCACCCAACCGGCAATTGGAAGGCCCTGGGTTCGATTCCCGGGCGGTTCGCCTCATTTTTCATTTATTCGTGATTTCTCTTCCTCGTGTGCAGAAACGTTCCTTAATACTTATGTCGTTTCTATTCATATATATATATATATATATATATATATATATATATATATCTGAACTCTTTCAGCTAAAGAAGCCTTATGTATAGAATTGGTTGTGTAATAGTTGATATTAAACTCTATCAACATGTTCTGAAAAGCACGGCCTATAAATTTCCTTCCCCATATCGTACAAAAATAGCTATATATATATATATAGTGTTTCACTATAGATGTATAGATGTATATAGGGTTTTACAATAGATGTATATAGTGTTTAACGATTAGAATCAAATATAACATTAACTTGAACTTCATTAAACTTAGTTAAACTTTTCGAATGTTCTGTGGGATGAATCCTATTAAATTCTGTTTATTAAATAAATAATTTTTACACACTTATTTTTATTATAAATATTTGAACAACGAAACAATTCAATTAAAAGTTGAAATTATCCAAAATACAATCCGCTAGAGGAAAGGGATTCCGAGAATCTGTTCAAATCGGTTCACCTATTGCCAGAGGCGATTTTTTTTCTGACCATAATGACCTTTCTCCCAGACAGCTTGAACAAAACCTCTCTCGACTCCATTTCTTAGATATGCCCACAATTATATATATATATATATATATATAATATATATATATATATATACAGGGTGGGCCGTAAGTTTCCATACATAGGAAAAATTAAACGTTTGTTTTTATGTTTCAGATACTCTAAGAATATGCGTTTGACGTAAGATCTTGTTTACTGATGAAGCAAATTTTTACGTCAATGGAGAGGTTAATCGGCAAAACATACGTTATTGGAGTAATGCTAACCCTAACTGGCTGAGTCCGACGAAGATGCAAGGTGCCGGTAAAGTGATGGTGTGGGCCGGGATATGGGGTGACAGAATTATTGGACCAATTTTTGTCAGTGGAAATCTTAATGCCGAAAGGTATCTTAACATGTTGCAAGAAGAGATTTTCCCATCCCTGCTAAACGAGGAAGGTAACTTCCCAGTTTACTTCCAGCAAGATGGAGCTCCACCTCATTATGGTCTTCACATGCGTCGGTATTTGGATCAGCAGTTTCCGGATGCTTGGATTGGTCGGCGTGGTCCTGTGGAGTGGCCTCCCAGATCCCCAGATCTCACCCCCCTTGATTTCTATCTTTGGGGGCACTTGAAGGCCATGGTGTATCAGGAAAAGATACGAGACATAAATCATCTAAAGGAACGTATCACCAACGCCATTACAAGCATAACGTCAACTGTGCTAATGCGTGTTCATCAACAGTGGGGAACACGTATTGAAATGTGTTTTCAAAACAATGGCAACCATGTAGAGCATATTATATAAATAAAAATGGTTGTCCATAAAAAATGTTTATTTTTCCTATGTATGGAAACTTACGGCCCACCCTGTATATATTATATATATATATATATATATATATATATATATATAGAGAGAGAGAGAGAGAGAGAGAGAGTTTTGTTCAAATAACGGGATATGCTTGTATCTTTTGCCATTGTGTTCGAACACAATTGTTCGAGCACAATTGTTCGAAAACCATAGTTCGAAAAACAGTTGTTCGAAGCAACAATTATTCGACGTTATAATTGTTCGAATGAACAACCAACTAAATAAAATATTAGTTGCCAAGACGCAAATACGAAGATGTAAATAAGAAGGTTAGCCTCTTCATTTAAACTATAACATTTATAGTGCTGCAGTAGTATACCACCCTTAAAATGGCAGAGTTTGTTTCTAGTGAGAAAGGAAATCCAAATCGAAAACCATACCCATATTATATCAGTCAGGGTGAGTCTTCTGCCACGTCAGGCGTACGCTAGGTTAGGCTGTAGAGCAATTTCCCCATGTCATCAACTTTCGGACAATCAGGATCGTTGGGCGTGATTTCCGACTTTTCCAAAAAATATGTGGCCGTAAAATTACCTACTGTACTTACCCCTACCATACCTCTTTGTTTAGGAGTGTATCGTACTTACTGATGTCATGCAGGGATGACACTAATAACATGTAAGTAAAAACAAAAACCGGAAACTATAAAAAATCTATTTAAAATAACAGGATCATTTGACCCGAGGCTGTCAGTAGTATGCCCGAAAAACATCGTAATGCACGATTTTTTCTATGGAGCAATAATAATTAACTCTTTCTCGCCGAATTGGTAAGCTTTTCACCCTACCTTAGACCTCCAGTTTAACATGGATTCAGAAATACATCTCGTCGATGGGGGTCGTTGCTTACTCTTCCACATTTCAACATAACAAGATTATTGAACCGGATTTAAAATAACAGGATCATTTGACCCGAGGCAGTCAGTAGTATGCCCGAAAAACATCGTAATGCACGATTTTTTCTATGTAGCAATAATAATCAACTCTTTCTCGCCGAATTGGTAAGCTTTTCAACATACCTTAGACCTCCAGTTTAACATGGATTCAGAAATATATCTCGTCGATGGGGGTCGTAGCTTACTCTTCCACATTTCAACATAACAGGATTATTGAACCGGATTTAAATAACAGGATCATTTGACCCGAGGCAGTCAGTAGTATGCCCGAAAAACGTGTTAATGCATCATTTGACGAGTCAGTAGTATGACCGAAAAGCATGCATGATTTTCTCTTTAGTAATAATAACAACTAGCTCGAAGAGTGACAACGGATAAAGTTTTCACGTCACCTTAGATCCACAGTTTAATGTGGAAACTGAATGCTATTTTAAAAATATAATTAGGCTATATTTCTTTATTATAAAATAAGTTAACAATTATGTTAACACAAAAAAAATACTATTAACTTGTAAGTAAAAATATAATATAAGGGACTACCATAGAAATGTAAGTGCCTATAATTCAAGAAACACGATTTTATATATGTTACTCATCCGGTCCCGTTATAGCGGATTGGTACACGTCATAGCTCCACCCAGCTACATCGGCAGCCAATCACTACGAACATCTGGTCTTTTGGGCGGAGCTTGGCGATTGTGCATATAAAAGGGGATATTTTTCAGTTGGGAGTAACAGTAGCTATTTTCGCGTCAGTGATTAATCATTCCCTCCACCATGGACCTGTACGTCTCCCCAGACTTGTATGAAGAAAGTGACTGCAGCATTAACCGCAATTAATCTTTTTAACGCGATTGACCGTGATGATTTATTTTCAACGCAAACCGTAGAAGATATTTGCAGTGACGCTCCTTACAATCCGACGCAAGGGACTACCATAGAAATGTAAGTGTCTATAATTAGAATTTATATATATATATGGATGGGGTGTAGTATCTCGTCAAATAGATACTCGCCAAAAATTTTTGTCAATCAATGTTATTTTGTTACCCCATTATGCTAAAATCGAAATTTTTATGGCATTCAATGTTATTCCTCGAACCAAAGATATCTTCACATAATGGGGATCTGTCTGTATACTCTGTATGTTTTAAAAGAATGAACATTATTCCTTTAAGGTCCGATGAGGATTTGACATGTTATACAATCTTTTGAAGAATCTCGGAATACGGGGGATATACTGAACAGTCAACAATGTCACACATCCTCCACCATGGACCTGTACGTCTCCCCGGAATTGTATGAAGAACGTGATACTGCAGCATTAACCGCAATTAGTCTTTTCAATGCGATTGACCGTGGCGAATTATTTCCAACGCAAACCGTTGAAGATATTTGCAGTGACGCTCCTTACAACCCGACGCAGGGACTACCATAGAAATGTAAGTGTCTATAATTCGTTTTATATATATATGGAGAGTTGTAGTATCTCGTCAAATAGATACTCGCCAAAATTTTTATGTCAATCAATGTTATTTGGTTATCCCCATTATGCTAAAATCGAAATTTTTATGGCATTCAATGTTATTCCTCGAACCAAAGATATCTTCACATAATGGGGATCTGTCTGTATACTCTGTATATGTTTTAAAAGAATGAACATTATCTTTAAGGTCCGATGAGGATTTGACACGTGTTATACAATCTTTTGAAGAATCTCGGAATAGGGAGGATATACTGATCAGTCAACAATGTCACACCGAAATAATGTAAGTGTTTTTCGATCTTTTTGGGATAAGAAGACACAATATATTTTCATAAATTTATTAAATGAAAGAAATCAGTACAATAAACAACTACAGAATATATCGTTACAAATATACGAACAAAAACATTATAATATACAACGAGTACGTACAATTGGAAAACGGTTTTTTATCTGTCTGCATACCATTTCATCGTTTCGGCGAGTGTGACACGGGTCAAATAAATTTAAAAAATTTATAAATTCTTTATCATTTGACATATGCATGAGAAATGAGACGCAGTACATTCCGCAAACATTAGTAAAATATCCTTGCATGCGAAATGGGTTCCATACAACTTCGGGAATATGTAACTGAGCGAGAAATTTTACAATAATAGGGTCACTCCAGGGTTGAGTACCGAGTGAATCAAAATAGTACAGGCGCTGTCTATTTTTAAAATAGACAGCGATCCAGTGAATCCCTTCATTACCGATGATGTCTGTGTTCACAATAAGACTACCGCATTCTCGCGTACTTGGCAAACTCAATGTTTCATTCTTCGCAAACACGCCGATAAATTTGGAACGTGTGACTCGCCCATTACTTTCTGAAGTGTATTAGCATCCATTTTAAAAGTCAGTGATAACGCTCCTAAATCTATCTACTTCTATTAGGGCTTGCGATTCGAGATATACTAGTACACTAATAGGCGCGTCTATAGGCTTGGCGAATTCCAGCCGCACTGAGATGTTTCCGCTCTGCTGTGGGGTTAAATGGGTATTTACGCTAGCAGATAAGTCAGGTGTAATGTCAAACGGATAAAGGTTAAATTGATCAATGAATTCTTCCTGCGTTACCCCATTACCAAGCTCATCACAATCACCTGCAATATGGGTCAGATTACTATAGGCTCTGGCACAAAGAGGTAACACAGCGTCTGATGAATAGTCCGTACCCATTGTTCCACCCAAAGCAGTGCCATTAACGTATAGAGTTATATTTTTAAGTCCGAAATTCTCGAATTTAAAGGCACTCTTTATATTTTCCATTCACCGAAGCGTGGTCCTGCATGCCGATTAATATCCTTTTAGGAAGATTTCCCAGGGCAATGTTTTCTATCTGCTTCGATGCCAACCCTGCAGGAACCGTATATAGTTTGATCTGCACTCTGTTAATAGGATATTTCACTGTAGCGTTTAGTAAATTTTTCTCAATTTCTAGTTGTTTTGGTGAACTTAATTTCACTCGCCGTACGCGGAGGTATGTGTCCATAATGAACCACAACGGGCTTTGCACCCTCTTCTTGATCCGCAGCCAGATTTAAGCAGATCTCAGGACTCGTGCGGGTGAGCTTTATTTTCATATCCACCCCGTTGACAAGCAACTTCTCCTGGAAAGTGAAATCTGTGTGCAACCGTCCAAAACACTCGTATATTTTCTTTTTAGAATTTTTAAATTTGTCCTTTATACTATTTCATCTTTAGTTTGATAATATCCCTCCGCACTTAAAAAGGTAGCCTTCGCTTCTTTGGAAAAGTTGAGGACATTTTCCAGATAGGCTCGTAGATGATAGTACCCCGTGCCTGCCGATATGTTGGTCTGATTTAAATATACGTCACACTGGTGAATATGGAGTGCAGAAAGTTTGTTTCAGGGTATACAGCATATTTGTCATCGCAGACCGTTCCATCAGAATGGGCTATACGTAGCTTAGCGTACATGTGCACACAGCTTGGATCAAAAAAGTAAGGGCCTGAGCTGGGTATCACGAATTCTATAGGTGCACTCGGGGAACTAATTGTGTTTAAAGGGTTAATTGTAATAAAGTCACTGTGCTCAATAGAAACTTGGGTTGGAGGTAGCTCAAAAAGGGACAGCTCCGATTTACAGCATTGTGAACTACATGGGTGGATGAAGCGTGCCATGGCGAAATAGTGACTCCTCTCTCGACAAGTGGTAAACAAACTATGATTCATGAGATCAATGTCCTTAGCTTATATCAGTCAAAAAAGTGGTCAACCATAGGTTTCATTCGCTTACAGCACTTCTTTTTTATAGCCTTTTACGTTTAATACCACGTGACCCCTTCTTCCGGGCAGCCCGCTTCTTCCCGCCACCACGCATTTTTCTCTTTGCATCTTTGATGATTTCGTCCCGTGTACGCTTTAAATGTTTTTTTAGAGCTTCTTTAGGTTTAGCCCCGGCCAATATGTCTTCTGCAGTGTTAAGGCCTGATTGTAGCGCTTTCCTTCCAAGGTATCTGGCACCCCTCTTCAGCAAAGGAACAGCCGTACGTAGTATGGATGAAAAAATGGACCCAAGTCCACCGCGCTGGTATCGCATCCCTCGATAGACGGTGAAAGGCTTTCTATCCATTATAACTCAGTGCGTCGAAAGTGTAGCTTCACTGTTAAGCTCCCGTTACCGAATGGGAAGTTTTCACCCTCAATCGTTCTTATATATATTGTGATATTGGTTATTAAATTAGTTGCGACATTCACATAATGGGGTCTGTCATATGTAATACTCAAACTCCTTCCTCTATGGTTGGGGATGTGAGCAATGCGCAGCAGGCGTGCCTGGGTATCCCCAACAAACTGGTGCTCCACTATATTACTGTAAATATAGCACATGTCTGGGGACCTTTCAGCCAATTTCTCCATCTTCAATTGATACATTAATCTGGACAAGTCATGCTGTGTCTCGTGAAATGTGTCTCTTTGGAAGACTGCGCTATAGCGGCCATTGGCTAGAATTTGGAACTTTCTATGGTCTTTAATACGTCTGTTAGTCTTTGATTTTAGGATTAGTGTATGTGCAGGGTTGTTTACGACTTCGTATACTAAATCATTCGTAAGGTTTGAGTTTCTTAAACTTACGTTTAAGCCTCTCACAACATCCTCGGCCGAACCATATTGACCCGGCCCTAGTCTTACTTCTGTACTGTAATACCGTGCAATCTTAGTCCGAGCGATGCGCATAGTTTCATCCATAGCTACCCCAGCTTTTTCACACTCGTCAATGTCTCTAAGAATCGTAAAAACGGTTTCTTTATGTTCAATATTTAAAAAGACGGTGTCCAGCTGAATTTCGCATATCCCCACCTCATACGAATCACGACCCAATTCAATGTGCCCATGGAGTTCTGTTACAAAGTTGGCTAGTGTGTTGTTAGGGTGTACAGAGAGGGACGAGGAGGACGGGAGTGTGACGTAGAAATGGTTAGGAGCCATGTTGCATACTATTTAATAACGGCGAATGTAACCATATACCCCACCAGCGTAAGATCAGAGGCGTATATACAAGTCCTGAGTTGGCCCTAGCCGTACGCCATGGTTATAGAATACTGAAGATACATGAGGTGTGGAGGTTTCAGAAGCTACCCAACCTTTTCACACCATATATAAACACCTTTTTGAAGGATAAGGTTGAGGCATCAGGGTATCCGCGAGGAGTTGATACCGAAGATGAAAAGTCTGCCTATATTCAACGTTACCGCGACCGCGAAGGTATACAACTTGATCGTGTCCAAATTGTAAAGAATCCTGGCAAGCGCTTTAGTGCAAAGTTGTGTCTAAACAGTCTATGGGGAAAATTTGCGCAGAATACCAGCAGAGGGAGCATTCATTTGGCACAAAGTTATAGCGATGTCTGGGATTATGCCAATGCCCCCGATAAAGAGGTCATGGAGATCGTAAATGTAGGTAATACTTACGTAATAAAGTACAACAACACTGAATTTGCCACAGATACCTCAAGGGTTACAAACATACCTGTGGCCAGCTTCACAACAGCCTACGCCCGTATAAAACTTTGGGGTCTATTGCATTCTCTTGGGCGGAGAGTATTGTATGCCGATACAGATAGCGTGATATTCACAGAGAGGGAGGGTGAATACATGCCCACTATTGGGGAGTTCCTCGGCGAGCTCACTGATGAGATCAAGGATGAGTATGGGGACAACGCATACGCCGACTCTTTTGCCTCAACAGGACCTAAGACTTATGGGGTACGGGTCAGGGTGGGGGAGGAAATGAAATATATCGTGAAGGCAAAGGGTATTACGCTCAACCATGCGAATCAGGAGGTTGTTAACTTTGAGTCGTTGAAGGAGCTAGTATGTTTGGACGATGATGAACAACCTCCCCAACTAATTGTAGGCACCCACAATTTTCGGGCGCAGAAGCTGGGGGGCGTGAAGGAACTTAGGGGTACGAAGGTGTGCCGTAATACCTATAGGAAACGTTACCAGTTACCTGGTACCTATGATACCGTACCCTTTGGATACCAATGATGCTTCTATTGTTAACTCACACGTCTTGTATATAATCGTATCTATTGATTTATTACACGTATTTGTAAATATATATATATATAACTTGAATATCTCGTTCATTAAATCGTATTTGTAAAATTGATTTATTACACGTATTTGTAAATATATATATATAACTTGAATATCTCGTTTATTAAATCGTATTTGTAAATATATATATAACTTGAATATCTCGTTTGTTAAATAAATCATGTTTCAAATAGCGTTTCACTTTCTCCTTTGTGTGTGTGTGTGTGTGTGTGCAGGTGAAAGTTCTAAGCTCCGCCCACTGTAAGACCGTGAGTCATGCTACTATCTGGGAGTCCCTGCGTGGTCAGTCGACCGCATTAAGCCCGAGAGATCAGACGTGTATTCAGATCAGACGTGTATTCAAATGGCTACCTTTAATATTGCTTGCACAACGTTTACGAAATGGTATTCAGTAAAGTGCCAGGATGTGGTGGATACCGAAAAATTTCCTATTCCTCCCTCCTATGCCTCTTTTAAAAACACATTGGATTGTGCGAAGTTCCAAGATGTACAAATACTCTACGGATGTTCTGGTGAGACCGTTGAAGGCTTTCGTTGCACAGACGATGTGCTGAAGTATACTGCAGAGCTAAACTTTATAAAGTCTCACATACACCGTGAAGTAAAAGAAACAACGCGTGCAGAAGAGAAGCAGCAGGTATGGGTAATGAGTCTTGCTGATGGGTGGTGTGACAAGCGGTATTACGTCATGCTACACCATGTCGATTACTCATACCCTACGACTGAAAATGTGAATCTCGTGATCATGGACAATCTTAAGTATTTTTATCACTATATTAACGTATATCATGATGAGGTCGTAGTGAGGTTGTGGCTAGTGCCCTGCGTGAATTTTTAACAGACTTTAGAGACGAGTATCGTTTGATGGGCAGAAAGGAAAAATATGAACATATGTTCCTCTCAAATAGTGCGCCGGAGTGTGGAGATGTTTAGTAAAACATAAAATGTTCCTAGTTCTTATCCAAAATGTCTGGTGCGTAGGCTGGTAGTGATGAAATTAATTCTTGTACCGAAATATGTACAGCAATTCGACTCGCGGTCATACGAACAATCCCATTCACGTATCATCGAGTCAGCCGCCCGTCGAACCATTCCTACCTACCTGCGTGCCTCACACGGCTCATAGTTATCTCAGAGCTTGAACCGAGTGGACGTGCGCTCCTCGAATACGATGGAACTTCCTTTGAGCAGCATTCTCAACGCCTCGTACGATGTGTCCGTGACGAAATCGTTTAATTCCGGTACCATTAGCTATGTACTGGAAACGGAATGTAGACCGACAAACAAACGGGTTTATTTAAGTATCGAGGAGATGAATAGAATCTTCGTGATAGTTGAGAAGTGGAGTGAAGATCGTTATAAAATACCTGCTAACGTAGGGACAAGAAGAGAGCAGATTAGTGACGCACCCTCATACGCCGTTGTATGTACGTTGTGTATAAATAACGATCGGCCGTGCATTGATATACGGCTGATGTGGAAGAATGCTTCTGATAATAACGCTCTTGTTCCTACGCGAAACCGTTTCATCCTTGACAGAATGTTTGAAATCGTCGGATTCCGTAAGCTGAAACCTATATTAGACGCGCGTGTTACGGATATGCTTTATTTTGATACAGTACTTGAATACGCCTACACCGCTCTGCTCGATGGGTTTACCGAGTGTAGGGCTGGTGAGAATGGTCTAGAGCTGGACGTTTATTTAAAAAGTTTAGACTCTTTGAAATACCATGAACTTTGGTACAAAGCAATTGACCGGTACAAGGCTGAGCTCACCTACACCGTTCACCCTGAAGAACTATTTCTTTATATAACGCGCAGTTGTCGTAACGATTTAGAAGATTATTTCAATTGCCGCTATGTTGAGTGAGTTCACGATTGAAAAGCTCGAGTCGGTAGAAATAAACCCTCGATTGGAAAAGCGTGTTTATAAACTTGTGTTTAATAATGTAGCTAACGATGAACTCTTTGTGCGTGCTTTTGATTGTATTCTAGACGTATTTAAAGATGACTTACCAACCGGTTGTAAAGTGGGAACAAAAATAGTACTGAACGATATGAAAGCCCTTCATATCGAATACAGGTTTCCCTATACTTTAAGCGGTGAAATATTATTAGGCCGCATATACTGCGTAATGCAGAGCAATAATGATGTAATTGTAAACTCGATTAAGACCGAGTTTAGTATTTTGAAAAAAAAGTGAAATGTATTTATATATATTTTGCGTGATATTTCCCGAGTACGATTATAGGCATATTTCTATTATTATTGAAATGTATATTTATTTCTATTTGAAATGTATATTTATTTTATATACTCGATTAAGACCGAGTTTAGTATTTTGAAAAAAGTGAAATGTATTTATATATATTTTGCTTGATATTTCTCCTGTACGATTATGTACATATTTCTATTGAATTGTATTTATATATATTTTGCGTGATATTTCCCCTGTACTGTTATGTACATATTTCTATTGAAATGTATATTTATTTCTATTTGAAATGTATATTTATTTTATATATATCCATAATTGTGTGTATGTATTTCCTGTACTGTTATATGCATATTCCTCAATTGAAATGTCTATTTATTTTCTATATATTTATAATAAACAGAATGATGCAATGTTGTTTTACTTAATTATATCATGTTACGCCTTCTAAACCAACTTTTAAGAAATATAATAATGTATACAATAATAATGCTAAAAAGTGGTATCTAGCAACTCAGTCTTCAATTAGAATTAAATGAATACATGGCGCTATCTGGCAACTCAAGCCATTTACAGCCAACTGGCTGATTAGGAGTCTATAATAATGTATACAATGGTATCTGGCAACTCAGTCTTCAATTAGAATTAAATGAATACATGGCGCTATCTGGCAACTCAAGCCATTTACAGCCAACTGGCTGATTAGGAGCCTATAAAACAACGCCTACTCGGCTGAAGTCTTAATATGCACTTGGCTCCTGCCAGGTGAACACCTCTCCTCCTTTCTCTCCTTTCTCTCCTTTCTCTTGGGGGATAACGCCGCCTCCAAGTTTTCCTTGTTGCACCTGCAGCATCCCCCTTTAGGTTTTTTTTGTTTTGCAACCCCCACCCCCCTTTGCAACAACCCCACCCCCTTTGCAACAACCCCCACCCCATTTGCAACAACCCCATCCCCCTTTGCAACATTGTAACATTACGTCATCACTTGCAACATTCTTGCACTCTCCCCTTTTGCGGCTATACTACTGGTGTTCAACAAATTGAAAATTTGAGGAAAGGCCACGAATGTTCCAGAAGTTATATATATATATATTATATATATATATATATATATATATATATATAATGCATTTAACTGCAATGACCACGCAGTATATAAATGAATAGAAACGACATAATATTAAGGAACTGCGTGGTCATTGCAGTTAAATGCACATATTCACGATTTGCGAGGGTGCCCTCTCAGGGCATTGGTTTCTGCCCTATGTAGGAGAATTTCGATTTGTGAATGATTGAGGTCCGTGGTGTAATGGTAGCGCATCCAACCGGCAATTGGAAGGCTTTGGGTTCGATTCCCGGGCAGTTCGCCTCATTTTTCATTTATTCGTTATTTCTCTTCCGCGTGTGCAGAAACGTTCCTTAATATTATGTCGTTTCTATTCATATATATATATATATATATATATATATATATATTTTTGTTGCTCAACACAAAAGAAATGATTTGCTCCTTAAATCTGACAAAAAACTGCATTGCCTAAATTCGCTGAGCCAATAGGGCAGCCTCAGTGAGGCAATCCTAACCAAAATAGGGTATGTGCTAAATTTACTATTTTAGGAACGGAAATGTCCACAATGTCTTGCCACCCCCAGTGGCAAGACACTGTTATTGCCTCGCTCATGAACCCAGGTAGTAGACAGTATGCATTGTTCAGTCGTATAGTTGCTGCTATCATACATTCGAAGTGGGTCTCAAAGCAAAACGAAAATTAGTTAGTATTTTACTGGGGTGACAAGACATTATGGACACCCTGTACTCCTTCGTAGGCTAGGCCTACACAAAGTTTGATAAGTTTGCTCCAAATTAATTTACACCAATCCAATTGGCTAATATTTAAATGCATGATTAGAGGCCTACCTTAATTTATGATTATGATAATGGTAAACATGTAGGCCCAAAGTTACCTACTGTAAATCGGCGGCGGTATTGTTTTTTTGACCAAGTTGAAACCACGTTCATGGGCCCTGATTCAGTTAGGCCTAGTGTCTAGCTATAAGCCATGAAGTAATCCACCAACGGTAGGCTAGAGCCTACCCAACCTAAACGTAGCCCTATCCGGAGCGTGCATAGCCTAGTCCAAACAGCCATAATATGGTCAGTGTATGGACGTTTCTTTGAATTGAGACACGAGAAAGAACTTGCCTGAATCCAAAGTCTTGGTTGTCTCGCGAACTCTAGCTCGACCTTTGGAAATAGACCCTTGACCCAAACTTACACACTTAGCCTATCATACTATACCCTAGTTACGCCTAACTGCTGCAGTTCAGTTTGAATTAGGCAATAATTTTAAGGCTAACTTAGCATGTTAATGCAATCCGAAATGATATTAGCACAAGATTCATGATTTAAGAGTAATAAGTAACCTTTTATTAGAAAAGTCAGTTAAGGTAAGCACTTATTTTATCCTGAGTGATTGCAGTCCCGCCTTAGCCACATTTACTGTTTTAATCAAATCGCTAAGATTTACGCGATATAAAGTTACTGTAACTTAAAATGAATGTAGGCTCCTTATTAAGATTGTCGCTTTACCTCTATAACCCCAAAATAGAATCAAATATTTTCTTCTCAAATTCGAGACTTAACAATTTCTTTCGTTCTGCTAAAGAAGAAAATGTGTTTTCAATATCATGTTAATACTGTGAAGCGATTATACTTCTAAAAAAACACCAACCTATTACTACATTTTAATGAAATGAAAATTATTCCCGGACAATATACTGTAGTTATTACTGTACAGGGTGTCCCAGAATTAACTATCTATTTCAATGAAATCGGACAAATTTTTTAAAAACACACTTTTATTTATGTTTATCGTGTTTAATATGTGTTAAAATGTATAAATTTCTACATTTTTTTCATAATTTTATTTTCATAATTTTTTCATTATCTGGTCCAATGAAAGACCGTCTGAAGTTATAGAATGGCAAAGAGACTCTCCAAAAGTTAACGTGTGGCTTGGAATGACCAAATCCAAAATTTATGGCCCATTATAAATGCGAAAAATATGAAAATAAAAACCCACTCTAATAGACAAAGTTTATTTCCACGACAGTTTCGACGCCCACTGGCATCCTCCTCCGAGGAGGATGCCAGTGGGCGTCGAAACTGTCGTGGAAATAAACTCTGTCTATTAGAGTGGGTTTTTATTTTCATATTATGGCCCATTCTTCTTTGCGGAAGCAACTGTAACAGGTACCGTCTACCTTGATATGCTTCAGCAGTTTCTCGAACCACAGCTTCTTGATGATGGCATTCTTGATAATGTTGTGTTTCAACAAGAAACATTGATCTTTTGGCGATAAACCTTTGTTTTTATGAAACCCCATGCAAAGAAATCCAGGGGTGTCAAATCCGGAGAACGCGGAGGCCAAGGTCGAGGTCCTCCACGTCCAATCCACCGATTCGGAAGGTGTCTGTTGAGGTATTCTCGAACAATTAGAGCATAATGACATGGTGCTCCATCTTGTTGAAACACAACATTATCAAGAATGCCATCATCAAGAAGCTGTGGTTCGAGAAACTGCTGAAGCATATCAAGGTAGACGGTACCTGTTACAGTTGCTTCCGCAAAGAAGAATGGGCCATAAATTTTGGATTTGGTCATTCCAAGCCACACGTTAACTTTTGGAGAGTCTCTTTGCCATTCTATGACTTCAGACGGTCTTTCATTGGACCAGATAATGAAAAAATTATGAAAATAAAATTATGAAAAAAATTTAGAAATTTATACATTTTTAACACATATTAAACATGATAAACATAAATAAAAGTGTTTTTAAAAATTTGTCCGATTTCATTGAAATAGATAGTTAATTCTGGGACACCCTGTACTATACACTTTAGGTAATTTCGATGTGTTTCAGGGAGACGGCTTTTGTGAGACGGGTAAGGAAAGTAAAACCATAATGTTTCGCGGCGGAAGGTGGATACAGTACTTTTAAATGCAACTCGTGTTAAACTTGACAAACTCCGAACTACTACTGTAAAAAATAGGGGTCTTTTCCAAGCAACAATACCATATTTTATTAGCCCTCTAATCATTTGGTATTATTATGATTATTATTAGTTTATATATACAGTATATATATATATATATATATATATATATATATACAGGGCGTCCCAAAAAAATGTATACACACTTTAAATAATTATAAAGGCAGTGTTTATTAAAATACATTTCATTTTCAAAATGTAATAGAATCTACAGACATTATTTAATTGTTTTGTCAACGCCTGTTTTCAAACTGACGTCCGTTGGTCCAGGCACTGCTGATAACGCGAAGCAATGGAATCACAAACATCACGAAACATTTCGTTTGGTATTTGTGTGCATTATCGTTCAATGGCTGCTCTCAATTCAGCGACTGTTGCAGGTTTTATAGCGTAGACTTTGTCTTTTAAGTATCCCCATAAAAAAAATCTAGTGGTGTGAGGTCTGGTGAACGCGGAGGGTATTCTACGAAACCCCTTCGTCCAATCCACATCCACATCGTGCCAAGTACCACTCGCAATACTCCACTCTTCGGTCCGGATCATCTTCATTAATAGCATGGACTAATCTTGGAATGTAACTTTTCCATTGACAGCGCTTCAAAATGCGTTGGACAGACGATTCTGAAATTCCTACCTCACGACTCGCTTGCCGCACAGATTTTCTTGGACTTTGGTGATACGTTTCCAGTACTCTTTCTTGCTTTGTGGGGCTTGTCGATGTCCGTGGTCTTCCGGAACGCTTCTTGTGGACATTCTGAACAGTTCCATCGGCTTCAAACTTATCTCTAATTCGAGTGATGGTAAGTCGCGTTGGTGGATCTGTTTGAAACTCCCTCCTAAACTGTCTTTGCACTTCAACTGCGTTTTCACACTTCCAGTAGCATTTTAGAATGAATTTCCTTTGTTCAAAGCTTAGTCTGACTGCCATTATTAATTCTAATGGGTTTAACTTGGAAAGAAAGAAACATCAATTGAGCTATCAGCTGTTAAAGTGTGTATACATTTTTTGGGACGCCCTGTAATATATATATATGGGTAAAGTCAAGGGGAGGTGAACATTTATGTCACTCCATTACCATTAACAGCAATAACTACACTGTTCAACAAAGTTGTTCTTTCGATAAATGTTGGTGGGTACTACCATAGCGTGACCGGACAGCTCATACTAGGACAACACATACCCGGACAACTTATACCGGACAACTCAGACCCGGACAACTCATACCTAGGACAACTCATACTAGGACAACTCATACCTAGGACAACTCATACTCTCTTCAACAATTACCACCCGAGTGTTGATCTTTTCATCTATATCCACCCCGAAAGTTTAAACTCTGCAAATTAACCAAAATAAGATAAGAAAACAATAACAACAAATTTATTATTTATTGCAAACATATATTAAATAGAGAACCATTATTTACATAGGATAAAATTTGAATGCCCGGTTAGGTCAACTGTACGCCCTTGACGAATGGTTAGGTTTAGCCGTGATATTTTCGTTAGTTTTAACGAAAATATCACGACTAAACCTAACCAATCGTCAAGGGCGTACAGTTGACCGAACTGGGCATTCAATGAACCCAACCGGGTATTCAGTTGACCTAAGCGGCATTCAATGAACCTAACTGGGCATATATATATTATATATATATATATAATATTTAGGAGAAATCCAATGACAAATATTAAATTAAAGCTCTGTAGAAGCAACCCGCATGATTATATATATATATATATATATATATATATATATATATATATATCTTGCATGAATTTTAAATGTTTTCTTTTAATTTTTAATTTTACAAAATAAATGTTTTCATTAATTTTAAAAATAAATGTTTTCATTTCAAAATGTTTTCATTAATAACTTGCATGAATTCTAAATGTTTAAATTTAATTTTTAATTTTACAAAATAATTTTTTTCATTAATTTTTCTTTTTTTTTCTGGTCCTATGTATGAGTTGTCCTAGGTATGAGTTGTCCGGGTATGAGTTGTCTGGGTATAAGTTGTCCTGGTATGAGCTGTCCTGGTATGAACTGTCCTAGAACCCTACCATAGTATGCGGTCTACCTACGATTCGGCGGTCTACCTTTTAATTATAGCTTCTTATCTTGTTTACTAATTGCTTGTTTATATCCCAGTGTCAATCGCCCTTGACGATTGGTTAGGTTTAGTCATGATATTTTCGTTAGTTTTAACGAAATTATCATGACTAAACCAAACCAATCGTAGGTAGACCCGCATACTATAGTAGCGCCTGTTCGTGATTCTTACGTTCTTTTTTACGCTGATTACCAAAATGAAAACACATTTTTGTAATTATTGCTGTGGATGGTAATGGAGTGACATAAATGTTCATCTCCCCTTGACTTTACCCATATATATATATAGGAGCCTATTAAGAGTAGGCCCGCTATAATACAGTAATGAAGTTAATTAAGTATATTTAATAGGTGATCAATGTGGTGTTTGGACCAAATAAATAGTGTGGTTAATGAAGAAGATGAAAAGGGCTCGTAGATTTTTGTTTTATTAACAAAATAAAAGACTAATTATTTACAATTAGTTGACTGTATATTGAAATGGGCAACATTACGATTAAGGACGCTAAAGGAGTGATTTTATGCAGGATAAAAAGTTCACTAATGTAATTGTGTTAAGATCAATAATAATTTCGATGACAAAAATACAGTACTTAATAAACAGGAATAAGACTAGTTGCCGTATTACATTAACGACATAAAATGTGTGAGTCTGATTAGCGGTATTGGCAAAACGCTTTAGATCAGTGATGCACAAACCCTGGCCCGCGGGCCAAATGTGTCCCCCACGAGTCTTTTCAGTGGCCCCCGGGTCTTTTCAATTCAATGAAAAAGTTAGAATATAAAAGTGACCCAATTTATGACTTAGATGGAAAGTAAGTAGGCTAATACATTTAGTTATTTTCTTCGCTTGGCCCTCACATCAAAAAAGTTTGTGCACCACTGCTTTAGATAGCCTATGCGGTTAGGCTGAGAGTTTGTCTGAATTTATAGGCTATATAACGAGTAGCCTGACACGACGCTGTAAACACTGTAGGCCAAGTGAGTTGAACCGATGCAAAAGGGTTACAGACACTGAGTACATGTGAAAGGTACAGGCTGTAAGACGCAAAAGATGTTTATACAAAAGGGGTCTTCGTCATGGTTTTCTAACGCTCTCTCTCTCTCTCTCTCTCTCTCTCTCTCTCTCTCTCTCTATAAAATAGTTAATATCTGGCACCAACTTCCCTGTCAAAGTGTAAATGTGTTTAAAAATAGGCTAGACAAAGTACTGAATACTCTCATAGTTTAAGACTAAAACATAATACAACTCTGCAGGAGTTCGCTTGCGCAGTGTCTTTGTGAGCATGCTAAATATAGAGCTATTTATATATTCTCCACTTTCCTGTAAAATTTCCTTGGCTACTTTCCCAGGGTCAAGGTATTTTCTTCAACCTTTTTCCGAACCTGCCTCTGGCAGGGAGGGAGCGGAGGGTGGGGAGAGAGCCTTCTACTTTTCTATCCAGTTTTCTACTATTGCTAGGATAGTTGAAAGAAAAATAAACTTGTTTAATAACAGGAACCTCCCAGAGTGGACCGGAAGGTCTTTGAGGCTTCCTCTTGTCCTTGTAACTCTCTCTCTCTCTCTCTCTCTCTCTCTCTCTCTCTCTCTCTCTCTCTCTCTCTAGTGAGCAATCAGTAAAGGTGTATAAAATGCTTCGAGTGAAAAAAGAAAGTATTAATTTTAAGGTGAATTTATTGCTCAAAGTATTTCACCCTGTCTTCCTTTCATTTTTTAAGAGACTTACATAAACCATTTAGCTATAATTATTAGCTATTCATCCATTTCCTTCTTAATATACAGAGTGTATCAAAAGTTTATTATTATTAAATTAAATAAAGCTATATCAACTTGGTTGATATGGGAATAGGAAAATATGCGACGAGTTCATCATTCTCTGTCTTGTTTTATTCTAATGTTATGTATATAAAACTCGCGTGTATAGATGCACTCAACGTAAATAAACTCACAATTTTACTTCACACGCAAATTCCTTGTCTGGCGCTCGAGAAAGCTGACCGCCACATCCGTAATTTGAAAACCCTCGACAGAGAAAGATGAACCCTACTCCCGAGCTTTGAGCTGACGAACATCAAAACCTCTTATCAGGGTGAATAATTGTAACTGCTAATCGAGAGGTTATGAGATCGAGTCCGGGCGAGGACTTTGTCATTTCTGAAAGTTGAACCAGTAGAGGAAGTACAAGAACTTAAGAATTTGGGTCAAATTATCACCAGCTCCTTCAATGACGAAGTTTCTGTGCTAAAGCGGACGTGGTTATGAGGAACTTCAGATTCGAAAGACTTCAATGATATTTGTGGGCAGCAGCTTTGGGTTAAAAGAAAAAAAAAGAAAATGGCAAAACTTTAAACTTGCTTTCTAACGGATCTTTTAGACTGCTGTATCAGTTACCATAAAGATGGTCAGCTTCGCAAATGTTCGCTAACCACAATGCATCGATCCTCCCGGAGGTGACAAGACGCGTTTGATACAGTTTAATGCAAAGAATTAAAAACTCAGACAATCCAATTGTCCAAGAGATTCATCATTCATCAGTCATTCATTCATTCATTAATCAGTCACTTTATTAGCTTCATGGTATAAAAATGTTTGTCTGTAGCTCCACTTAACTTCGACATTCCTATTTTTCATTATTTGTATTTTTATTTTTATTTTTATTATTAATTTTATTATTTATTTCATTATTTTTACTTTTATTTATTTTTATTTTTTATTATTACTAATGTGATATGTCATTTCTTCTTCTGACAATCCAGTTTTCATATATATATATATATATATACACAGTGTATATATATATATATATATATATATGCGCCTCGGTGGTGTAGTGGTTAGCATTGCTGATTACGAATCCATCGGCCCCGAGATCAAAACCCAGTGACGGCATGCAGCGCACAGCAAAACCCAGCTGTTCATCTTTCCACACAATAAAAAAATGGGTTGGTAAAAAATTGGGTACCCTGGGTTAAGACGCTAGGCTGCTGCTGCTGCTGATCGGGAGGTCGTGAGATCGAGTCCGGGTGAGGACTTTGTAATTTCTGACCGCCCGTGGTGGGGCGTGGTTGGGATTTCACGTTAAACTGTAGGCTTAAGGTTGAGTGACAAGCTTGACCTTCGTCAGAATGAACAATTCGGGCAGAAACAAATCCAAGGTTATCAAGGTATGTTATAATGTAAAATGACTAACTAAGTCAGAACCATCATGCTTCGATTCATCATTTCCTTTGCAGTATCCCCTGCCCCATTACTCACCCATAATACCCCTAAATGATTAAATATAAAAGATGCAGGACCGAAATCTCGAGGATGAGGTCAGGGCAGGCAGTTGAAACTCTTGGCTCCAGGTTCTAGGAGGGGTGTCACAGTGATCACAAAGACGGGAGAGTCCTTTGGTTTGCTGTTTCTTTGGAACTTGCTCTTGGGACAAAGCAGGTAATAATGTGGCATTTTGGATTGGTTATTTCTGGTTACTTCTTAATTGTAAACAAATTGTATTTTGGTATATTCATTTTAATCTCATTGTAATAAACATAAAAAGTGCATCAACATTTTCTGTATCAACTTCGAACTAACCTGAGAGCTAACCCCGAGCTAACCTGAGAGTAACCAACTACTGTGAAAATATCAAACTTTCTGCAAAAGTTAGAAATATAAAAAATATCACCCTCTGCACTTCTTTAACCACTCGACCAATTTTGAACATTGGTGTTAGATGTGGGGTTGGTCAAACCCACACCACACCTAGCAGTGTGCGCAAGTAAATATAAAGTAAAATACTTTATCGCGATTCTACTTGGGTTTCCTCTTTATCAAAGTGACGCTGAGAGACGCGACGGTACGGTAAATAATGATTGGAGTTGTTTAACCTCCTCCGCAATATCTAAGGTCATATGACGGAGCGGACCTAAAGCTTTACGTGAGAGCCGAACCACGGGTCGCTACATAATCTGGACGCGGAGGACGGTCTCCAATCCAACTACTACCCAGACCCAATGTCGCTTACCTTCGCTGATCAACGGGAAGCGGTGTTACGACCGCGACGATCTTCTCCTACCCTTCGTACGAGACGGTCTCTCGTGCCCAAACGGGTCTCTCGTCCACCCCCGTATGGAGTACGCTTCTCACGCGTGGTGTGTTTCGACCCACACAGCTCTACTTAACGGAATGGAATCAAAGGTTTTTCGTCTCATCAATTCCCCGCCTCTCGCTGACTGCCTTCAATCCTTCTCTCTTCGCCAGTGTTGCCTCACTGTCTCTACTATCGCTATTATAATAGACACTTCCGAACTCTCTGATTGTGTGCCTCCCTCTTTAAGGAGAACACGCAGTACCAAACTTTCGACACACACTCATTCCTCTTTTGTCCAACTCCGTAGCGCGAGGGTTAATCGTTATTCTCAATCTATCATCTACTCTGGAATGACCTTCCTCAATCCATCCTTCCCCCCTGTGTATGACCTCCAATCTTTGAAACGCAGAGTGTCCAGGCATCTCGAAATCTTTGGGTCTTGATTTTGGCTCTCTTCTTCTTCCTCTTCTTCTTCCTCTCCTTCTTCCTCTTCTTCTTCCTCTTCTTCTTCTTCCTCTCCTTCTTCCTCTCCTTCTTCTGTGGTGGACAGGAATGGAAATTAAAACACTTCTTTTGACGAATGATTTTAATTATTTTTTAAGCTTTAAATTTAATGGAATATTTTTAACATTTTATGTAAAATTATTAATGTGATTTAAATTATCACATAATCACATAATCAACTTGATATGATAATAATAATGGCAGCTGATCCTTTATTCGATTTTCGTAAATCGAACACTTCCACCAACACTGTTTATTTCTACTGTCATTTTTTTTTCTTCTTCTTCTTCTCCTCTTGCTTCTTCTTCTTCTGCTCTTGCTTCTTTTTCTGCTCTTGCTTCTTCTTCTTCTGCTTGTTTTGCTTCTTCTTCTTCTTCTTCTTCTTCTGCTCTTGCTTCTTCTTCTTCTGCTCTTGCTTCTTCTTCTTCTGCTCTTGCTTCTTTTTCTGCTCTTGCTTCTTCTTCTTCTGCTTGTTTTGCTTCTTCTTCTTCTTCTTCTTCTTCTGCCCTTGCTTCTTCTTCTTCTTCTTCTTCTGCTCTTGCTTCTTCTTCTTCTTCTTCTGCTCTTGCTTCTTCTTCTTCTGCTCTTGCTTCTTCTTCTGCTTCTTTTGCTTCTTCTTCTTCTGCTCTTGCTTCTTCTTCTTCTGCTTCTTTTGCTTCTTCTTCTTCTTCTTCTTCTCCTTCTTCTCCTCCTCCTCCTCCTTGTTCTTCTGAAAGAGAAAAACGTGAATAGCAACTTAAGAAAAACAAAATGCTTCTAATCTCTCTTCCTCTCTCCGATTGGTTGACCTAATTGCCGCAACCGATAATAATGATAATAATGATAATAATGATGATAATAATAATATATGATGGAAGAGTAGAGTGAAAAGGAATCTTTTCTAGGTCTTATTGAAATTTGAAACAAATAAAATAAAGATTGAAAATTAAGTAGAAAATGAATAAAAAACCTCTCTTAATTCGATTGTTTACAATTGGCAGTAAAAATAATGTGAACAATTTGTAATGGTGATATAAAGCGACCTCTTTTAATTACTCTAATGGCGAAAAATTAAAAATAGACTCTGGTAAATTGCGTAATTTTTCACGTTTAAATGATTAATTATCGCCAAATACGAGACACATTGTCACGCGATGAAAATGTACCCGAATGATTTGAAGGCGGGTCCTGATTCGGAGTGTGATCGTCCTTCGCACCATCTGCTGCGAATGAAAAGATAAAATCGAGTAAGCAAAGATAAAAGATTGTTTCGCAATTCACGCGATAAACGCTTATTTTTATACGTTTTAAATAGGTTTTGAAACTCTCTCATAAAAAGGTTCAACAATTTTAGAAAAAAAGAATATGGATGGCGATCGAGTGTCATCCACGGTTCATCATATCTTCCTTCCAACACTCCAACTTTGGGAACATGTGTTGGAAGAGAGAGAGCGAGCAGCAGCAGTACGTAAACTTTAGGTACTGTCTTCACTTTGCTATAACGGTAGATCTTAAGGCGATGAGAGAAGAGTTACAGCCCGGATCAGAAATGGCAAATGGGGAATCGCGCGTGTGTCTAAATGAAAATAAAAATATGAACAGAATGAATTTACTAAAAGTGAAAAAAATCACTGAACATTAGAAACGCGTCACTCGTTGACAACGGAAACAAAATGGGGGACATCGTTGAATATGTTCGGAATAAGGATCCGTTAATGGTTCTTAAGCACCGACATTTGAGCAAATTCATTCTAGAAAATCATGAAAGTGCAAAGTGTTGCGGACTTTGACCAAAACGATGTCAGCGAAGAGAATAAATAAATTTTAAGAGGTTAAAGGCATCGATTGGATTAAAATTGGCGTATCGTGTTTTCGAACGTAGAGTTATTTATATTTAGAGTAACGCGAGTACATCGCATTTGAAATACTGTAGCCGTAAAGTCTGGAAAGTAGTAGTAGTAGTAGTAGTTCTGCGTCTCAACCGTCTTCAAAAGCGACTTATATTTACAGTTTATCTTTCGCCCTTCGTTCCAATTCGGTGTCATAATATCTAGGATTGTTTTTAACCGCCTTCAATGGACGTCCAATTTACGGACCTTTAGTAAACTTAAACGCTCATATTAGTTATAAGGTAAAATTTACTTCTAATGCTAAGCATTATACGCATTTAATTATTAAATATTAACAGTTTATTTAACTTAATGAATATTTCCAAATAGAAAGTAACGTAGGTAATATCGCGAGCGAAGCCGCCGCCGCCGCCGCCGCATGTCCCAAAACATAATTATTCCTCATGGATGATAATGAGGATGCAAACATGAGTGGAGCTCCAGAAAACTTACCTGGATCCGTGAGTTGCTTCTGAATTTCTTCCCTTCCAGAATGGCTTTCCCCATCGCTGGCTGAAATTATAAAAGAAAACCTATTTAAGCAAAGCTCAAAAAAATCAATGATAATATATTATCTTTTACTCTATCATAATTCTATATTGGTTTAGAAGTTGAAAAAATAGAACACTTTAAAAACAACAAAACAACACAGTGAATCAAAACTAAAAGTTTAAGCAGTTTAGGAGGGACGTGTATGGTGGTGTAGGAATGCTTAAGGACCCGCGGAGGGAGCTTCTGCTTCCCTTTATGAAAGTGAAAGCTGCATATAGGAGGAGGCTTTAGCCCGCTTCTTACGTCAACCAAAACAGGGACCATGATAGAATCCACTCTCATTATCGAGAAATAAAGGTCAGAGTGACGCGTACGCAGCTATGTCCGTTCGTTTTCTCATTGTATCAGTTGCTCGGAGACACTAGCACCGGACCTCCAAAATGTTAGCTATGGCCAAAAGGAGACCTTATAAAGGAGACCTATTTGTCCCGGTTGGTGGCGTTACTGCTCGTCTCAGTGCCCTCAGTTGGACGAAGGACGTAAAATAGATAAACCAACCAACCGACACTACTCTCATCTACTATTTCAGGTAAAATAACAAAACATGTATGTCTTTTTCAGACTTTTATTATTTATATATTTTTTTAAGTTTAAATGTGTATATTATTATTATTATTATTATTATTATGTTCAAAATATTTTGAACTGTTCATACAGTCGACGCCAAAGCCACAAACTGATCAACGATATTATCATACAGTATATTCTCATCACTGTATTCTCTCTAAGAGTTAATAAACTCTAAAATTTTGTTCTTAATTAAGAGTGAACAATAGAGTGTATCATAACCAAGATTTTGCCATTTGTAAAATAGTAAAGGAAACTTACCAAATCCAGGGGGAGGCTGTTCATATCCATATTCCAATTCAGGGGGAGGTTGTTCATATCCATGTTCCAATTCAGGGGAAGGTTGTTCATATCCATGTTCCAATTCAGGGGAAGGTTGTTCATATCTATGTTCCAATTCAGGGGAAGGTTGTTCAAGTAAATATCTTTCCTTCTCAATTTCTAAAGCTATAAAAGAAAATAAATTTAAGCCAAACCACAAACGAATGAACGATAAGAAATCCGAGGATTGTGACGAGGCGCATTTTATAACGTTATAATCATTCACACTCAAAAAGAGAACGTTTAATTAATAATGATCTTTTTAAATAAGAATTTACTTCAAAATCAAGTTTTCTCAACAACAACAACAACAACAACAACTTGAAAAACTATTAAAAAGATGTTAACTGTAAAATAAATCTTTATACTCGTCAGTAACATACTCGTTGAGAAGTTTGGTAAATGTCCAAAGAATTTTAAGAGAAACCAAACTAACAGCTCGTATATACAAGAACTGGATAAGATTAATTTTGTAATTCGTATAATCTCTAATGAAATGAGTTGGAATATAAACAAAAAATTTTTTTATCTCTAATTTTGAAGTAAATATATTTAAAAATGATAAGTAATTTATATCCACTAAAACGAGAGGTACATTTTAACTAATTTCGTCTTTGTGCTTTTTTAACATTTGTTAATTTTGATTAATAGAACGAATAATTTCAATATTAATAATAATGTTTAAAATTTCTCCACGACATTGTTTACTACACTCGCCCCAACAAGGCGACGAAATGAAGCGATCCACTCTAAACAAATTTGATCTGATCTACCCTAATCTAACCTAACTTTACTCTTAAAAGTTAATAAACTAAAACATTGTAAAATGTTAAGAGTTAACAACAGAGTGTATCACAACTAAAAGTTTGTTATTTAGAAGGAGTTTAGAAAAACTGACCGATATCAGGGGGAATGGGTTCATAATATTCATTCGTATCTGAAATTACAAGAGAGAATTTACTTTGACAAAATTTCAAACAAACAACCTATCTCAAAGTGAACTTAATTGCTTTCAAATTCCAACTGCAACTGATAGACTTCGACCAGTCAAATTTATGATTAAAGCAAAAATATGTTGTTGTTTTTTTGTCACAAATATTGAAATTAATTTGGTATTTCAGAAATCCTTTCTTTAAAACCTACCCGAAGGAGGATTTTGGTTGGCGTAACCTTCATAGTAACCTTCATAAGTAACGAAAACATGAATTATTAAGATCAGACATTATTGCGGTATCATATGGAGAGGCTGTCGCTAATAAATCTTAAAATGTTTAACTTGAATCCGGTATTTCTTTTTCCAAGCTATTAAATTTACCCGGAAAAGGACAAAGGTGATTAGCCGTTCATAGTTTATGTGAAATTTGGCCATTTTTCTCGAGTTTCTAGTAACATTTACACGAATGAGTTTTAGTGTATAATAATTAGTATAAAACCAGTTCGGAATTACTCCTATTGAATTCTTTCCGAAGTGGAAGGGAATGTGAAGAATTTTGGGGTGCAGTCAGAACTCGGGAAAGAAAATTTGCCAAGTGGAAAAAATACGATGAAGTGAGAACCAAGATTTTACTGTAGGAAAATTAGTGAGTTGATTATAAACCGCGATTACTGGCCTACGTTAAACTACATTTGCCATTTATTAGATCACTCTATATGAAATTATTGAGATCACGCTGCGTATTATCGCTTTATGTTGGCCGTTCATTGTTTTATCTACTATTTTAGTAGTTTCTGAAATCTTTGAAATTGTGCTTAATCTACCTCAACATCTTTACCCTATAGTATGAAAAGTAATTGTTCCACAATATACCTTTACGAAATCCCACTGGTTACATTAGTCCCCACTCTTCATGAATCTGTCTCGTTTTACTCTCGTAAAAGGTAGGTATATCTTTGGTTTTCTATGAGTAAACCAATAATGGATCAGAACGAGAACTTTATTATACCTCTTACATCGCGAACTTTAAGTTTTTCTGACAATCGCTTTTGGGGAACTTTATGAAAACCATTTTGAAAACCTAATTATAATGCAATATGTAAGAAAGCGATGAAATTTTGGAATGATAAACTTTGTGAGTGACAAAGAGAGAGGTAAAAGAATGATTACCTGGCACTGGTGTCGTCTTTTTACTTTCTTTCGGGGTCTGAAAGGAAAATAAAGGTAAGTGACAAAGCGAAATATTCATCTCTCCGTCCGTCTATCCGTTACTTAGTCACAATCAACCTTAGAGTATGGTTAGAGCACTGTTTTTATAGGGTTAAAAATAAAACTCTGGGATGCTCGCTAACCAAAGAGAAACTCCAGGGTAGAAAAACTTACGCAGGCACAGTGCCAAAAAGGACCAGAATGGTATTTTGAAAAAGCTATGAGGCCCATTTTCTCATTGTACTGTACAATATAGATTCAAAGGTCTTTCCACCTTTTTTATGACCATTGGTCGTAATTATCATCAAAGTAATGAGAAGAACGGTGATTGGTTGATACTGGCCAATCACAGTTGATTTTTCAAACATTTACTGTACAGCCTTTACTGCCCTGCCACGAGCGTGAAAAAACGGCGGAAACAAGCTTTTAATCTATATTGTGTATTCATGTTTTTTATTCTCAAACTATCTATCTACGAAGAGTGCCACTAAACGGCACTGCTTATTCATACTGGTACTATATTTATTCCATTGAACACTATCATATTACCTCAAATATTAATGAAGGAAACCTTTAAAATTAGTTACTTTATAAAACAAATTCAGATTTCAGAAAAGGGGATTGATTAGTAAATTTTCACATTTGCTTTAGCAAACGTTGTTAAGGGCAAAAACACTTTTCTACACTGATGGCAGCTTATCAAGTTGTATTAGAACGCGTCTGTGCAAAACTGTTCCGCTCATCTACAAAAAAAGAAATTAAGACATTAATTACTGCCCTTCTATTGTAGTTTTCAGGCAGGGGGGACTCTCCCCCCTCGTAGTCAGCAGAGGGAGGATTAAATGAGGGTGGGAGTAAGTGAAAAACGGTAACCTTTCTTACCTTCACGTACAATGTAACGAGAATAACGAATCCAACGCATACAATGAGCAGCAGGAGAGAAGCGATGATGGTGAGTGTGATAAATATTATTTTGGGATCAGGGCCTGGAAGGAATACGAGTAAAATATTGTAATGAATGAGGACAACTTTCGAAATCAGAAACGCTTCAACAACCGTGTTTTGATCTCTCATTTTATAGTTAGTCAAAATAGTTGCGTAAGTATTCAAATGAGGAAAACGTTTCGAATTTCAAAAGCGTCTCTTCTTCTTCGGGTGAAAACAAGAGACGTAAAATGCGGTCAAGACAAGGCCGATTAGGTAAAGGAAATGTACGGCTCGCAGCAAGGTTTAAGCAAAGGTTTTATTGCAGGATTTTCGCCGCATTTAAACAAAAATCATTCTGACCAATCTTCCTTGCCAATCCTCTCCATGCCCAATCCTCTCCATGCCTCTCCCGTTCCACGCACCACCATCACCTTTCTCTCGTCTGCATTCGCGCTTAATAGTCGCCTTTTACAAACTTCCACACACGCTTCATTCAGTCTCTGCGACTCTCGCTCACTTTTACCAATCAGCACTGCATCATACGCTTTTGGCAGAGATAATACCCATTCATTATGATTTACTTTGAGAACAACTTCTCGTTCCTGCCCTTACTTCTCTATGAAGGCGCCACAACCGTTTTCATCCAGTCCTCAAACTCTTTTTCTCCTTTCATGTCATTCTACGTACCTCTGCCACCCATTTTCTAACCTATTTTAATATCAACGTAAACATTTCCTGGAAAGATCACATATACTCTCTTTCTAAAACAGCTTCTAAGAGGTTAGGTGTGCTGTCCGCCTCCGCGGTTTCTTCACCTCCACTCAGTTACTCCCTCTGTACAGGAGTCTTGTTCGCCCCTGTATGGAGTATGTTTCTCATGTGTCGATTGGCTCAACCCACACAGCCGTACTTAACCAGGTGGTTATTGTATTGTATTTCGTCTCATCAATTCCCCGCCTCTAACTGATTGTCTTCAATCCCTCTCTCTTTGCCACAATGTTGCCTCACTCTCTCTTTACTATCGCTATTATAACGGACATTGCTCTTCTGAACGCTCTAACTGCAAGCCTCATCCTTTAAGGAGAGCACGCAGCACCAGACTTTCTACACTTTCTCATTCCTTTTCTATCCAACTCTGTAACGCGAGGGTTAATCGGTATTTTCAATCTTTCATCTCCTAAACCGGTCAACTCTGGAACAATCTTCCTCTCCATCTTTCCTCCTGTCTATGACCCCCATCTTTCAAACGCAGTGTCTAGGCACCTCGAAAACCCCGGTTCAGATCTTTTTTACCCTTCAGATCTTTTTTACCCTCTCTTTACTCCTCTATTTAGTCTCCACTTCAAAACTCTGTATTTCTCCATCCTATCTACTATTACTTTTTCTTGTCTAGCTTTTCTCATCTATACCACGTACACACATCCTTACGTTTAATAAAAGAGATTTACCTAAACACAAACCATTTCAACCTTTCACTATTCCTATTCTCACCTTGTACTCCAAATGTCTCTATAATACTCCATCTTCCGATCCATTCCAACTTTTGCATTCATATTTTCCACCACCATTACCTCGTACCCATTTTCCACCCGCGCATTTCATTTCCTTAGTCCCTCCAAAAACTCAACACAAAAGCACGACCTCGCCATTTCCTTTCTTACTTCAAACTTTACATACAGACACCTACATAGAACCCATCAATTTATACTCATACGTAAACTTACATAGTTCCTCTTTTATCAACAATGTCACTCCTCCTTTCAACCTCTCACTCGTTTCCTCAAGGTTACACCAAATCTTATTCCTTTCACTTCATACCATTCAAACTCATCATCATTTCTCCCAACTTTGCTTCACACATACCAAGTACATCATACAGGCCTTATGAGACGAGAAACGGGGGAGGGGAATGGGGGAAAATTCCGGGGGCCCTAACCCGAGGGAGGTCCCTACTAAATGCTAAGTTTAAATTTCTTTTGTTTCAAATAATTTGCACGTCCTCAGGAAGGACGTCTCAGAGAGAAGAGTTTCATTTGAGCGACGAGTGAATTTTAGCATCTTATTCTTTTCTAAATAAATAGTTTCGGCAACGGACGAAAGACGTTGTTTTCAAACTTATGTTAACTTTAAAATTTTATTAACGAAAGTTAAGAAAAGAAAAAAAAAGCTGCAAGATCTCAAGAGGCAGCACTTCATTCATCTTTAAGGCTTTGTGAAACTCATGAAGAAACCTTAATAAGAAAAGAGAATGATAAAAAAAAACACCACACCACTAAATGTATAATTGAAACTTCTCATGAAGCAGAAATTAGGTGAAAAAAAAAATTTAAAATTCATCTATTAGGATGAAAGAAACTATTGAAAGAAAAGAAATGAGAAGAGCAGGCGATAGAGACGCGAGAATAGCTGTGAGAATGGAAGAGACTGATGAAGAGAGCCTTGAGGAGAGAAGAAGATAAAAATAGTCATTTAATGATCAGCCGACCCCACCCGGAGGGTAGAATAGTCAGCCTACTCTCTGGCCGGTCCCAATTCCGGATAAAGAGGGAGGGTTGGTGTCAGGAAGGGCATCCGGCCGTAAAAAAAACCACGCCACAACCAAATGAGATGAGTCGAGATGATGATACGAGGACAGATAGGGCGTACCCCGTAAGCGACGCACAGATACATCGCCCTAACTCTGTGACAAGACGAGGGCTACCGCATCAAGAGCGGGCGCGGCTAAAGAAGCGAGCTCGGGAGGGATTGAGAATTGCTTCTCTGAACGTGGGAAGCGTGACTGGTAGAGGAGGAGAGATTGCGGAATTGATGAGGAGGAAAAGAGTGGATATATTGTGCGTGCAGGAAACTCGTTGGAAAGGTAATAAAGCAAAAGAGCTTGGAGAAGGCTACGGGATACAAACTGTTCTACAATGGAGCATCAGGGCGGGGAAGAAACGGTGTTGGAGTAATATTGTCGAAGGAAATGAAGGACGAGGTGGTGGAAGTAAACCGCAGAGGGGATAGAGTAATGGGTGTGAGATTGAATTATTGGCAGTGCGTATTGTATATCATCAGCGCATATGCACCACAGGTGGGCTGCACAGATGAGGAGAAGGATGCTTTTTGGAGATTACTGGACGGGGAAGTGCAGGCTCTAGAACAGTGGTCGGCGAACTTTTTTGGGTATTACCCCAAAATATATTTGTGTACAACGATATTACCCCCTAGACTTGAAATTATTTGTTCGAAAAAATATAACTGATAATTAGCCTCGCTTATTAAATAATAAATTTTTGTGCAATTATATTTATATGTTTATTGAGCCTTCATTACCCCCGAGATTTTCATTTTTACCCCATTTGGGGTAATTTACCCCGGTTCCCCGTCCCCTGCAGTCTAGAAGAATATGAGCGTGTGATTGTTGGCGGCGACCTTAACGGACATGTGGATAGGAACAATGAGGTAATTGAGGGAGTACATGGAGGTCAAGGATTTGAAGAGACAAACGCGGAAGGAGAAAGGATAATAGATTTCGCGGTTTCGTTCGATATGGCAGTGATGAAAACCTTCTTTAATAAGAGGGTAGAGCATCTCATTACATATAAGTGGGGTGGAAGGGTATCTCAGATTGATTATATGTTGTACAGACGGACACAACTGAGGGAAGTGAAGAACTGCAAAGTTATACCAGGGGATCATGTTACTGTAAGATAAGGTATGTTAGTGTAAGATAAGATAACACTTTCCAACGCCTCCACCACTCTTTCGGTTTCACTCTCCGCTTTTATTTCTCTCTCATTCCAGACACCAAAGTCAGATGAATCGTGGGTTAACGCCCACCCCACCTCCGGAGCTCCTAGAAAGATTGGCAGGAAGATATAACCGACGTAGGTTTCCAGTCCAACCGCCCACTTCTTTTAGTCTCCCCTGACGACATACCACATACCCACCAAAGGTTGTAACATTCCATCTATAAGTTCCCTATAAAATATAGGACAATAACAACACACACATCAAAGTTTTAATTTTTGCTTTTAACCCAGAAGGATTATGTTGTATTTTAGTTTTATAATGGAACTTATAACCTAACTTATAATATGCATCCTTTCAGGGTATTGTATACTTTCCAAACAAGATATCGTATGATTTTTGTGGAAGATATTGCGTTCATTTAGGCTATAAGTGGGTATAATTTACTTTCTATTTTAGTTATCTTAGTTTTGATTAATTTCCGCATTTAAGAAAGGCCAAAATTGAATTCTGCGCATAAAATTACCTAAAAAAAATACATCTTTTTATTAAAAATTAGCCAATAACTGAAACTGAGAAGATCCACTGATTAAATTATCACTCAATGTACCAGAGTTTACTCGGATCAAGTAAAGATAATTAATCCCCTCCCAACAGAAAAGGGAGGGACTATCTTTACTTGATCATTTTTTGGGAGGGATCATCTTTACTTGGTAAAGTTGGTAAAGTTTGGTTGGTTGGTTTAGTTCCAAAATTAATTGGATGTAAGCGAGAGTTCCTGAACTCGTACCTACAAGAATTTGTGTGGCATGAACGACACAAATACAATGTTTTCAATGATTTTTGCGACACACTTGCCAGCCAATACCGCTTTAATTAAAGTCTTTTTCCACCCCTCTTAATTTTTATCCAATAAATTGTAATAAATGAATTGGATCAAGTAAAGATAAGCACCCCAACCTTTTTTAGTTAGCTTTATAAGGCTAACTAACAAAAATATCACGACTTAACCTAACCAATCGTTAGGTCAACTGTACGCCATTGACGATTGGTTAGGTTAGGTCGTGATATTTTCGTTAGTTAGCCTTATAAAGCTAACTAAAAAAGGTTGGGGCTGCTTATCTTTACTTGGTCATTTTTGGGAGGGATTTGCTTTACTAGTGTGACCTGGGAGGGGTTATCTTTACTTGATCCGTTTACTCTTCATATAACTTTGGTTGTCACCAGAGCAGTCTTGGAACGTATTAATAATAATAAATAATAATAATAAATAATAATAATAATAAATAATAATAATAAGCCTGGAAGCTAAATTGGTAAAATTAAAACAGTTCTGCTGTTAGTAGGCTAGTGTTCATTTTATCAGTTAACTCAAAAAAATACGAGTAAAAAGTAACTATTTCAGAAATTATTAAAACTTTGTGATACGAAAAACAACAACAACAACAATAATAGCAGTCGCAACGAGTCATAACAAATGTTCAAACTGTTCACCGCCATGTTCAATGCAGAAGTTTTCAGCATGAATACGCGCTATTCCAAACTTACCACCGCATACTCGCCAACATTTTGAAAAGCAAAAGCTGTAGGATTTGTAAGGAATGCCAAGAAGTTCTGGAGCATGCCTCTCTTCCCGGGAAATGTTTGAAAATCTCACTTTAAATGATGCATTCTTGCAAATTCAAGGTTTCATATTATTTTCATGTTGTTCATGTTGATAATGTGAAAAAAAAAACTTGCTCCATGGTATTTCTCCCATTTATTTAATAAATAAATAAAATATTAATTTGAACGTGATTTTATTTTGCATATTAAAGATACTTTCCGAAATATATTGAAATGCGTATGATTAGTGTGTAAAATTGGTAGGCGGTAGAACAGCGTTCAAATCGGCAGAGCTGGGCACTTGCGGTTTTTTTTGCGGTACTGCGGTACTGCGGTACCACCGCACTACCAAACCGGGACCGCATAACGCAGTACCGCAAAGGATCGCTGAAAGTACAGCCTGTACTTTCAGCGATCCTTTGCGGTTACTAAGTACAGCGTTATGCGGTCCCGGTTTGGTAGTGCGGTGGTACCGCAGTACCGCAGTACCGCAAAAAAACCGCAAGTGCCCAGCTTTGCAAATCGGTACGGTTGGCAAGTATGAGTCATCATGTTGGCGAGTCTAAGCGTAGACCGAGAACTAGGTTTAGGAGTAAGCTTAGGCTGACCTAAGCTAGGCGAGGCCAGCAATTTAAGATGTCTCGGTTCTCATATGAGAAAGTTTCGTGTATTTCTGAATCGTAGTTCCTTTTTATTTGTGTATTTTTGGGTTAACTGATAAAATAAACATCCTGTATAAAATGCAAGCTTTTCATTGGTCGAACGGAAGTTAAATTATAACTAATCATACGTGTCGCTCCACCTTTTTAATCCATCCATCCATCGTGTTTGCCTATCAGGCAGGTCCAACTCATGTGTCCCGCCAAAGTGTTCTATCCTGAGCTATCCTTTTCATCTCATGATAGCTCCTGCCTGCCTTCAAATCATCCAGCATTGCTTTCCTTTTCCTTCCTCTCGGCCTTCTACCGTCATATCTACCCTCTATCGCCTCCTTCAACAATCCTTCTCCTCTCAACACATGTCTGATCCATTTCTTCTGTCCTTCTCTTATCACCTTAATGAGTCTTCTTTCGTCCAGTCAACATTAATATTCTTCAATATTTCCACTAGTTTCCTCCACTGGACTCTGTCAAAAGCTTTTTCAAAGTCAATAAAACAAACATACGTTTCCCAATCATGTTCCAGCACTCTCTCTACCATCATTCTCATAATACCAATAGCTTCTCTTGTTCCGCATTTTGACCTAAATCCAAACTGATCCTCTCCAATGTACTGCTCAGCTCTGTTCGTTAGCTTCTGGTTAGTATCCTTAGCATTATTTTTGATGCATGGCTGACCAAGCTTATGGTTCAGAATTCTTAACACTTGGTGACTCTCGTTTCTTGGGGATAGTAATCATAGAGACTCTCATAAAGTCAGCAGGCCAGTCTCCACTTTCATACATGTTTCTGCACAATACATACAATCTACTTCCACCTCATCTGCTTCCTCCATTTCGATGTTATTAGGTTTGTTCTCTTTATCATACAGTTCTTCAATATATTCAATCCATCTCTTTTTTATATCTTCTGGTCTTTTCAGTTTTTCTCCATTTCTCGCATTCCCAAGCTACGCGTACTTCTTTTCCATCTATTTATGTCCTTAACTTTTTGGTACATTAAATCAGTTCTTCCTTTCCTTTCTAATTCCTCCAATTCCCCGCACTACTCTCCAAGCCACATCTCTCTGCTTTATCAGTTTCTCTTCTCAGTTCGTTATTCAGCTGTCTGTATCGTTGTCTACCTTCTTCTGTATTTATACTCTTACATTTTCTTCTTCCTTCCATTTTGTCAAGCATCTCTGTAGTGACCCACCTGACCCAGGGTTTCCTTGCTTCTCTTTTCACATAACCGATATTTTCCTGTGCACTCTCCTTCATTGTATCCCTCAGTCTACATCATCTTTCTTCACTTGTCATATGAATGTGGCCGTTAGTTCTTTGCCTTCTTATCTCTTCATTCACCTTTTTAGCAAAAACTATCTTTTGTTCTCCCTTCAGTTTTTCAGTATCCCATTTCTTCCCTACTTTATTCTTTTTCAGAGTCTTCAGCGTCACTATATTTTCCATTACCACCAAGTTATAATCGGAGTCAGCATCTGCTCCAGGATAAGCTTTCCGAGTTCTTCACTGCATTCCTATATCTCTCTTACCAAAATAAAGTCAATTTGGAATCTTTCAGTGTCTCCTGGTTTTTTCCATGCGTATCTCCTTTTGTGATTTTGGAACCAAGTATTAGTCACCATTAGTTCTTGCCTCCCGCAAAATTCTACTAGCTTTTCTCCTCTCATTTCTTCTGCCTAATCCGAATGGTCCAACCTCCCTTCCGTCTTTCCCCTCTCCAATCACACTATTCCAGTTCCCTATGATTATTACGTTAGCATTTCTTCCATGGGCTTCAATTATTCCCTCTATTCTATCATACATTTCTTCTATCTCTTCTTCCAGATGGGCGCTTGTTGGCATATACACTCGCATGACAAATGTATCTACTTTTTCGCCTTTCATTCTTATCCACATGATTTTATCTGACACACAGTTTAACTCCTCTACGGTGTTTCTTATCCTTCCTCTAAGTAAAATAGCAACTCCTCTCTCAGCCCTGTCGCCACCAGAATAAATCACTCTGACGTCTCCACTAATAAAATCTCCTCCTCCTCGCCATCTGACTTCCGACAACCCCATGACATCTATGCTCAGCCTATTCATCTCTTGTTTGATGTTTTCTAACTTTTCTGGTCTGTTCATTTCCACGTCCCAATCTTTACTCCTTTGTTGGTGTCGCAGGGAATTCGCCTGATGACGACCTTGGAAGCCCTCCTGCTGCTGCTGTTTCCCCTGCCGAGCGCGACATTCCCTATCCTTTGACTGGCAACTCCGTTTACGCTGTTATTCCTATTTCTTTCTGTGGACACGTTCATGAGTTTATTAGTGAAGTGGTTACCATCATGCCAAAAGACATTCAGTTGGCAAGAAGAATTCGAGGGGAAAGAGCTTAATTAATAAGTTTGTTATCCAAAGCTTTTTCCTTGTACTCGAAAAAATTAATTTAGTAACACTCGACAAGGTTTGTGAATTTCCTCAGAACAGAGGAAGTATAACCTAAGACTTTTATTCTTCACATAAGCTCGAAATTAGGGTACAAAGTCTTCTAATTTCCAACTTTCTGCTTCGCAAGTAACATCATTTAACCTTTTTAATATCAATTAATTATTAAATTCATTGAAAGAACTTCACCTATTCATCATGATGATGATCTACAGATCTACAGAAGCTAAGGCTAACAAAGACCATAAGATCCACTTCAAGGTTAGCCCGAGAGAAAGGAAAGAGTAGGGGGTTAAGAGAAGAGAAAAAGGGGTTAAGTAAGGAGCAACACCTATCATTCGTGGGTTAACTTTCAATCAATAGGAGAGGGGTGAAAGATGAAAAGAAGTAAAATAAGAACGCTTACAAACCATGCAAACACAGTCTTAACTCACAGTCATACCATGCAAACTACAAACATGCAAGAAAAGAGTGTTAGACACGCAAAAAAAAAAAAAAAAAGTGGGTTAGTTTACGCTACGAGCTACATTTACGTTCATATTAGTCTTTTTTTTTTTTTATTGCTGGCATCACACGCTGGCATGTCAAGCTGGCATTCATCGTCAACAGAGTCATCCTCGAGCACCACCACCAGAGCTCCTGTTGCTAACTGTTTTTTTTTATTTTAAACAACGTTAATACTTTTAAAATGTCTGTCAAGACGGTTCTTAAACATATTAACGCTGGTGAACATATTAACGCGGGAAGATTATTCCATTTATCAATTACTTTAAACGTAAAGAAGTTTTTAGCGATATTAGTAATGAAACGTCTGCCACGCAACTTAAATCCGTTATTGCGAGTATTCCTATTATCGAAAGTGAACAATTTGTCAAAATTTACGTTATCGATGTTATTAACGATTTTGAAAACTTCAATAAGCCCCCCTTAATCTTCTAGTTTCGAGTGAATACAGGTCTAACTCTTTAATCCTATCTTCATAAGGCTTATTGCGCAATGACGGAATAAGTTTCGTGGCACGACGCTGAACCCTTTCTAACCTATCAATATCCTCACGCAAGTACGGGCACCAAAACTGAACTGCATATTCTAAATGAGGCCTGACTAGGGACTTGTAAAGGGGCAATATAATATCCTTCGATTTAAATTCGAAATTACGCGCTATGAAGCCTAACATCCTATTAGCTTTTGCGCAAGACTCCAGGCACTGGTTCCTAACCTTTAAATCCTTAGATACGCGTACGCCTAAATCTACTTCCTCGTCAACGCTCGCTAACTCCCTATCATCCATCGTGTACGTGTAATTATTGTTGCGAGAACCTATATGCAAAACTTTACATTTGTCTACGTTAAATTGCATCTGCCACTTATCTGTCCACTCCATAATCCTATTTACATCGTCTTGGATCCTATTTCTATCGTCCTCGTTAACAACCTTACCGCCTATTTTAGTATCGTCCGCGAATTTTGACACGTTACTAGTCAATCCTACATCTATGTCGTTAATGTAAATTACGAATAGCAATGGGCCTAACACTGAACCCTGTGGGACACCGCTACCTACATCTAACCACCCCGATTCACTACCATTAACTACGACCCTCTGTCTCCTAGCACGAAGCCATTCTTCTAACCAGTTAGCTACCTGACCGCGTATACCGTGCGCTTTAACCTTCGCAATTAGTCTCCTATGCGGAACTGTATCGAACGCCTTTTTAAAATCTAAATAAATAACGTCAGCTCTATGCCTATCGTATTCGCGCACTATTTCGTTATAAAATTCTAACAAATTAGTTAAACAAGACCTATGGCGTCGAAACCCATGCTGACTACTATTAATCAAATCTCTACTTTCTAAGTGATCGATGATACGATCCCTAACTACGGATTCCAAAAGTTTACCGACAATTGACGTTAAGCTAATGGGCCTATAATTGCTAGCTACTGCGCGGTCGCCTTTTTTAAAAATAGGCGTGACGTTAGCTAATTTGAAGTCTTCAGGAATAATCCCCGTTTCGAGTGACTGATTAAAAATCTTCGTTAAGGGGCCTACGATAACTTCTTTCAAATCTTTCAAATGTCTGGGATAAAAAGCGTCAGGGCCTGGAGCCTTGCTAACTTTTAGCCTATCGATATAATGCGCAATCTCAGCCTCGTAAACAGTTATTTCATCCAAAATAGTCTCGCTACTAAATGGAACGATATCGTCCACGTCGGGGACATTATTTACGTCTTCTACGGTAAAAACTGTCGCAAAAAAGTTATTGAAAATACCCGCCATCGCCTGAGCGTCAGAAGCCAAAGCGCCATTAACATCCACTAGAGGGCCTATGTTATCTTTTACCGGCTTACGATTATTACGTATTCAAAAAACTTTTTTGGATTATGTTTACTATCCGCAGCTATAAGTATCTCTAAATTACGCTTGGCATTCCTAACTGATCTTTTAACCTGACGTCTAAGCTCGATATATCTATTAAAGTTAGCTGCCGGCCATTGCGCTTACTAAGTCTATACGCTCTATTACGCTCGTTTATAAACTCTCCTATTTCCCTAGTCCACCACTTCGGCCTACCACGATTTCTAGCGCGCTTGGGCCTACGAGGAATAAACTCCCTTTCAATATTCCTAAAACTTTCTTTAAACGCCACCCAACGCAAATTTGTGTCATTGCCCATAAATAAGTTATCCCAGTCCACTACTCTCATCCTATCAGCAAAACTATCAAAATTAGCCCTACGAAAATCAGGGACTTCTATTACGTTACTATCCTGGTGTTTTCTATCAATAACTTAAACCTAAGAATTTGATGATCACTACATCCTAAACTCTCGCCTACTTCTAAACCTTCGACTATATTCTCGCCGTTCGTCATCACCAAATCTAAAATATTGTCACCGCGCGTTGGTTCGGTAACTATCTGTCGTAAAAAGTTATCGTCCATAAACTCAACCAATCTCAAACCCTCCTCATTACCAGTAAAATTCTCGTAATTAACATTAGGGCAGTTAAAGTCTCCGACAATTATACTATTCCGATTGTCAATAAAATTACCAAGAAGTGAGTAAAATCTAGTATCTGTATCGAGGGGTTGAACGGGAGGTCTATAAACAACAACAAAATTAAAACTAATACTACGCGCCCTAACTTCAACACATATCGCATTAATTGCTGCCGGAAAATCTAACTTAACCTCGATACCCTAAGGGAATTACGAATGTACAGCAAAACGCCTCCACCAAACCTATGTAACCTATCATTAGTAAAGAGTTTAAAACCCGGTATATCAAGTTCCCCCAACAAGTCCCGAGTCACGGTATTTAACCAAGTTTCAGTGATAGCAACTATATCATAGTTGCCGGAATAAATTATCGCCTTAAATTCATTTAATTTATTTCTAATACTACGCGCGTTACAATAAAAGACGTTTAAGTTATTTTTTACCACGGGCCCGCGTTTTAAACTATTTATCACGTCGGGCCCGCGTTTCCCGGACCCACAACGTTTAAAGAAGGCTTCGACCTATACAGCTTTCGCACGTTTTCGTCTATTAACCTACCTAGCCTAGCATTACCTATTTCATTAAAATGCACCCCATCTTTTATAAAAAGGCTAGGATCACTGAATTCGGACCACAGCTTTACGAAGGGTACATTTTCCTCAGCACAAATCTCTTCTAATTTGTTATTCAAAAATATTGTTTTTGACGTAATTCTAAGACCCAACCCGTGCCTAGGGGTAATACCTAGAACTAAAGACCTATCTGACCTCGCCTTCAGGGACCTAATTAACCCCCTATATCTCTCCAAAAGGTCAGGCACTCTCGTATCGGGCCTATACGAGTCGTTGCCTCCTACCATCGTCACCAACATTGAGTGACGGGAGGCAACGTCAATCCTATCCACTTCGTCTCTAACTCTGTCAACCCTGGCCCCTGGGAGACAGACCCTCCTCCTCTTGGTTGGATGCCGTTTAACGAACTCTTTGTCCATGTGGCGCACTAAAGAGTCCCCGATTAAAATAGTTTCCCCCTCATTCACGTCCCTTTCCAAATGGGCGAAAGGGTTCGAAACCTCGATAGGGGGGGATTCCTATCACCTAACGTACGCGGCCTAGCTCCACCCTTAACCTCTCTAAATCCCTCGCTATCTACTACTCTCGGACTAACCTTAACCTCTTCCTCAACTCTATCTAACCTTCCCGACAAGCTACCTAAACTAGAAACTAGGTTACGCACCTCACCCTTCAAATTACTAACGTCTTCAACGTTAGTATTGGTTCGGCTTCCGTCAACCGTAGCCCTACCCCTGCCCTCATCAAGCGTTGCAAGTCTTTCCGCTACCTCACGTACACTGCGTTTTATGTCAACTAATTCCTCCATGAACTCGCAAAAGAAACAAACTGATCTATCGGTAATCGCCATTGGACTGCCGTTATAATCCTTAAATTCCGAATACCACCGGTTTACCCTACACCTAACACACGACGCTTTCTGCGACGGCATCGCGCAGTTAAAAATTAGTTTAAACCGTCACAGGTATAAGTTAAATTAAGCCGGCGCGCTATGAAAACTTCTAAATCGCTAAAAACCACTAATATTCAATTACTTAACTATAACAACGTAAATTTAAACGCAAGTACAGTATATCAAATTCAAAACTATCCAAAAGTAAAATTCTCAGCAATATATAAAAGTAGATGCAAAATCAGAGAGCTCAGGAAATGCGTCCGTTCAGTACAGAGTCTGGCTGACGAAATGAGTACAGAGTCTGGCTGACCCAAATAAATGCAAAAAAACTTCACTTTTTCTACGTGAAAGTCACAATATGATAATAAAAACCAATTCGTTTTTCTGTATCCACCCGAAGAGGATGCCAGTGGGCATCGAAACTGTTGTGGAAATAAACTCTGTCTATTAGAGTGGGTTTTTATTATCAAATTAACCCAAATATGTAATTATGGGGTTGCGTAGAACTGCCACTAATCGGTGTTACATCAATCGGTGTACAGTGTCACACTGGCTTTTGTAAACGTATGAAAAGGTTGAATTAATAATAAGAAAAATCACACTTACAAATCATTATTATTTATTAGTGAAGAAAAGCAACTTCAGTTATAAATTCAGAAAGAAAATAACTCGTAATAAATTGAATGTTACGATCCTTAAAGCGGCAAAGAAGAGTATTAATAAGGAGTGGGGGAAGATCAGAGACTGGCACAGCGCTCGGGCCAGACGAACGCGGCCCATCGCGATAACTCCCGCATTGATATTGAGCAGCATTATCAGAATTTGAACTCCCCCTGACCTCAGTGTATGTATGCGTGCGTAATTCCTTTTGAAAACCTACCCGAAGGAATCAGTCCATTAGTTCTACCCTCCGGAACGTGTTCGTCATCAACTGAAAAAAAAACCTCGTGTTATGCATTACACAAATTATATTTTACTCTCTCTCTCTCTCTCTCTCTCTTCTCTCTCTCTCTCTCTCTCTCTATATATATATATATATATATATATATATATTTATACACACACTTTTAAATCCTGTCAAAGGTTAAGCCTTTGGCCTCACCTGACACCTAGAGCTTAACGTGAAATCTGAACCACGAAGGAAGTCAGAAATTACAAAGTCCTCGTCCGGACTCGATCTCGCGACCTCCCTATCAGCAACCCAATGTCTTACTTAACCACTAAGCTACCCGCAAAGTACCCATTTATCAACCAATTTTTGTATTGGATGATGAGTAGCTGCGTGAGCTAAGCGCCACATTATTATTATTATTATTAATATATATAGGCCCCTATGTTAGGTTAGGTTAAGTAACTGCGTAATGTTCGAACATAGCACGTACGTACACTGCTTGTACGTATGTATTATACACGTGTATATAAAAAGAGGGAGTGTGTACGCGTGAATGTGTACACATTTGATGCTTAAATTGAATAGTCTCGTTTTCATCTTACCTTCACCGTCGTCGTGTTCGGGTCGGGGCCGTGAAGGGAAAACATCTTCATAAAATATATCCACTCCAGACTGGTTATAAGTCGCCACCAAAAACTCTTTTGCTTCCGAAATGTGTAATCGAACGTGGGCGAAGTAATGGTGTCCATAATTTGGATAATGCTGAAAAAGAGGAAAGAAAACAAATGTTAAATTTAACCTTTTTTAAAACGACTTTTTTTTACATTAAAACGAAAACATTTGCAATTTTCACCTTTATTGAAACGAACACGCGTACGCGCAATGTTCGCTTTCCATACAGAACCGCGACATTTTCACGCGTTCATTTCTGTATCACGACATTCGCCCAATTTTTAAAACCAAACTTAGCTTAGCCTAACCTCACCTAACCTAGCCTAGCTCAGCGAAACCTAACCTAGCTTAAATTAGCTTAGCGAAACCTAACCTAGCTTAGCTTAGTCAAACCTAACCTAGCTTATCTTAGCCTAACCTTACCGAGTCTAGCTTAGCCAAACGTAACTTATCCTAGTATAGCCTAACCTAAATTATATCCCCTTTTTTTCCCCGCTAAAAGAAACCATTTATAAATATAATTCACCGCGACACTGCGAATGTCGGGATACGCACGTCGTTTAAAAGTTAAATTTAAATAGACGTAAAAAGCGTCACCCCATGTTTGGATAAAAAGACATCTTTAGTCCTTATATTGAAATATTTTTCCGCACCACATTTTAATCGAACCTTTATTAATTAATTAATTAATTTAACCTTCATTAATTAATTAATTAATTTAACTTTTATTAATTAATTTAACATTTATTAATTAATGGCTTCCTTTAAAAGGGGAAAAATTAACCTCAATTTACCTTTTCCTCAAAAAGGGAAATATTGAAATTATCAACGTAGTATTTGTCACCAGAAAGGGTATCGGAGAGTTGCGAACCTTCGTCGCATTTGTCATTCTTCAGATAAAAACGATAAACCCAAAGATCAACTGAAGAAAGATAACGTCCCTCATCTGTGATATTTCTGCACACGACCAAAGATGTCGATCCCAAAGTAACGTTTAGATTAAAGTCAGTCGTTGAGAAAAACTCAATCGTGGAAAGTTTTCCTTCGAATATTGAAGGAAAAGTAAATTTTTCCCAAGAGGGAAAGTAATATTTCAAACCTGAAAATGTTTTTTCAAATAATAAAAAGTTTAATTTTAAATATTTGTTTAATTAAACATTTTTTATTAAATAAATATTCACGAAAACAATTAACATTTTTAAAATAATCAATATTTTCCCTCTTTTAAATAAGCAAAGTAATCATTATTTTTTGATTTATTTTTACTTATTTATTTATTTTTATTTACTTATTTATATTATTTTTTTTATTATTATTATTATTATATATATATATATATATATATATATATATATATAGTTTATATATTTTTGGGGATAAAATACAAAAATGAAGTCGTTGAAATGAATGAACAAATGAACATTTTTGCAGGAAATCCGCCATTTGGTCGAAACGGAAAATCATCGAAATGAAAATTATCGAAACCTAATTTAACCTCATACTCAGCCTAATCTAACTTAGCCCAGTTACACCTAACTTAACTCAGTTAAATATAACCTCATACGAGTAAATTTAACCTCATCACTTCTACCATAAACGTAGTAGTCTGATCTTTTAAGTTAGGTTAGATTAAGTTTCGATAATTTTCAGTTCCGAGAAAAAAAGATTTTCTGTGACCATATATATATATATATATATATATATAATGATGGGGCTGTTTACCCTCCTTCGCAAAATCTAAGTATGACGGACGGGACCTAAAGCTTTACATGGGATCCGAACCTCGAGTCATTACATAATATTGACGCAGAAAGAGGACAGTCTCCCATCTAACTACTACCCAGACCCAATGTCGCTTAACTCCGCTGATCGACGGGAAGCGGTGTTACGACACTCGCCACAACGTATATATATATACCGAGTGTTTCAAAAGTCCCTCACTAATTTGATTTTCAATTTTCTTTGTAGCTAATCGACCAACGACGTTCATCTTGTGGTAAACTCTTACTCAGTAGTTGAGGATTTTTTTGAGTCTACATTTGAAGTTTTGCTCCGTTTTCTTCTGCTACCATGCTGACTCTAGAGCAGAGGTGTAAAATCGCTGCATGGCAGGAGGTTTTTCAATCTGTGGTCGAAGTGCAGCGACGATTCCGGGCAGTCTACGGACAGCATTATGCACCGGATAGGAACACCATCGTCGCCACCCACCGGAAGTTTATGGAGACCGGATCCGTAAAGGACAAACCACGATCAGGAAGACCTCGAAGTGGGCGGAGTGAGGAGAATGTCGAAACTGTCCGTGAGGCGTTTACTCAGAGTCAAGGAAAGTCCATTCGGCGAGCTGCTGCGGAACTGAACATCAGCGCGACATCTATCCAACGGATTTTGCGGCGTGGTCTCAAGCTGTATCCGTACAAGATCCAGGTGGTTCAGAAGCTGGAACCTCAAGACTACGATTGCCGGGTGGAGATGTGTGAGACACTGCTGCATCACTACGAAAGAGACCCATCGAGCCTGGAGCACATGTGGTTCAGCGACGAAGCTCTCTTCCACCTTTCTGGTCGCGTCAATCGGCACAACACCCGCATCTGGGGAACTCACAATCCTGCGGAGATCCGTGAACATGAAAGGGACACGCCGAAATTGGTCGTCTGGTGTGTCATCTCCTCAGCTGGGCTGATTGGTCCGTTCTTCTTCGAGGATCAAGATGGAAATTCCGTGAACGTCAACGGAGACAATTACCTTCGTATGCTTCAGGAGTTCTGCATCCCCCAACTGTCAGCTGTAGCTGACATGCAAGAAGTCATTTTCCAGCAAGACGGTGCCCCTGCTCATTACTCGCGTGAGGTTCGCTCATTTCTGAATAAGCAGTTCCCGGATCGGTGGATTGGTCGCCGTGGTCCCATCGAATGGGCTGCTCGCTCGCCTGA
>JAJOZX010002774.1:55000-122500 GCA_023014485.1 Bathynomus jamesi
TACCAGCAGTCTGAAAAAGAAGGAATGAATTAGATTCACTGCAATATTAATTAGGAAATGGGTAAATATTCGTTTTAACACGCATCTCGCTAAAGAATTGAAAGCATGTTTTTCTTATGTAATTTGATGCATACTCTTTGAAAATGACCTTCATTTCCTTGGGAAATGTGCCGTTTTTTCAGAAATGACTCGAAGTCATTTCTGGAAAAACGGCACATTTCCCGAGGAAACGAGCGTTGTTCATACACAAATAAATTTTGAAATAAATCGCTGCATTAATTTCTTGAAAGTAACGGGTATCATAGACCGTAGACCAATCAGAGGCAAGCCAATCCAACGAAATCCCCTTTCACCTGTACTAGCTAATTTATATATGGAATTTTTTGAGAGTAGAATTTTGCCTACGATTGTTAATTTTAACCTGGTTTGGTACAGGTATATAGATGATATTTTATGCCTTTGGCCTAAAAATTTGGATGTGGACTTATTTCTTGGTAGGCTCAACAATTTAGTCCAAAAAAAAATAAATAAATAAAAAAAAAATATTAAGTTTGCAGTTGAAAAAGAAAATGATGGAAGCCTATCTTTTCTTGATCTAAAAATTTGGAGATGCTCTAATCAGTTCAAATATGAAGTCTACCGTAAGTCTACTAATAATAACTCTTATGTGCACTTTTATTCTGACCATTATCCTTCGATTAAATCCTCTATTTTCTCTGCTATATTTCTTCGAGCATTGAGAGTTGTCAGTCCTGAATTTTTAGATTCCGAGTTATGCAATATCATGAATATTGGTACTAAATTATGTTATCCTATTTCATTTTTAGATAACTGTCTTAAGAAAGCCAAGAATAGGTATTATAATAATGTAATTGTAAAGGAATTTCAGCGTAAAAATATCGTTAGCCTACCTTACCATGTTAATTTTCAATACCTTCCAACTGTACTTAAAGCAATTGGCATTAATGTAATCTTTAAGTATAATAATACTGTTAAATCACGCCTAATAAAGAATAGCCCTGATAATGTTGTTGGTTGTGTGTATTCGATCGGATGTACACAATGTGACTCAGTATATATAGGCCAAACCGGTAAAACGTTAGATATTAGGGTAAAACAGCATAAATATGCTTGTAGAACAGCTAATAATTCCAATGCTTTATTTAACCATATGTATAGATGTAACCATCGCATCAAGTGGGATAGTTCTAAAGCGCTTGTTAAAAACAGAGATATAATAGAAAGAAATATTCTAGAATGTGCATTTATTCATTTTAAAAACAATTTCAATAACAGTGCTGGGACGTATAAAATTGACGATATGTTAAAATTTCTTTTCTCTCTCATTAACCCTTGTTAAGTATGTGCTAATTGTTTTGTTTTTCCTGTACGTTGTATATATTTATGGGCATCTCGCCTTTTATCTTCATTCCCTGACGAGGTGTAGCTTTGAATCACGAAAGGCCTTGGAATCGTTTTTCTTTTTCCTTGTGGGTTTGCAGATATATATATATATATATATATATATATATATGATGAATAAAACCACGAAGGGAAAAAAAACACAAAGTGGTGCTCAAGCGCTTTCGTCTAATGACATCCTCAGGAACACTGGAGTGAAAGGAGAGTTGAAGGCAATACATAGGTTACAAAAATAAACATATATATATATGTATAGAATAAATTGTGGGAGGAGCAAACACGTTTGTATGGAAAAATGACACTTTTAGCACTTTGGCCGAAATTCAACATAAATTCAAATGGCTTGTTTATGAAACAGGTCACAAAAGAATAAAGAAATAAAACTAAATATAAATATAAATTGGAAAAAAAAATTACAAAATAATGCCTTAGTGATATATACGTCACAGCCTAAATAACCATAAAGAAATAAACCAACAGATAAAAAACCAAAAATTGTAAGTGGAGTCTACAAATTCAAGCTCAAAAGGAAAGTTTACAATCAATTTAATAGATGATGCGAAATTGATATATATGTCACAAAGAAATAAAGAAATAAACAAAAAATAAATAAATAAATTGAAAAATAAATTTTAAGAGAGGCACACAAATTTATAAGAGAAAAAATTACCAAAGGTTTTTTAGTTATTGTCTGAATCATGCATACTATGGTCACAAACGAATAAAAAAGTACAACCAAGTATATATTGTAGTTGTATTATTTGTAATTTTTCCAATTTATATTTATTTTTATTTCTTTATTCTTTTGTGGCCTACCGATTTTTCAGACAATAATTATAAAAACCTTTGGTAATTTTTTCCCTTATGCATATATATATATATATATATTCCTTATATATTGCGTTTATATTTCGTATATATACCTTATATATGTTGTATATATTTTTATAGTGCTTTATATATCATCTAGGCATCATTTTGTTTTCCAATTTATATTTACTTGTACTTTTTTATTCGTTTGTGACCATAGTATGCATGATTCAGACAATAACTAAAAAACCTTTGGTAATTTTTTCTCTTATAAATTTGTGTGCCTCTCTTAAAATTTATTTTTCAATTTATTTTTAATTTTTTTTGGTTTATTTCTTTATTTCTTTGTGACATATATATCAATTTGGCATCATCTATTAAATTGATTGTAAACTTTCCTGTTGAGCTTGAATTTGTAGACTCCACTTACAATTTTTGGTTTTTTATCTGTTGGTTTATTTCTTTAGGGTTATTTAGGCTGTGACGTATATATCATTAAGGCATTATTTTGTAATTTTTTTCCAATTTATATTTATATTCATTTTTATTTCTTTATTCTTTTGTGACCTGTTTCATAAACAAGCCATTTGAATTTATGTTGAATTTCGGCCAAAGTGCTAAAAGTGTCATTTTTGCATACAAATGTGTTTGCTCCTCCTACAATTTTTTCTATACTTACTATATATATATATATATATATATATATATATATATATATATGTTTATTTTTGTAACCTATATATTGCCTTGAACTCTCCTTTCACTCCAGTGTTCCTGAGGATGTCATTAGACGAAAGCGCTTGAGCACCACTTTGTGTTTCTTTTTCCTTTCGTGGTTTTATTCATCATAAATATTTTTCACGTGTCACTTTCGTGAAATAATTTTCATATATATATATATGTGTGAGGGATGAATTTCACAATAAAACACGTGAAATGAATAAATGCTGCAAACCCACAAGGAAAAAGAAAAACGATTCCAAGGCCTTTCGTGTATTCAAAGCTACACCTCGTCAGGGAATGAAGATAAAAGGCGAGATGCCCATAAATATATACAATGTACAGGAAAAACAAAACAATTAGCACATACTTAACAAGGGTTAATGAGAGGCAAAAGAAATTTTAACATGATATCGTCAATTTTATACGTCCCAGCACTGTTATTGAAATTGTTTTTAAAATGAATAAATGCACATTCTAGAATATTTCGTTCTATTATATCTCTGTTCTTAACAAGCGCTTTAGAACTATCCCACTTGATGCTATGGTTACATCTATACATATGGTTAAATAAAGCATTGGAAGTATTAGCTGTTCTACAAGCATATTTATGCTGTTTTACCCTAATATCTAACGTTTTACCGGTTTGGCCTATATATACTGAGTTACATTGTGTACATCCGATCGAATACACACAACCAACAACATTATCAGGGCTATTCTTTATTAGGCGTGATTTAACAGTATTATTATACTTAAAGATTACATTAATGCCAATTGCTTTAAGTACAGTTGGAAGGTATTGAAAATTAACATGGTAAGGTAGGCTAAGGATATTTTTCGCTGAAATTCCTTTACAATTACATTATTATAATACCTATTCTTGGCTTTCTTAAGACAGTTATCTAAAAATGAAATAGGATAACATAATTTAGTACCAATATTCATGATATTGCATAACTCGGAATCTAAAAATTCAGGACTGACAACTCTCAATGCTCGAAGAAACATAGCAGAGAAATAGAGGATTTAATCGAAGGATGATGGTCAGAATAAAAATGCACGTAAGAGTTATTATTAGTAGGCTTACGGTAGACTTCATATTTGAACTGATTAGAGCATCTCCAAATTTTTAGATCAAGAAAAGATAGGCTTCCATCATTTTCTTTTTCAACTGTAAACTTAATAGATGGGACTAAATTGTTGAGCCTACCAAGAAATAAGTCCACATCCAAATTATTAGGCCAAAGGCATAAAATATCATCTATATACTTGTACCAAACCAGGTTAAAATTAACAATCGTAGGCAAAATTCTACTTTCAAAAAATTCCATATATAAATTAGCTAGTACAGGTGAAAGGGGATTTCCCATAGCCAATCCAAACGACATAACATAAAACTTATTTTCAAACTGAAATTTACAATCTTTGACACAGCTTAATTAACTCAATAAGAGTGTTGTGTTGAACAGGGAAAGAATATTCAGAAATCTTATCTTTTAAAAAATCAAGTAGGTCATCAAAGGGACTTTTGTGAATAGCGAGCATACATCGAAGCTTACCAATTTGAAATTAGGGTCATTAGGGAACTTCAGTTTGTCAATAAGATCCATGCTATTTACAATATGTGACTCAGAAATAGAGCCAACTAACGGTGTTAATAAACTAACTAACCATTTTGATAGCTTATAGGTTACGGAGCCCACTGAGCTAACAATAGGCCTCATGGGATTATTAACTTTGTGTGTTTTTACTAAGCCGTACAGATATGGTAGTGACGAATTGATACTAAGAAACTGCTGTGAAAGCCCATTATAGTTATTTTTTAATATTTCTCTTAATTTTCTGTTAAACATTTTATTAACATCCTCCAATGGGTCTCTATTTAGAGGTTTGTACGTGTCACGATCACTTAATAACGTATTCATCTTTTCAACATAGCTGTTTTTGTCCATGATGACGATCGAATTGGATTTGTCCGCTTTAGTAATATGTAATGAATCATTATTTTTCAGTGTTTTTAGGGCTTTTTCAAACCTCAAAGGATAATTCGATTCAAACTTCGTATTAAAAGCACTATACACACAACCTTTGGCTAAAGTCACCTCACTTTCGGAAATATTACTATGTTTTTCAAAATTAATAAAAGACTTAGCAATCAGTAAACTGCTGGGCTTTTTTGGGACTGAGAAACCTAACCCAAAACCTAACGCACATTTCGTATTTGAAAAACATAGTAATATTTCCGAAAGTGAGGTGACTTTAGCCAAAGGTTGTGTGTATAGTGCTTTTAATACGAAGTTTGAATCGAATTATCCTTTGAGGTTTGAAAAAGCCCTAAAAACACTGAAAAATAATGATTCATTACATATTACTAAAGCGGACAAATCCAATTCGATCGTCATCATGGACAAAAACAGCTATGTTGAAAAGATGAATACGTTATTAAGTGATCGTGACACGTACAAACCTCTAAATAGAGACCCATTGGAGGATGTTAATAAAATGTTTAACAGAAAATTAAGAGAAATATTAAAAAATAACTATAATGGGCTTTCACAGCAGTTTCTTAGTATCAATTCGTCACTACCATATCTGTACGGCTTAGTAAAAACACACAAAGTTAATAATCCCATGAGGCCTATTGTTAGCTCAGTGGGCTCCGTAACCTATAAGCTATCAAAATGGTTAGTTAGTTTATTAACACCGTTAGTTGGCTCTATTTCTGAGTCACATATTGTAAATAGCATGGATCTTATTGACAAACTGAAGTTCCCTAATGACCCTAATTTCAAATTGGTAAGCTTCGATGTATGCTCGCTATTCACAAAAGTCCCTGTTGATGACCTACTTGATTTTTTAAAAGATAAGATTTCTGAATATTCTTTCCCTGTTCAACACAACACTCTTATTGAGTTAATTAAGCTGTGTCAAAGATTGTAAATTTCAGTTTGAAAATAAGTTTTATGTTATGTCGTTTGGATTGGCTATGGGAAATCCCCTTTCACCTGTACTAGCTAATTTATATATGGAATTTTTGAAAGTAGAATTTTGCCTACGATTGTTAATTTTAACCTGGTTTGGTACAAGTATATAGATGATATTTTATGCCTTTGGCCTAATAATTTGGATGTGGACTTATTTCTTGGTAGGCTCAACAATTTAGTCCCATCTATTAAGTTTACAGTTGAAAAAGAAAATGATGGAAGCCTATCTTTTCTTGATCTAAAAATTTGGAGATGCTCTAATCAGTTCAAATATGAAGCTACCGTAAGCCTACTAATAATAACTCTTACGTGCATTTTATTCTGACCATCATCCTTCGATTAAATCCTCTATTTTCTCTGCTATGTTTCTTCGAGCATTGAGAGTTGTCAGTCCTGAATTTTTAGATTCCGAGTTATGCAATATCATGAATATTGGTACTAAATTATGTTATCCTATTTCATTTTTAGATAACTGTCTTAAGAAAGCCAAGAATAGGTATTATAATAATGTAATTGTAAAGGAATTTCAGCGTAAAAATATCCTTAGCCTACCTTACCATGTTAATTTTCAATACCTTCCAACTGTACTTAAAGCAATTGGCATTAATGTAATCTTTAAGTATAATAATACTGTTAAATCACGCCTAATAAAGAATAGCCCTGATAATGTTGTTGGTTGTGTGTATTCGATCGGATGTACACAATGTAACTCAGTATATATAGGCCAAACCGGTAAAACGTTAGATATTAGGGTAAAACAGAATAAATATGCTTGTAGAACAGCTAATACTTCCAATGCTTTATTTAACCATATGTATAGATGTAACCATAGCATCAAGTGGGATAGTTCTAAAGCGCTTGTTGAAAACAGAGATATAATAGAACGAAATATTCTAGAATGTGCATTTATTCATTTTAAAAACAATTTCAATAACAGTGCTTGGACGTATAAAATTGACGATATCATGTTAAAATTTCTTTTGCCTCTCATTAACCCTTGTTAAGTATGTGCTAATTGTTTTGTTTTTCCTGTACATTGTATATATTTATGGGCATCTCGCCTTTTATCTTCATTCCCTGACGAGGTGTAGCTTTGAATACACGAAAGGCATTGGAATCGTTTTTCTTTTTCCTTGTGGGTTTGCAGCATATATATATGAGATAGGATTCCTCCTAAGGAGACGTCGTTTAATATTCAAGATGAAGGTAAAAGACGTAGAATACTGAAAGCATGTTTAATATAAGTCCAATCGACAACGTTTCTGGTTACCTCACCCATCATCAGGCTTTTATTAAAAAGAATAAACTAAAATTAATAAATAACACAAACATAAGCAAATGAAAATTGGTAAAACGTAAGGTAGCCAAAAATTTAAAGTTTTTAGAAAAAAGGTATACCCTAAGAAGTGATTCTGGCTGTTTCCCCCTCTATATTAATTAGCTTACAACCAACCATGTTTTCCTTCTGTACTGTTTTCTTGTCCTGTCTAGTTCCTTTAGGAGTTTAGGTCATGTGTCTGATAGAGGTACGTTTCTGTGTTTTTACTTGCTTTTACCGATTTTATTTTTATATTAATTTTTTCTTTTACTTATTTTTTATCTTTCTATGATGGTGTTAGTTTAGGTCTTATCATTTATATCTAATTTTACTGTGACTTTATATCTTTAATTGCATTTTCTCACCCCTTTATTTTGTTCTTAGGTTATACCTTTTCTTTTTAAAACTTTTAATTTTTGGCTACCTGACGTTTTACCAATTTTCATTTGCTTATGTTTGTTATTTATTAATTTTAGTTTATTCTTTTTGATAAAAGCCTGATGATGGGTGAGTAACCCGAAACGTTGTCGATTGGACTTAAATTAAACAGGCTTTCAGTATTCTACGTCTGTACCCTAATCATATATATATAAAATTCTCTTTTAGTTTTGTATTTTAATTTTGTGTAAATATCAAACTCGATTGAATTTAAGATTGTAGTTGTGACTATAATTTTACTCTTACTGTTATCGAGGGTGGCTGTGGGGGAATGTGGTTGGATGCGGTGGCTACCTTATCAGTATCCTCTGCGGTGAAGTACTTTTAATTTATTTGCTCTATATAGTTTATACAATTTAATACATTTGGTATAATCTCCACAAAAAATAATCCTGATACAAAATGAAAATGTCCAAAAATTAAAACCAAACCCCTCCTCTATTCAACATTTCAAAGCCCGTGGTTGGGGATGCCAATGTTATCGTGGGTATGTGGCGGAGCGTGGGTTGTATGGGCTATATATGGGGTTATCTGCGTGGGGATGGAAGAGTATGTAAAGGAGAGCGTGTGTGAAAGGAAAAGCAAAAGTGAGAGAAAGATGAGTAAGATGCGGTGGAAGAAGGCGTGCGAAAAGGAGAAAATGAGGCGTAACCCTATTCGTGGGTCCTTCCACGCTTCCTTTAGGAACGAGGGGATTCTAAGTTCTCGCGGACAATTCTGTCACCGCACGACATTACGCGAGCGAAATGCGCGCGAGTTCTTTACTTCGAGTAAGGTTGACTGGAGGCGGGGTTAGGTTATCAATAAACCAACTTGAAAACCTTATTATTGAAAGTACACGAGTTCGGTTTGGGTATCGGGTACAGCAAACACGAATTATTTATTTTAAAGTTTTAGATTAAGTTAGAAATTATTATTTTTAACATAAAACACTAATAACAACCAAGGCAAAACCCTGAATTAACAAACTTTAGCCTACGCTCAATCAATTTAAAGAAAACAAGAATAAATTAGTTATTTAACCCTAACACCAAATTCGTAATAACAGGAATAATGTTACAACATATAATAAGGGAATACAATTAACATTTTTTCAAAAGTACAAAAATCTTAACGTGGCCGCTCAAGGCTACTAGATAAGGTAACATGAAATGTACAGTACTAGTTCGTTGAACAATTTATAAACAATTTATACACGATCCGTGGTTCAAAAGCTACAAATAATGGAATTAAAATTCAATACGAATTAACCTTACCTCCTCTGCGCACAGAGGTTTCGTACGTGTTGTTCTTCAATAATCTCGAATCTCATTCAACTTGTCAAAACTTTCATTAATTTATATTCACTCACTCACGAATTCAATCTATAACCTGTTAACTTTAACAAATACAATATATCACTTTTAAACATTAAAGTAAATACAAAATATGTAAAACAATTTAACTTTTAATTACAGTGAACAACAAATTTTTACTTTTATTCTGTCTCAGCAACAAACAAAGCTGGTCTATATGAAGTTGACGCTGCTGCTCATTCCGAAAATGTTATTCATTTTGGCGTATCACGCATAGTTTCCATGAAATCTTAAAAAATATTATACAATTATTGTATATGCACGTTTATAGGATGGTACTACATGAAACACTATTGCATGACAAGGCCTACACTATTGCGTCAACCCAAGTGATAATCACTTACAATGCAGTGTTGCGACATAATAAAATAAATGAACGGATTTTACTACAAAAATTTAATATTTTTTCCAAACAAAATAATGGACATTTCTCAAAAACTATACGTGATAGGAAAATAATAAGACCATTTTTGTAATCAGTGTTAAAAATCTATATAATAATGACATAAGCTTTTCCTGAGACAAAATCATTTTTGAACAGTGGTATTCGACCACAAATCACAATATTCATTAGTTTACAATTCGAACAAACTTTTTAACACTTTCAAATACAGACGGAAAAAGGACACACTTTCTTCGCCGGTCACAACCAATAATACAATATCAAATACCCATACATTCGCCATTCATACCTCACGCTCTCACTTGCACAAAACAAAAAACAATCGCATATTCAACACATACTCGCTTGACTAAAGCTTGTTCCGCAACATTACTGATTTAAAATTGGAAGTTTTTCAATTAAGTTAATCATGTACCTGTTTGACTAGTCTTTCACCCGTTTTATTTTATTTTACTTATTGTTTTTATCCACTGATGACGGGAGTCTGACTTCCGAAACTTCTAATATTAAATCCTCATACTGTTGACGGAAGCGTTGATCATCCTTTTTAGCCTTAAATGTTGGTTCCCTAACGGTACCCCATTATCTACTATATATATATATATATATATATATAATATATATATATATATATATATTATAATGTTTCAGACCAACAAAGACCCTAGGATCCACTCATGGCTGATCTACCTAAATGTGTTCATAATTGTGTATTGTGCATGTCCTCCGTGGTGGCGGAGGGGACCTACAATTATATATATATATTAGTGATGTAGGTCACATCCGCATCCGCATCCGCGGAACATCCGCACATTTTCTCGCATCCGCACTTTGGACTGCGGATGTCGTGCGGATGTGGACCGTTGAGATAAAACGTCATTAATAAGCGGAAATTATCAAATTCTACTATATTAATAGAACTAGTTCATTGTGCGCAAAAGTGATGCAAGCGACAAGACGAGAGGCTGTTCTTGTATGAAGTTACTCTCTTGCAACCTACTTAGATCCACGTTACAAAGCTAAGTTATTTTCACCTAGTACATTAGAACGAGTTAAATCATCACTTGGCAAAGCAGTTGAAGAGTTTCAATCTCTTGAATCTGTCGCTTCGCCACCCACCAAAAGAATAAAAGTTTCAGTGGCAGAACCAACACCTTCAACAAGCAAATCTATCACAGAATCTGTCTCTCAGTTTCTTGAGTCAAGCAGCAATGACGAGACCTACGCGATGTCAAAAGATGTAGTAAAAATGATCGAGAGCTATCACCAAGAAAAACGCCTGGTTGCATGTGACAATCCTATTAGTTGGTGGAAAAATACGCAGAATATCTATCCATACTTGAGTAAACTTGCAAGGAAACATTTAGCCTGTCCTCCAACAAACGTACCAAGCGAGAGATTATTTAGCAGTGCTGGATTAATATATGATGAAAAGAGAAACAGACTGGCAGCAGAAAAGGCAGAAAAATGAATGTTCCTTAAGCATAACCTTCCTATAATTAAGTTTGAACATTAAACGATGAACATCTTAGTTTACTTTATTTTAATTACTCATTTATAAATATGCCTAATAAAACTTTAAACTTAATATAAATAGTTATCAAGCTAATTAAAGATCTCTTTCTATATGGGTGGAGGTTGGGGAAAGAGGACGGTGGGGTGCATTTGAGTTGGGTTCACGTACCGCATCCTGGTAAAACAATTATGGTTTCTAATTGTGGCTGAAACTCAACAAAATATAACGAATTTATTTGCAGACGAATTCACTAATTGATTTCTATATTAGTTAGATGCTTGATATTATTTTATATGTTCAGAGAAAAGTACAGCAATTATTGTACAATTAATCAATTATACTACATTATAGCTACAGCTCTCTCTATATAATAACTTATTATATACGTTAAACACAACAAATCTCGAATATATCCTAAAAAATAACGAAAATGTAGACATCCGCATCCGCGGATGTTGAAATCAAACATCTTCATTCGCATCCGCATCCGCGGATGTGAAAAAAATGACATCCGCTACATCACTAATATATATATATATATATATATATATATATATATATATACAGGGCGTCCCAAAAAAATGTATACACACTTTAACAGCTGATAGCTCAATTGATGTTTCTTTCTTTCCAAGTTAAACCCATTAGAATTAATAATGGCAGTCAGACTAAGCTTTGAACAAAGGAAATTCATTCTAAAATGCTACTGGAAGTGTGAAAACGCAGTTGAAGTGCAAAAAACAGTTTAGGAGGGAGTTTCAAACAGATCCACCAACGCGACTTACCATCACTCGAATTAGAGATAAGTTTGAAGCCGATGGAACTGTCAGAATGTCCACAAGAAGCGTTCCGGAAGACCACGGACATCGACAAGCCCCACAAAGCAGAAAGAGTACTGGAAACGTATTACCAAAGTCCAAGAAAATCTGTGCGGCAAGCGAGTCGTGAGGTAGGAATTTCAGAATCGTCTGTCCAACGCATTTTGAAGCGCTGTCAATGGAAAAGTTACATTCCAAGATTAGTCCATGCTATTAATGAAGATGATCCGGACCGAAGAGTGGAGTATTGCGAGTGGTACTTGGCACGATGTGGATGTGGATTGGACGAAGGGTTTCGTAGAATACCCTCCGCGTTCACCAGACCTCACACCACTAGACTTTTTTTATGGGGATACTTAAAAGACAAAAGTCTACGCTATAAAACCTGCAACAGTCGCTGAATTGAGAGCAGCCATTGAACGAGAATGCACACAAATACCAAACGAAATGTTTGTGATGTTTGCGATTCCATTGCTTCGCGTTATCAGCAGTGCCTGGACCAGAACGGACGTCAGTTTGAAAACAGGCGTTGACAAAACAATTAAGTAATGTCTGTAGATTCTATTACATTTTGAAAATGAAATGTATTTTAATAAACACTGCCTTTATAAGTATTTAAAGTGTGTATACATTTTTTTGGGACGCCCTGTATATGTAATAAAACCAGTTGACCAAGAGTTATTTTTAGTTTTATCAGTTTTCACTAATGATCGTTGCATATACTAAACTGTTCTCAATTTTTACAACTATAAATGAAATAAATATAAAAAGAACGTGTGTACCTACTTTAAAGTTTGTAAAGTTACTATACTTTAAAAAATAGCAAATTATTAGAAATTTTGTTGAAAATTCATTTTAAAATATTTAAAATATCGTTTAACTCTTTGGCCTTCTTTTGGCTCACTGGTTTCGCGCAAACAATTAAAAGCTTTTAATACAAGTTACATAAAGATTTCGAATGAAGAGGAACCAAATCAAGTCAAGATAATTATAATCACCTAAAAAGACTAACGCATTCTCGCGTAAATAATCACGTTTCAACTGTTTGTAAATTACCTTTGAATATTTACAAAAGAAATTAAATTCCTAATATACATACTCCAGAAATCGAAAGAAGGTTCTTCTGACCAGTAGCCTGAAGATATTTGGTACATAAAAAAAAACCACAAGAAACACCGGACAAACATGGTTTTTAATATTGTTATTATCTGTTTGGTACCTAATTAAGAATAAAGAGAGAAAATTACTCGGTTATGAAAACCAAATAGATGGTTTTCTATTCGCCAACCAACTCAGATGTTTAATGCAACCATGGTTGGATTAAACATTCTGATTCGCTGGCAAACAGCTATCCGAGTATTTGGTTGTTACAAACAAGATTTTTCTCCGTATAGCTTTAAAAAATAAATATTTTAATAGTGTTCAAGTTATGAAAAGAATTAAGTCCTAATTTATATTACTGACAATATTTTAAAAGTTCACCAAAATGTTTATTCACTAATACTTCGATGTTTACTCACTATTACTTAAATGTTCACTCACTGTTCACTAATATTCACTAATACTTTTTTTTTGCTCAGAACTAAACCAAAATTCCGTAAGTGAATTATGGTTGAGTTTGGGTCACGCAAAATCTTTTCTTACGTCCACTGGTCGCAATATGCCAAAAACAACTACTTCTCAAGTCTTTCAGCGAAATCTTATCGTTTCTCATTTCCTTTCAAACGAAATATTTTAAGTACGAGTTGAAAAACCCACTACGCAATATATATACAGTATGTATATACATGTGTGTGTGTGTGTGTGTATATATATATATATATATATATATATATATATATATATATATATATATGTGTGTGTGTGTGTGTGTATATATATGTATATACAGGGTCTGTCAAAAAAACTAAGCCAATTTCAAATCTCTATAAAATGCACAATTTGATAGAGATTTCAAACATTTTTTTACACTATATAAATTAAAGGCTCATAAATAACACCAGTACACATTTGAAAACTTGTCGATCGATTTTTACAAACTAGTTGGTGATTCTATATAATTTGAGTGCGCTGATCTCAAAAATATAGTTAGTTTTTCCCTATAACGTATGGTTTTCTTACTACAGGGTGTGTCATAAATCTCCCATTTATCCCCAAATGTGAACCATCTTATCGAGACCAACATTGGATTTCACATGCTAAACCATAAATTTTTTGTTATAGACTACAGTAACGCTTACATAACAATGTAGGGTAAATATATATAACAACTAGTCCCGTTCCCAGCAAAATACTCTCTCCCCTCCCATCAATGGGTGGTTAACATTTGGAGACAGATGAGGTATTACAACACCCCTTGTAGCACGAAATCTTTAGGTGATAGAGTAAAACCTAATTAAAGCAGAATTAAATAGCTCCTAGCTCTTGGACAAGCATATTGCTTGTTTATGAAAGAATAAAAAAATAACTGAAAGAAACAAAATATATTTACCTTCTTTACTTGCAAACATTTCAGGACTTATTCCAAAGACTTAAGACTACGAAGGTAGATCTGACTAATGACGACTAAACCGGTGCTTCTTTGATGTTTTCTTATGCTGTGCGTTAGGCTGATCTCGTTGCAGACACCAGCAGTAATCCGCCATCATATTTGTATGCCATCTTCCTTGATATCTTCTTTCCATGGTTTTGATGTCCTGGTGAAATCGTTCCCCTCGCTCCTCACTGACATCTCCGAGATTTTCGGGAAAACGGTCAAGATGCGAAAATAAGAAGTGAACTTTCAGGCTCATGTTGCAGCCTAAGGCGCAAAACATTTTAAGCATATTTTCCACCAGTCTTTCATAATTTTGGCTTTTGTAGTTTCCCAAGAAGTTTTCAACAACATCTTTGAAACCAAGCCATGCTTCTTTTTCTTTACTGGTCATTGTGTTCAGGAAATGATCGTCTGTCAATAACTTTCTAATCTGAGGACCTATAAAAACACCTTCCTTTATTTTCTCGTAGCTAATCTTTGGATATTTTGAACAAATGTACTTGAAACACTCACCTTCTCTATTCAATGCTTTGACATACTGCTTCATCAAGCTTAACTTAATGTGCAAGGGTGGTAGGAGGATTTTATTTGGTTCAACTAGATGTTCATGTAAAATTTTCTTTGATCCTGGGGTAAGATTCTCTCTAGGAGGCCAAGTTTTCCTCTTCCAGTGCTGGTCACGTGCTCGACTATCCCATTCGCAGATGAAACATGGCATCTTAGTGTATCCTGATTGCTGCCCAAGTAACATGCAAAGGACTTTGAGATCCCCACACAATATCCATCTGTGATTTTGATACTGAATTTTTTCCAGAAGCAGTTTCATGTTATCATAGGTCTCTTTTAAATGAGTAGAATGGGCCACTGGGATTGATGCATATTTGTTACCTTTGTGCAGTAACACTCCTTTTAGACTGGTTTTAGAGGAATCTATAAACAACCTCCAGTCACTGGTTTGGTATTCGATGCCTAGCTTGCACACTAATCCTGTGATGTCCTTGCAAAATACCAAGGGACCATCTTCTTCGAAAAAAGGCACGAATTCTTTCTCACGATTTCTATACCAAGCGAAGTATGTGTCGGATGCCAATAAATTGTTCTCCTGCAATCTAGACCCCAAAAGTTCTGCAGAGTCCTTAGGCAGATTCAAATCCTTGACTAAGTCATTTAGTTCGGCTTGGGTTAATGGTTTAGGAGGATCTCGGTCAGCTGTTGGCTGTTCATAAACATCATCATTGTCTGGATTTGGAGCTGAATCAGAATCTGAATTGTATTGATCCAGACTCTCGGGTGGGCGGGGAATAGGAACTTCTGGACCATGGGGTACCGGCCTTATTGCAGATGGAAGACTTGGGTATTGAAGGCTCTCTTTATTCTTTGCATTATAACCTTTAACATTGCAAGAACAGAAGTAGCAGTCGTCGTCGGTATGGTTTCTAGGCTCGCGCCATACCATAGGGATCCCAAATGGCAAACTTTTCTTTTTACCTTTGCTCCAATTCCTTAGTGCCGCAACACACGTAAGACAAACCTTGTGTGGAGCCCAACTTCTGTCTTGATCTCCTAATTTAATTCCAAAATAAGCATGATGAGCTCTCTTAATGAAGGTCGTTACATTTGTCCTTTGTTTTGCAACAACATACCGACCACAAATATAATAAAATATGTCTGGACTATGGGTACATCCTCTAGAAGCCATTATTAAAATTTTAAAGACGTAATGTTAGAATTATCTATCTGAAAAAATATGAAAAAACGAAATTAATTAAAGATAAAAAAGGTAAAAACTTACAAAACGCCCCAAAATTGTTTTGCTAATAACTTTAAAAATGTGGGTGATAGAAAAAAACCTGGTAGCATTTTTTAATTCAGCGCAGTGAACTGCTTCAGAATCACAACTCAAAATAAAGAAATCGATTTTCATGCAGACCGGTGTAATCTGTGATAATTTTATAACTTTATTTTAAATATTTTAAGAGTTATGCGGTTATTTCTACAGCTTGCGAAAATTTCAGTTTTTCTCATTATGTAATATCTTCTTTTTTTCTCTTTTTCAGAATTTGTTTAGATTTAAAATTTTTCGTGAATACCTCTAAATATGCCATTCTCACATGAAGATAAAATAATTATAAAGCATTATAGAGTTGAAAAAGGTTATAGTGCAAGGAAATTACTTTCTGAATTCGATTATAAAGGATGGACTAGATCAGGTTTAGATTACTTATTGAGAACTATCGATGAAACAGGAAGCATTGAAAGGAAGGTTGGTAGTGGGCGACCAAAATCAGTTAGAGTAGATGAAAATATTCAGAAAGTGGAGGAACGTATCCTTAGTCAAGAGGATCGACCTGGTAGCCACATGACACCTGCTGAAATATCAAAAGAACTAGAAATATCAGAATCAAGCGTAAGAAGGATTATTAAATCTGATCTGCAATTTAAACCATTTAAAAGAGTGCATGGACAAAGGTTGTCAGAAGTAAGCTGTCAGAAAAGAGTTGAGAAATCCAAACGTATTTTACGTATAATAACTGACGATAAACTTTTCAAGACATTTTTTACGGATGAAAAACGTTTTAGGGTAGAGCCACCAAGAAACTCACAGAATAACCGGGTTTATTTTGATGTTGCGAAGAAAAATGAAATCCAAGATGAAAGACTGTACGCAACAAGGAGTCACTTTTCTTCTAGCGTCATGGTTTCTGTTGGAGTGTCCAAGTTGGGAAAAACTTCAACATTTTTTATTGAGCCAGGAGTGAAAATTAATGCTCAATATTATTCAAATACCCTGCTTGAGAAAATGCTTCCAGAAATGAGAAACTTGGCTAGTCAAGGTTACTTTATTTTTCAACAAGATGGTGCAACATCACATACTGCCAAAACAACCATCGAATATTTGAAAAAGAATGTGCCTGAATTTCTGGAACCGAATAATTGGTCACCTAACAGCCCTGACCTAAACCCTGTAGACTGCGGAATATGGGAAAACTTGGCAGAGAGAGTGTATAGGAACAGACTAAGGGATGTCAATCATTTGCGTGAGTTGATTATCGCAAAATGGGCAGAGCTCCCCCAAGAGCAAATAAATCGTGTTAAATAGGAGAATCTCACTTTTTAGTTCATTATTAACAAAATTAACAATTCTGAAGATATCGTCATAAAAATTTAAAGGATCATAGGAGATTACCTATACTTTATTGTGTAAAAAATTCAACTTAATTAGATAAATAGTTTTGTTTTAATAAAGGTTTGAATTTGGCTTAGTTTTTTTTGACAGACCCTGTATAGAAACGATATATATAGATATATATAGGCTAACTCAAAGTACTTCTATAATTTCGCAAAAAGAAAGTCGAAAAACCATGCGACTATCGGACCTTTAAAAAATGAGAACAGTGATTTATCTGATGATCTAACAGAAGTATCTGAAATATTAAGAGCTCAGTATGAATCATCTTTCAGTATCCCAAAAACTGACAAATTGATATTCGATAGAAACGCGTTCTTTGAAGAAGAACCACAAGGAGAAAGTATAACGGATTTCGACTTTACGACGAATGATATTACACAAGCCATAGGAAACTAAAAACACACTCAGCGGCAGGACCGGATAAATGGAGTGCCACACTGATCAAAAACTGCGAGAATGCAATCGCTGAGCCCCTATACTGGATATGGAGACGATCATTGGACACGGGAGAAATACCGGGCATCCTGAAGAGCGCGAACATAGTCCCAATATATAAAGGAGGAGATCGATCCGAGGCCAAAAACTATAGGCCAGTATCGCTTACATCTCATCTCACTAAAATATTTGAAAGAATAGTTAGACAGAAAATCTATGACTCTTTGGAAACTCAGAAAAAATTCAATGATAACCAACACGGGTTTCGGTCAGGCAGATCATGCCTATCACAACTAATGGAACACTACAACAACATTATTGTTTCACTTGAAAGTAATGAAAACTATGATGTACTATACACAGACTTTGCTAAAGCGTTCGACAAGTGTGACCACGGAATCATAATACATAAACTGAAATATATGGGAATAATAGGAAAAGTAGGGAAATGGATATATAATTTCCTTAGTGAGCGGAGGCAAGTCGTTACAGTACAAGGAGTATCTTCATCAGAATCAATCAGAGGTCCTCAGCTCAGTACCACAAGGAACAGTATTAGCTCCACTACTCTTCATAATCATGCTGACATAGATGAGGACATTACCAGATACAGCACACTGTAGGCCTGTTCAAAAATCAACTTTTTCTTATTTTCATAGGTTTCTGTACATTTTCCCATGCTTTTTGACCTGAAAAAGCCGAAAATCACAACTATTTTGACCTAGGATGTGGGGAAGCATTGCCGCATGGAGCTTTAAATTTTCTGCCTTGAAATCGGCCAAAGCGCCAATTCCGGGGTCCCTTGAATTATGTTTTGCACTTTAACTTTTGATCTAAACAAGATAGAGCAACAAATTAGGTATCAAATGAAAGAGCATAAAATTAATAAATAATAATAATAATAATAATAAATAAATAATAATTAATAATAATAATAATAATAATAATTTTCTATCATTTTTCAGGAAACAACAGAAACTCAATCAGAATCTAGAAAACCATCTACAAGTTACAACTTCACAATGGCATTAAGCAAGGAGCTGAGGGAGTTCCGTGGGCGCACAGTTGATATCTCAGAACCTCCACGTACTGTCCACAGGCAGGTGTCAACTGGGCCATCTACCAGATCTCTCACTGAAACTTTCCTGGTTGGATACCCTTCAGCTTTTATCAGTGGTTCCCAGCTTCCCACCAACAGACAGGCGTTCCAGTATTTCCTTAATCTTCAGAATTTACCGGAAAATGCAGGGAGGCTCATGGTTCAAGACCTTGCATATGAAACAGTTGAATCTATCATCCCATTCTGGCAGATGGCTAGGATCAAGACAATGACCAAGTACAACGCAATGAAGCTCTTCATGAAACTACATGAGAAACATCGTGCTCTGGTGAAAAGCAAAGGAAGAGCAATTAACCCTGGAGGAAAAAGAGGAGGAACATTTGTGCTGGAATTAGACAGCCTGTTCGATATAGGAGCTCCAGATGCAATCCAGGAAATACAGAACAACAGACTGTTATCCAGAGAGAAGAAAGATGAGGATATCAGGTTCTACGAAGACCAAAAGACTGAGAGGAAAGGTCATATGTCTGGTCATGACAAGATTTTTGAGATAAGATCCCTGCAGCAAGCAGCGAGGAATGAAAGACTGCAGCATAGACAAGAACAAGGTAAAACTAATTACTTTGAACGTTACAAAAAGTTTTAAGTTTTACTCCATTGCGATATTTAGCATGTACTTAACAATTACTGTCTTAACATGTTGTACTATTTTACAGCTGCAGCAGAACAGAGGCAGTTGTTCATGTGGATGACATTACCTGGGGTGACTCAACTGACAACGACGCTAACACAGAGGACATGATTACCATCAGCCTCGTCCTGGATGTTCTCACCATCAAGACACTGTGACTAGTGTGACTTTGACGTTTCCAAGGAAGGTCATGGAATGTGATGTCATCTGCAATACAGCTGATCGTCTTGGTTTATCAGACAATCAAGTTACTGCCATGGTTTCTGCCACCTTGAAAGCTGGAGGGGCTGATCTGGATAACTTCGTCATCTCAACCTCAACAACACGTCGCAACAGAATGCTGTCCAGGTATAATATCAGCCAGAGTCACATGTCCAAGTTTTGTGAAAACCCCCCACAGTACGCTGCCTTACACTGGGATGGAAAGTTGCTCAAAGATGTCTTGGGCAGTGAACCTGGAAGTACCTCAGAGACTTTAGCTGTGCTAGTGTCTGGTCCACCTTCATACACTGACGGAAAGTTATTGGGAGTACCTGTCATCGACAATTCTTCTGGCTCAGCTCAGGCTGAGGCTTCAATGGATTTACTGGAGACATGGGAACTTACGGATAATGTTACTGCCCTTGTTTTTGACACTACATCCAGTAACAGTAGAGTTCACAGAGAAGCTGCCAAACTGCTAAAGAAAATGCTGAACAAAAAGGTGTTTTATCTGGCCTGTCGACATCACATCCTGGAAATCCTAGTAGGAGCAGTTTGGGAAGGTGAAGGGGCCAGATAATCCCTGGTTTGAGCATCTGAAGGATGTTTGGACGGACTTGTCCAAGGAAAACCCAAAGATGCTGGCTATCAACTGCAAATGGCTGAAGGAAAAGAAGAAGAACAGTGAAGAAATACTCCAAGACATTCTAACAGCAGAAAGGCTTCCAAGAGCCGACTACAGGGAAATGGCTGAACTGACAGTCATTGTTCTTGGAGGAACGCCTCCTCGAGGTATTCACTGGAGTCGACCAGGCGCCATTCATCAGGCCAGATGGATAGCCAGAAACCTGTACTCCATGAAAATGCTGATGTTTGCAGATCAACTTGAGTACGACGAAGACACTGTATCAAAGCTGGAAAGACTCAACACCTTCCTTGCGCTGTTCTACACTCCTGTATGGATGATGTCAATGTCTGCTGTAGATGCTCCCGTGAATGATCTAAGTCTAATCCAGGACATGTTGAAGTACAAGAAAACTGACCCAGAGCTTGCTGATGCAGTACTTAATAAGATGGAAAACCACAAATGTACCTGACGCAGGAAGTCGTGCCATTTGCCCTGGTTCAGCAGTAGATTGAGTGACACATTGAAGCACGACATTGCTGCCCAGTTACATGCCACTGAGAGCAACAGCTTCAGAACAGGAAAGCCTCTATTCCAGAGAGTCACAGCTAGACCACCCTGGTTGATCTCATTGGCCCAGAATCACATTTCCTGCTGGACACTCTGAACATTGGATCCGAGTGGCTTCTGGAACCTGTCACGTCTTGGCACAGAATGAGGACTACAGAAAAGCGTTGGACTATGTTAAGAATCTGAAAGCGGTGAAGACATTGCTGAACGTGGTGTCAAGATGATGAGCGACTTTGCAAATGTCATAACAACAGATGCCAAGCAAAGGGACTATCTCCTTCAAGCTGTTGAGTTCAACAGACGCCCGCTTTGACAGCTTCAAGAAACAAACTCTCAACACTGACTGTGTGTAAATGCCATTATGAAATTAATCATCATGTAATGCTTTCACTTCTTGATCGATTAGACTTGTGACAAAATGTTAATCTCAAATTTGTGTCATGAATAAGGCGCCTTGTCTGCCTTGAGTGTGAGAAAACGAATTTTGTGATATTTCTGAAATCTTTGTATGTACCAATGTGCCATTTCTTGTTCCAAGACTATCATAATTGTATAAGTTAGAAAGAGGATTAAAAACACTTTAATTTGGTGCCTATTTTGTTGCTCTATCTTGTTTAGATAAAAAGTTATAGTGCAAAACATGATTCAAGGGACCCCGGAACTGGTGCTTTTGGCCGATTTCAAGGCAGAAAACTTAAAGCTCCATGCGGCAATGCTTCCCAACAACCTAGGTCAAAATGGTTGTGATTTTCGGCCTTTTCAGGTCAAAAAGCATGGGAAAAAGTACAGAAACCTATGAAAATAAGAAAAAGTTGATTTTTGAACAGGGCTAAGCACAGTAACATCCTTTGCGGATGACACAAAGATCAGTAGAAAAATAAGAAACCCAGAAGACATAGGATCTCTACAAACCGACATAAACAGAATCTACAAGTGGACGGAAGACAACAATATGAAGTTTAACACCGAGAAATTTCAGCTATTACGGTACGGAAAAAGAGAAGACCTAAAATCCATGGAATATTATACCCAAATGGACAGGAAATTCAGAGAAATTCCAGAGCAAAAGATTTAGGGGTTGTAATGACAGATGATGCGAAATTTGAAACACAAAATAAGATAGCAGTAAACAGAGCAAAGAGAATAACGGTCAGATATTGAGAACCTTTAAACGAAGGGATAGGAATGTAATGATTCCTCTACTGAAAACCCTGATAATACCCAAATTGGAATACTGCTCGGTCCTAACATCCCCATATAAAAAAGAAGACATTAGACAGCTGGAGGGATCCAAAGAAGCTTCACAGCCAAGATCAATGGGTGCAAAGAACTAAATTACTGGAAAGGTTACGAGAACTAGACCTATATTCACTGGAAAGGAGAAGAGAGAGATACACCATTATTTACACTTGGAAAATAATGGAGAAACTAGTCCCTAATCTTACTCTGAATCCCATAACTCCTCAAACAACGGTGGAAAGTACAAGCGTTAGACTGTGTCGTATCCCCAAATTGATGGCGAAACAGGGAACATCCTTAACCCTGAAAGAAAATAGTTTTGTAGTGAGAGGACCAAAACTGTTTAATCAGTTGCCCAAAGACTTAAGAAACACGAAGGGAGTTGCAGTGGAAATCTTCAAAAGAAGACTAGACGCCTGGCTCAGAACAATCCCCGATGAGCCGGACGTACATGGCTATGTGAGGTGGAGAGCGCAAGAATCCAACTCACTACTTCACCAGGCCAACTCGATAGGAGGGGCGACAAGCTTGACCTTCGCGAAATGAGAAATCATCGCGCGAACCTTTGTAAGGTAAGGTTATATATATATATATATATATATATATATATATATATATATATATATAGTAGTATAGCCGCAAAAGGGGAGAGTGCAGGAATATTGCAAAGTATTACGTAATGTTGCAAAGGGGGTGGTGTGCTGCAAAAAGGGGTGGAGTTATGCAACAACTCAAAGTTGCAAAGGGGGGTGGGGGATGCTGCAGGTTCAACAAGGGGTCATGAAACTTGGAGGCGGCGTTATCCCCCAAGAGAAAGAAAGGAGGAGAGGTGTTCACTTGGCAGGAGCCAAGTGCATTTTAAGACTTCAGCCGAGTAGGCGTTGTCTTATAGGCTCCTAATCAGCCAGTTGGCTTAGAAGGCGTAAATGGCTTGTTCAGGTTGAGTTGCCAGATACCACTTTTTATTGTATACATTATTATGGAGAGTTGCCAGATACCGTTTTAATTGTATACATTATTATGGAGAGTTGCCAGATACCATTGTTCAGGTATACATTTGCCAGACTGTACTCTTTATTTTCTTAAAAGTTGGTTTAGAATTCCGCTAGTAGGTTTAGAAGGCGTAACATGATATAATTAACCAAATTAATTAAGTAAAACAACATTGCATCATTCTGTTTATTATAAATATATAGAAAATAAATATACATTTGAATGGTCAATAATAATAGAAATAAGAACGAGGAATATGCATATAATCATATATCCGTCAATATAACAGTAAAGGAGAGATATATACACACACACACAATTATGGAGATATATAGAAAATAAATATACATTAGAATGATCAATAATAATATAAATATGAACGAGGAATATGCATATAATCAAAAAAATATACACACACACACACAATTATGAGATATATAGAAATAAATATACATTTGAATGATCAATAATAATAGAAATATGAACGAGGAATATGCATATAATCATATATCCTTCAATATAACAGTACAGGAGAAATATCACACAAATATGTTAAATATATAAATACATTTCACTTTTTTTTTCAAAATACTAAACTCGCACTTAATCGAGTCTACAATTACATCATTATTGCTCTGCATTACGCAGTATATGCGGTTTAATAATATTTCACTGCTTAAAGTATAGGGAAACCTGTACTCGATATGAAGGGCTTTCATATCGTTCAGTACTATTTTTGTTCCCACTTTACAACCGGTTGGTAAGTCATCTTTAAATACGTCTAGAATACAATCAAAAGCACGCACAAGGAGTTCATCGTTAGCTACATTATTAAACACAAGTTTATAAACACGCTTTTCCAATCGAGGGTTTATTTCTACCGACCGAGCTTTTCAATCGTGAACTCGTCTTCACTCAACATAACGGCAATTGAAATAATCTTCTAAATCGTTACGACAACTGCTCGTTATATAAAGAAATAGTTCTTCAGGGTGAACGGTGTAGGTGAGCTCAGCCTTGTACCGATCAATTGCTTTGTACCAAAGTTCATGGTATTTCAAAGAGTCTAAACTTTTTAAATAAACGTCCAGCTCTAGACCATTCTCACCTTGTTCAGTCCTACACTCGGTAAACCCATCGAGCAGGGGTGTATGCGTATTCAAGTACTGTATCAAAATAAAGCATATCCGTAACACGCGCGTCTAATATAGATTTCAGCTTGCGGAATCCGACGATTTCAAACATTCTGTCGAGGATGAAACGGTTTCGCGTAGGAACAAGAGCGTTATTATCAGAAGCATTCTTCCACATCAGCCGTATATCAATGCATGGCCGATCGTTATTTATACACAACGTACATACAACGGCGTATGAGGGTGCGTCACTAATCTGCTCTCTTCTTGTACCTACGTTAGCAGGTATTTTATAACGATCTTCACTCCACTTCTCAACTATCACGAAGATTCTATTCATCTCCTCGACACTTAAATAAACCCGTTTGTTTGTTTGTCTACATTCCGTTTCCAGTACATAGCTAACGGTACCGGATTTACGCCTGAACACGCGCAACGATTTCGTCACGGACACATCGTACGAAGCGTTGAGAATGCTGCTCAAAGGAAGTTCCATCGTATTCGAGGAGCGCACGTCCACTCGGTTCAAGCTCTGAGATAACTATGAGCCGTGTGAGGCACGCAGGTAGGCAGGAACGGTTCGATGGGCAGCTGACTCGATGATACGTGAATGGGCTTGTTCGAACTCGTATGATCCGCGAGTCGCACCATAATCGTGCGGCGAATTGTTGTACATATTGGGTAAGTGTTTTTCCGCTACAAGAATTAATTTCGGTTTTATCACTACCAGACTACGCACCAGACAGTTTCCCTCAGGATAATTTTCACGAACTAGGCACATTTTATAATGTTTTACTAAACATCTTCACACTCCGGCTATTTGAGAGGAACATATGCTCATATTTTTCCTTTCTGCCCAGCAAACGATACTCGTCTCTAAAGTCTGTTAAAAACTCACGCAGGGCACTAGCCACAACCTCACTACGAACCTCATCATGATATACATTAATATAGTGATAAAAATACTTAAGATTGTCCATGATCACGAGATTCACATTTTCAGTCGTAGGGTATGAATAATCGACATGGTGTAACATGACATAATACCGCTTGTCACACCACCCATCCACAAGACTCATTATCCATACCTGCTGCTTCTCTTCTGCACGCGTTGTTTCTTTTACTTCACGGTATATGTGAGACTTTATAAAGTTTAGCTCTACAGCATACTTCAGCACATCGTCTGTGCAACGAAAGCCTTCAACGGTCTCACCAGACATCCGTAAAGTATTTGTACATCTTGAAACTTCGCACAATCCAATGTGGTTTTAAAAGAGGCATAGGAGGGGGGGAATAGGAAGTTTTTCGGTATCCACCACATCTTCACACTTTGCTGAATACCATTTCATAAACGTTGTACAAGCAATATTAAAGGTAGCCATTTTCTTCTGAATACACGTCTGATCCCCTTTTTTCTTCTACGCTGGCGAATACACGTCTGATCTCAAGGGCTTACTGCAGTCGACTGACCACGCAGGGAATCCCGGATAGCAGCATGACTCACGTTGCTGGTCTTACAGTGGGCGGAGCTTAGAACTTTCACCTGTGCACACACACAACAGTGGGCGGAGCTTAGAACTTTCACCTTTGCACACACACAAAGGAGAAAGTAAAACGCTAATTGAAACATGATTTATTTAATAAACGAGATATTCAAGTTATATATATTTACAAATACGATTTAATAAACGAGATATTCAAGTTGTATATATATTTACAAATACGTGTAATAAATAAGTTAACAATAGGTACATCAAAGATTATATACAAGACATTTACAAATACGTGCCATAAGTAAGTTAACAATAGGCGCATCAAAAGTTATGGTGTCCAAAGGGTACGGTATCATAGGTACCAGGTAACTGGTAACGTTTCCTATAGGTGTTACGGCACACCTTCGTACCCCTAAGTTCCTTCACGCCCCCCAGCTTCTGTGCCCGAAAATTGTGGGTGCCTACAGTTAGTTGGGGAGGTCGTTCGCCCTCATCGTCCAAGCACACTAGATCCTTCAACGATTCAAAGTTAACAACCCGCCGATTCGCATGGTTGAGCGTAATACCCTTTGCCCTCACGATATATTTCATATCCTCCCCACCCTCACCCGTACCCCATAAGTTTTAGGTCCTGTTCAGACAAAAGAGTCGGCGTATGCGTTGTCCTCATACTCATCATTGATCTCATCAGTGAGCTCGCCGAGGAACTCCCCAATAGCGGGCATGTATTCACCCTCCCTCTCTGTGAATATCACGCTATCTGTATCAGCATACAATACTCTCCGCCCAAGAGAATGCAATAGACAACAAAGTTTTATACGGGCGTAGGCTGTTGTGAAGCTGGCCACAGGTATGTTTGTAACCCTTGAGGTATCTGTGGCCAATTCAGTGTTGTTGTACTTTATTATGTAAGTATTACCTACATTCACGATCTCCATGACCTCTTTATCGGGAGCATTGGCATAATCCCAGACATCACTATAACTTTGTGCCAAATGAATGTTCCCTTTGCCGGTATTCTGTGCAAATTTTCCCCATAGACTGTTTAGACACAGCTTTGCACTAAAGCGCTTGCCAGGATTCTTTGCAATTTGGGCACGATCAAGTTGTATACCTTCGCGGTCGCGGTAACGTTGAATATAGGCAGACTTTTCATCTTCGGTATCAACTCCTCGCGGATACCCTGATGCCTCAACCTTATCCTTCAAAAATGCGTTTATATATGGTGTGAAAAGGTTGGGTAGCTTCTGAAACCTCCACACCTCATGTATCTTCAGTATTCTATACCATGGCGTACGGCTAGGGCCAGCTCAGGACTTGTATATACGCCTCTGATCTTACGCTGGTGGGGTATATGGTTACAATCGCCGTTATTCTCTTCCGCGCACTTCACGCACAGAGAACATGAGCTTGTGGTCGATAACGACAGGTAAGATTGGCATCCATAAATTGCGTGGGGGGAGTACGTCTACGAAAGAGAGCCCAAAGTAACGATCATTCAAATTTCTTGAAAATTCATTGATGGAGGGCAGGTTAGTCCCACCAGTTTCTCAGGAGCGCCCACTGGGTACGGATTGTTCTTCATCACGTGTGGGTATAAAGAACAGAAATCGTAGTAATGGAGCTTCACGCCCTCCGTAGGTGGAAAGTATAGTCTCAATGGATTTGCACGTCCTCCAAACAAGCTATCACCACATTTGAGAGGATCCAGCACCATTGAACGCTTGATCGTGTTTATTTCCTCATGGTACACCTCGTCTGTCTCCATCCGTGCATCATATTCATGTTCCCACAAGACTTTGTGAGTGAACTGGGATCCTATACGTTGATCGTGGGTGCGGGTCCATGCAAGACAGTCGGCAGGAGATCTACCGTGGATATCTCCAGCGATTCCGCACTCAGGACGGGGGCATCCATGCCACCAGCATCCGTTAAAGGAGTACACAGTCTTCACACCAGTGACACGGTTTTCACTTAACCCATCAACCCAAAAAACACGTCCATTAATCTTAATGGGTACTTCACCCGTGTTGCGGGGTTTGTTTCGGTGAATAATGGCTAAGGTGTCTTTAGGCATGAAGTTATTCTTGAACACCGTAAAACATAATGACGCGATGGTGGTTGCGACTTGCAGCGGATCGCATTTGAAACGGCCTATGTACATCCTTCTAAAGGCCTGGAAACATACTCTAAGCACGCGCACATCATTCACGCAATAACGCTCACATTCATCAGCTATATTATAAGGGTTACTTTCATTAAAACTGTTGTAGTATCGATCAAAGTCTTCACGTTCATCTACACTCATACAGTCATAGTTAAAATAATGTTTGGGTGGTGGTGGGCCTACGTAGTTTAAAGTCTCGCTGGTGAGGAAAGTGTAAGGGAAGTATCATTTGGAAACTTCAGCTGCTACCCCCATCACCTTGGGTAGCTTTGCTAATTTACAAGGTGTGAATAATATGGTATCTTTAAATTGTACATTGCCTCTTATCTGCATCTTTATTAATTTGTTGCCTCTTTTCAATGGATCACCTGTAAATATCTCAGAGGATTCGTGCTCAAGCAACTCCTTATAAAGGAACTGCGTGTCAAACTTTGCCCCGTTATGGGCGAGAATATACAGTCATTTTTTTGAACTTGTCGGCTAACTTGACAATATAGGACACAAATAGTTTCACAGGACTATCGTGGACATTCGTTTTAAAAACGTTTGTCCGCTTACCGCATTTGGGGCACTCGTCACATTCGATCCCCATACACTCATCAGAGATAGTCTGGCTCACAAGTAAATGTGGAATTACCTCTTTGGTTTCAGCATTCGTATATGTTTCTATATCGTAGTATCAGTGGCGACTGGCGTATAGGAGCGATGGAGCGGTCGCTCCCCCTTGCTTGAAACGATAAATATTAATTTAGCAGATAAAAAATATATTAATTTTAAGATATTCAACAATTATTTTTATATTTTATTAAAATATTTTTTTAATACAAATTTATGGCTTCGTTTGACATATAAGTACCGTACGGAAGCACCATGTGATTGTTTATGAATTTATGTACTAGAATTCTAAAAATTATAAATTTTATGAAATCGCACCCCCATACATTTATACCACGAGTCGCCACTGCGTAGTATGCAGTTATACAAGGGTTATTTTTAGGCTTAGCATCTTTCATATAACATACATGCTTTACTCCATCCGCCTTATACTCCTCCTGGCATGTAGGACAGTGAATTTCGTCACACTTGTGCTTAAATTTCCCCCAATTATCCATTGTGTGAAACATACCACATTCACAGATTCTCATTTTCCTGCACGTGCCAGTTGATTTATGGAGCTCAAAGCAGTTATTATTGAAGAATGTGCGTCTACACACATCACAGTCTCTCTTCTCAGCTTCAACTACACGGCTTTCACATTTGGTGCTTTTACACTGCTCACATACCATGTGACACTCTTTACAATGTCTCACTATATCATCCGCAAACTCGAGGCACCCCTTACACAAATCATGATGTCTCCCATATTTTCGACTTTTGTCATAAATCGCGTAAAGCCCCCTTATATTACGGATGGGGAGATACGTTGTCCCCGACAATCCTAAAATAAGTAGGGGTCTTGTACGATCTCTCACACAGCTTTTAAAAACATACACAGTCCTACGACGATCATCCAACCCAAATACAACTATACGGGCATTCATTTTCTGTTCTACCATTCTCAGCTCTTCAGGCCCCATATTACAGTCAAATTCAAGTTCACAGTCTGCAGCTAGTTTACGGGCACGTTCCACGACCGTAGGCAGCTAAATTTTTTGAGTCCGTGTATTTTGTACAGTAAACATGTTAGCCAAGACTACTGCTCTAAAGCCGCAACCACGATCAACGTTTATATGCCGTCTATAAATAGCTTGAGAATTGAGGTTAAGAGTATACGGTATGGCACTATGACCCGCAACACGGAATACACGATCAATATTTACCGTGAAGTTGTCCATATTGAAGGATATACTACTTTGCATACAGCTTGCATACAGCTATACAGCTTGCATTATACGTCCTAATATATATTCTACATCTTCAGCCGCCAAACGTCTAAATGGCACTACTACCCAATAATCATCTACATCACCGTCATCTGACCCGAATCCGACGGACAGACTCGTCCTGACTTCACGCTCGTCGCGGTTCTGAAGAGCAAACTCTACAATACGCTGTACAACCCGGCGTAGCCCGCGCTCAATTCCATTGCTATACATGGCTCTTTGGTCGACCCTGACTCTATACCGATTTCTAGTCAAGGCTGGGGTGGGGGCTGCGGAGCGCACCAACTCAAACGTTATATCATCCTCAACAGAACGGGGGACAACTGTGGCGGATGAATAAGGGGATATATTAGCGGAAGGTGCTGCTGGGGGCCTGTTGTAAGAGGTTGAGGGTTGGGGATCTATTATTGTAGACTTAACAGAACGGGGGGCAACTGTGGCGGATGAATAAGGGGATATATTAGCGGGAGGTGCTGCTGGGGGGATTGTTGCGTAAGAGGTTGAGGGTTGGGGATCTATTACTGGTGCAACAGGCGCGTATTTCGGTCGCTTTATACGTGACGTGGGGTTCTCTTCATCATACCTCCGCTTTGGACGTGCTACCGGTATCGCTGGTGAGGGTTCGTTGGCAGGGGAGGAGATCACAACTACACAGTCGTCGGGGTCATCCGTAATGTCGATGATGGGGTGCTGTACCTCATCGTCATTCACGATTCTGTGGGAGAAGAAAACAAAATATAAGGAACAGCACTCAAAATTTGTAATATTTTGTAAATGATCCACTTAGGAGTGTGACGTGTTAGAAATGGACTCTGTAGAAAAATTCAGATTCACGAGCCCATCCACATGTATTATATCTGGACCTACAGGATGTGGTAAAACTATGTTTATGCTTAAAATCATTAAAGAAAAGGGAGAGATGTTCTCGAAATTTGTGCATAAAGTTATATGGTGCTATTCGACGTATCAATCAGTGTTCAACGAGTATCAAGATGATATTTTGTTCCACAAAGGCGTATATGACGTTAATTCGTTAAAGGGAAATGAACATAGTCATTGTAATTGACGATCTCATGTTGGAGATGGCTAAAACGTTTGCCGAGACATTTACAGTATTCTCCCACCATCATAACATAAGCGTGTTCTTCATGAATCAGAATCTATTTTTCAAAAATAGATACATGCGCGATGTATCGTTAAATACGCAATATCTAGTCTTATTCGCACAACGTAGAGATGTATCACAAATTGGGGTATTAGCCAATCAAATGTTCCCGAATCAGCGTAAGGAGTTTTTGGAAGTTTATAAAGAAGCTACAAGCACGCGTTACGGATATTTGCTTTGAGGCCTTCGTCCGCGAAACACGTTTAGAGTGCTTCTACGAACGAATATATTTCCAAACGAGCCTGAAACGGTGTATATTCCAGAATGACAAAGAGACTAAAGAAATACCGTGAATTAATAAAAATCTATCATCGACTGCCCCGGGCAATGCAGCAGATGTTTATTAAAAATATCGACGCCGACTTTTTAAAATGCATCTGTGAAATCTGTCTTAACGTTATAAATTGCAATGTATCAATGAAAACCCCTCAGAAGGCTCGCCTACGCCGTTACAAGAACATAATACGTGGACTCGCTCGTAAAAGTCAAACTGTAGCGAAGAAAAAACGAATTATTGTACAAACAGGAGGGTCATTTCTCCCCATCTTATTTTCAGTTTTGGGTCCTTTACTGACTAGATTAATATAATGAAGAAAGTGGTAGTGATTCCTCACGAGGTGTACGCTTCACTGCAAAGCAGACTTAAAAGAATGGAAAGCGAATTGCTAGCCCTATTAAACAGTGAAAAAACACTTGATGAGAAAAGAATCTTATACCAAGAAGCTCTGCAGAAATTTCTTCACGAGTACGAAAATTATAAGAACCCTACAGAGATTCCTGTGGTTATTAGGCACAGCACGGGGGACGATGGACATGGCGACATAGGATCTGTGCCCGACGATACAGCTGACCAACCAAAAATTAAGGGATTAGCCGCACAACGTATCGAGCATGTATTAAAAAGCACCCTCCCACATACATTGAGGAGTAAAGGCTTAAGTCTTTATAATCTATTGAATGAGGATCTAGCCATACAATGGACCGATACAGGCGAGATCATTGTGGAAGGATCAAAGGTACAGGGATCGAATATCGTAGACATTGTCCATGATCTGGTGAGAAAGTGGGATAGGCCATCACCATCAGGATGGAAGCATATTAAAGCAAGACTACAACAAATAAATGTCCCTAAAACGTTGATAGGAAATCTGAACAGGTTAAAAGACTTGGAACATGCAACGCATGTGACACAATTGAAGACGCCGTCACCCCCGGCGGTAACACCTTTGAAGAGGAGAAAGAAGAGGTTAAACAACGGTGAACCCAACCCACGTGCCTCTAAAATACGCAAATGGCTAACGTATTAACTAAACGCTATTATGACATTTCTAACCCAGCCTCCTACGGCGGCGTAGATAGACTGTACAGAAGTGTTTACGGAGTAGGAAAAAAAGATGTTGAAAGATTTTTGAGGGAGCAGGACGCTTATACGCTTCATAAGCCTGTGAGAAAAAGGTTTAAAACAGCCAAGACAACGGCTTCCTCGATTGATTCTATTTGGCAAGCAGATTTAACAGACATGCAAAGTTATTCTGTGTATAAAGATGGTTACCGCTACATTCTATTCATAATAGACGTATTCTCTAGATATCTGTGGCTAGTTCCTCTGAAAAATAAATCGCCTGAAACAGTTGCTAAAGCCACCAAAACGCTAATGTTAAAAGAAAACAGGGTTCCTGGCTATTTTTGTACGGATATGGGGAAGGAATTTATAGGCCGTGCTTTTCAGAACATGTTGACAGAGTTTAATATCAGCTATTACACAACCAATTCTATACATAAGGCTTCTTTAGCTGAAAGAGTTCAGCGCACCATAAAGGAACGCATGCACCGTTATTTTACACATAAAAACACATACAGATTTCTAGACATTCTGGAATCATTGGCATCATCCTACAACCGCTCACACCATCGCACGATTGGGACAACACCTAACGAAGTTTTAGAAAGAGGTACGCTCCCGAGAAGAGATGGATCACCACCACCACCACCACACTCGGCGCGTTTCAAAATCAATGATTATGTAAGGCTGTCGCGTTCGGGGAATAAATTCGCAAAGGGTTTTGAGCAAGGATGGACACGCGAGATTTTTAAAGTTAGGGCTATGAGACCTAAAGGTGAGATAATAATGTATTACATTGAAGATTTGAATGGGGAAGAAATCTCAGGAGGCTTTTACCGCGAGGAATTGCAGAAAGTTGCGTTTAATTTAGGAAAAAATGTGTTTAAAATTGAGAAAATTTTAGGAAGCAAAGGTTCACGAAAGAGAAAAATGTACCTGGTGAAATGGCTAGGGTACCCAGAAAGCTTCAACACCTATATAAAAGCTGATGCAATAATGAAGCTTAAATAGTATGCAACATGGCTCCTAACCATTTCTACGTCACACTCCCGTCCTCCTCGTCCCTGTCTGTACACCCTGACAACACACTAGCCAACTTTGTAACAGAATTCCACGGGCACATTGAATTGGGTCGTGATTCGTATGAGGTGGGGATATGCGAAATTCAGCTGGACACCATCTTTTTAAATATTGAACATAAAGAAACCGTTTTTACGATTCTTAGAGACATTGACGAGTGTGAAAAAGCTGGGGTAGCTATGGATGAAACTATACGTATCGCTCGGACTAAGGTTGCACGGTATTACAGTACAGAAGTAAGACTAGGACCGGGTCAATATGGTTCGGTCGAGGATGTTGTGAGAGACTTAAACGTAAGTTTAAGAAACTCAAACATTACGAATGATTTAGTATACGAAATCGTAAACAAAGGAAACCCTGCACATACACTAATCCTAAAATCAAAGACTAACAGACGTATTAAAGACCGTAGAATGTTCAAAATTCTAACCAATGGCCGATACAGCGCAGCCTTCCAAAGAGACACATTTCACGAGACACAGCATGACTTGTCCAGATTACTGTATCAATTGAAGATGGAGAAATTGGCTGAAAGCTCTGTCCCCAGACATGTGCTATATTTACAGTAATATAGTGGAGCACCAGTTTGTTGGGGATACCCAGGCATGCCTGCTGCGCATTGCTCACATCCCCAACCATAGAGGAAGGAGTTTGAGTATTACATATGACAGACCCCATTATGTGAATGTCGCAACTAATTTAATAACCAATATCTCAATATATATAAGAACGATTGAGGGTGAAAACTTCCCATTCGGTAACGGGAGCTTAACAGTGAAGCTACACTTTCGACGCACTGAGTTATAATGGATAGAAAGCCTTTCACCGTCTATCGAGGGGTGAGATACCAGCGCGGTAGTGGACTTGGATCCATTTTTTCATCCATACTACGTACGGCTGTTCCTTTGCTGAAGAGGGGTGCCAGATACCTCGGAAGAAAAGAGCTACAATCAGGTCTTAACACTGCAGAAGACATATTAGCCGGGGCTAAACCTAAAGAAGCTCTAAAAAAACATTTAAAGCGTACACGGGACGCAATCATCAAAGATGCAAAGAGAAAAAATGCGTGGTGGCGGGAAGAAGAAGAAGAAGAGGGCTGCCCGGAAGAAGGGGTCACGTTAGGCCTGTTCAAAAATCAACTTTTTCTTATTTTCATAGGTTTCTGTACATTTTCCCATGCTTTTTGACCTGAAAAAGCGGAAAACACAACTATTTTGACCTAGGATGTTGGGAAGCATTGCCGCATGGAGCTTTAAATTTTCTGCCTTGAAATCGGCCAAAGCGCCAATTCCGGGGTCCCTTGAATTATGTTTTGCACTTTAACTTTTGATCTAAACAAGATAGAGCAACAAATTAGGTATCAAATGAAAGAGCATAAAATTAATAAATAATAATAATAATAATAATAATAATAATAAATAAATAATAATTAATAATAATAGTAATAATTATCAATCATTTTTCAGGAAACAACAGAATCTCAATCAGAATCTAGAAAACCATCTACAAGTTACAACTTCACAATGGCATTAAGCAAGGAGCTGAGGGAGCTCCGTGGGCGCACAGTTGATATCTCAGAACCTCCACGTACTGTCCACAGGCAGGTGTCAACTGGGCCATCTACCAGATCTCTCACTGAAACTTTCCTGGTTGGATACCCTTCAGCTTTTATCAGTGGTTCCCAGCTTCCCACCAACAGACAGGCGTTCCAGTATTTCCTTAATCTTCAGAATTTACCGGAAAATGCAGGGAGGCCCATGGTTCAAGACCTTGCATATGAAACAGTTGAATCTATCATCCCATTCTGGCAGATGGCTAGGATCAAGACAATGACCAAGTACAACGCAATGAAGCTCTTCATGAAACTACATGAGAAACATCGTGCTCTGGTGAAAAGCAAAGGAAGAGCAAGTAACCTGGAGGAAAAAGAGGAGCATTTGTGCTGGAATTAGACAGCCTGTTCGATATAGGAGCTCCAGATGCAATCCAGGAAATACAGAACAACAGACTGTTATCCAGAGAGAAGAAAGATGAGGATATCAGGTTCTACGAAGACCAAAAGACTGAGAGGAAAGGTCATATGTCTGGTCATGACAAGAGTTTTGAGACAAGATCCCTGCAGCAAGCAGCGAGGAATGAAAGACTGCAGCATAGACAAGAACAAGGTAAAACTAATTACTTTGAACGTTACAAAAAGTTTTAAGTTTTACTCCATTGCGATATTTAGCATGTACTTAACAATTACTGTCTTAACATGTTGTACTATTTTACAGCTGCAGCAGAACAAGAGGCAGTTGTTCATGTGGATGACATTACCTGGGGTGACTCAACTGACAACGACGCTAACACAGAGGACATGGATTACCATCAGCCTCGTCCTGGATGTTCTCACCATCAAGACACTGTGACTAGTGTGACTTTGACGTTTCCAAGGAAGGTCATGGAATGTGATGTCATCTGCAATACAGCTGATCGTCTTGGTTTATCAGACAATCAAGTTACTGCCATGGTTTCTGCCACCTTGAAAGCTGGAGGGGCTGATCTGGATAACTTCGTCATCTCAACCTCAACAACACGTCGCAACAGAATGCTGTCCAGGTATAATATCAGCCAGAGTCACATGTCCAAGTTTTGTGAAAACCCCCCACAGTACGCTGCCTTACACTGGGATGGAAAGTTGCTCAAAGATGTCTTGGGCAGTGAACCTGGAAGTACCTCAGAGACTTTAGCTGTGCTAGTGTCTGGTCCACCTTCATACACTGAAGGAAAGTTATTGGGAGTACCTGTCATCGACAATTCTTCTGGCACAGCTCAGGCTGAGGCTTCAATGGATTTACTGGAGACATGGGAACTTACGGATAATGTTACTGCCCTTGTTTTTGACACTACATCCAGTAACAGTGGAGTTCACAGAGGAGCTGCCAAACTGCTAAAGAAAATGCTGAACAAAAAGGTGTTTTATCTGGCCTGTCGACATCACATCCTGGAAGTTCTAGTAGGAGCAGTTTGGGAGAATCTGTTTGGGAAGGTGAAGGGGCCAGATAATCCCTGGTTTGAGCATCTGAAGGATGCAAATGGCTGAAGGAAAAGAAGAAGAACAGTGAAGAAATACTCCAAGACATTCTAACAGCAGAAAGGCTTCCAAGAGCCGACTACAGGGAAATGGCTGAACTGACAGTCAATGTTCTTGGAGGAACGCCTCCTCGAGGTATTCACTGGAGTCGACCAGACGCCATTCATCAGGCCAGATGGATGGCCAGAAACCTGTACTCCATGAAAATGCTGATGTTTGCAGATCAACTTGAGTACGACGAAGACACTGTATCAAAGCTGGAAAGACTCAACACCTTCCTTGCGCTGTTCTACACTCCTGTATGGATGATGTCAATGTCTGCTGCAGATGCTCCCGTGAATGATCTAAGTCTAATCCAGGACATGTTGAAGTACAAGAAAACTGACCCAGAGCTTGCTGATGCAGTACTTAATAAGATGGAAAACCACAAATGGTACCTGACGCAGGAAGTCGTGCCATTTGCCCTGTTCAGCAGTAGATTGAGTGACACATTGAAGCACGACATTGCTGCCCAGTTACATGCCACTGAGAAGCCAGACAGCTTCAGAACAGGAAAGCCTCTATTCCAGAGAGTCACAGCTAAGACCACCCTGGTTGATCTCATTGGCCCAGAATCACATTTCCTGCTGGACACTCTGAACATTGGATCCGAGTGGCTTCTGGAACCTGTCACGTCTTGGCCACAGAATGAGGACTACAGAAAAGCGTTGGACTATGTTAAGAATCTGAAAGCGGTGAATGACATTGCTGAACGTGGTGTCAAGATGATGAGCGACTTTGCAAATGTCATAACAACAGATGCCAAGCAAAGGGACTATCTCCTTCAAGCTGTGGAGTTCAACAGACGCCGCTTTGATAGCTTCAAGAAACAAACTCTCAACAACTGACTGTGTAAATGTCATTATGAAATTAATCATCATGTAATGCTTTCACTTCTTGATCGATTAGACTTGTGACAAAATGTTAATCTCAAATTTGTGTCATGAATAAGGCGCCTTGTCTGCTTTGAGTGTGAGAAAACGAATTTTGTGATATTTCTGAAAACTTAGTCTTGGAACAAGAAATGGCACATTGGTACATACAATCATAATTGTATAAGTTAGAAAGAGGATTAAAAACACTTTAATTTGGTGCCTATTTTGTTGCTCTATCTTGTTTAGATAAAAAGTTATAGTGCAAAACATGATTCAAGGGACCCCGGAACTGGTGCTTTTGGCCGATTTCAAGGCAGAAAACTTAAAGCTCCATGCGGCAATGCTTCCCAACAACCTAGGTCAAAATGGTTGTGATTTTCGGCCTTTTCAGGTCAAAAAGCATGGGAAAAAGTACAGAAACCTATGAAAATAAGAGAAAGTTGATTTTTGAACAGGGCTAGGGTCACGTGGTATTAAAAAAGAAGTGCTGTAAGCGAATGAAACCTATGGTTGACCACTTTTTTGACTGATATAAGCTAAGGACATTGATCTCATGAATCATAGTTTGTTTACTACTTGTCGAGAGAGGAGGCACTATTTCTAACTCGTCATGGCACGCTTCATCCACCCATGTAGTTCACAATGCTGTAAATCGGAGCTGTCCCTTTTTATGATGCCTCCAACTCAAGTTTCTATTGAGCACAGTGATTTTATTACAATTAACCCTTTAAACACAATTAGTTCCCCGAGTGCACCTATAGAATTCGTGATACCCAGCTCAGGCCCTTACTTTTTTGATCCAAGCTGTGTGCACATGTACGCTAAGCTACGTATAGCCCATACTGATGGAACGGTCTGCGATGCCAAATATGCTGTATACCCTGAAAGAAACTTTCTGCACTCCATATTCAACCAGTGTGACGTATATTTAAATCAGACCAACATATCGGCAGGCACGGGGTACTATCATCTACGAGCCTATCTGGAAAATGTCCTCAACTTTTCCAAAGAAGTGAAGGCTACCTTTTTAAGTGCCGAGGGATATTATCAAACTAAAGATGAAAGTAGTATAAAGGACAAATTTAAAAATTCTAAAAAGAAAATATACGAGTGTTTTGGACGGCTGCACACAGATTTCACTTTCCAGGAGAAGTTGCTTGTCAACGGGGTGGATATGAAAATAAAGCTCACCCGCACGAGTCCTGAGATCTGCTTAAATCTGGATGCTGATCAAGAAGAGGGTGCAAACCCCGTTGTGGTTCATATTATGGACACATACCTCCGCGTACGGCGAGTGAAATTAAGTTCACCAAAACAACTAGAAATTGAGAAAAATTTACTGAACGCTACAGTGAAATATCCTATTAACAGAGTACAAATCAAACTATATACGGTGCCTGCAGGGTTGGCATCGAAGCAGAGAGAAAACATTGCCCTGGGAAATCTTCCTAAAAGGATATTAATCGGAATGCAGGACCATGCTTCGGTGAATGGAAAATATAAAAAGAGTGCCTTTAAATTCGAGAATTTTGGACTTAAAAATATAACTCTATACGTTAATGGCATTGCTTTGGTTGGAACAATGGATACGGACTATTTATCAGACGCTGTGTTACCTCTTTGTGCCAGAGCCTATAGTAATCTGACCCATATTGCAGGTGATTGTGATGAGCTTGGTAATGGGGTAACGCAGGAAGAATTCATTGATCAATTTAACCTTTATCCGTTTGACATTACACCTGACTTATCTGCTAGCGTAAATACGCATTTAAGCCCACAGCAGGGCAGAAACATCTCAGTGAAACTGGAATTCACCAAGCCTATAGACGCGCCTATTAGTGTACTAGTATATCTCGAATCGCAAGCCCTAATAGAAGTAGATAGATTTAGGAGCGTTATCACTGACTTTTAAAATGGATGCTAATACACTTCAGAAAGTAATGAATAGTGAACGAGTCACACGTTCCAAATTTATCGGTGTTTGCGAAGAATGAAACATTGAGTTTGCCAAGTACGCGAGAATGCGGTAGTCTTATTGTGAACACAGATGTCATCGATAATGAAGGGATTCATTGGATCGCTGTCTTTTTTAAAAATAGACAGCGCCTGTACTATTTTGATTCACTCGGTACTCAACCCTGGAGTGACCCTATTATTGTAAAATTTCTCGCTCAGTTACATATTCCCGAAGTTGTATGGAACCCGTTTCGTATACAAGGATATTTTAGTAATACTTGCGGAATGTACTGCGTCTCATTTCTCATGCATATGTCATGTGATAAAGAATTTATAAATTTTTTACATTTATTTGACCCGTGTCACACTCGCCGAAACGATGAAATGGTATGCAGACAGATAAAAATTCGTTTTCCAATTGTACGTACTCATTGTGTAGTATGTTTTTGTTCGTGTGTGTATATTTGTAACGGTATATTCTGTAGTTTAAGATGGTTATTGTACTGATTTCTTTCATTTAATAAATTTATGAAAATATATTGTCTTCTTCCCCCAAAAAGATCGAAAAACACTTACATTATTTCGGTGTGACATTCATTATGCTGACTGATCAGTATTTCCTCCGTATTCATGATACGAGATTCTTCAAAAGATTGTATAACACGTGTCAAATCCTCATCGGACCTTAAAGGAGAAAGAATAATGTTCATATTGATTTTTTTTTAATAAAAACATATACAGAGTATACAGACAGACCCCATTATGTGAAGATATCTTTGGTTCGAAACTCATTTAAGAGGTAAATCCGAATAACATTTAAAACAAGCAAAAGATTGCCATAAAAATTTCGGTTTTAGCATAATGGTGAGTATCTAAATGAAGTATTTGACGAGATACTACATCCCTCCATATATATAAAATCATGTTTCTTGTGAATAAAAATAAAATTATGGACACTTACATTTCTATGGTAGTCGCTTGCGTCGGATTGTAAGGAGCGTCACTGCAAATATCTTCAACGGTTTGCGTTGGAAATAATTCATCACGGTCAATCGCGTTAAAAAGATTAATTGCAGTCAATGCTGCAGTGTCACCTTCATACAAATCCGGAAAAGCGTAAAGTTCGTGGTCCATGGTGGAGGGAATGCACTGGCAGAGGGAATGCACTGACAGAGGGAATGATTATTCACTGACGCGAAAATAGCTACTGTTACTCCCAACTGAAAAATATTTCCTTTTATATCCCCAATCACCAAGCGCCGCCCCAAAAGATTAAGACCAGATGTTCGTGGTGATTGGTTGTCAGTGTAGCTGGGTGGAGCTATGATAAGTTTGTGTACCAATCGTAACACCGCTATAACGGGTCCGGACGACTAATGGCATCTTTATATTTTCTCCAATAGATTTAATGCTCGTATTACCCCTTGCTGTCTTTACCATGTCAATATTTTCCCCCCACTATTCCCGGATCATTAGTCACTAATGTAATCGAGAGGATTTTATAATAAAGAAATTATAAATATATCCATTCCTTTAATTATATTTTTAAAAAAGGAAAGAGCATTCGGTTTCCACGTTAAGCTGTGGGTCTAAGGCGGAGTGAAAACCTTAACCGTTGTTACAATTCGGGGAAGAGCTAGTTATTATTATTACTAAAGAGAAAAATCGTGCATTAACATGTTTTGCAGCCATACTACCCCCCCCCCCGGATCAAATGATCCTGTTATTTTAAATCCGGTTCAATAATCAAATGTTCCTGTTATGTTGAAATTATGATGAGCAACGACTCCCTGACGAGATGTATTTCTTGAACTGATCCACAGAGCAGATGTTCACATCTTCTGAAGACTGCATGTTCCACATTTTATAATAAAGAAATTATAAATATATCCATTCCTTTAATTATATTTTTAAAAAAGAAAAGAGCATTCGGTTTCCAAGTTAAACTGTGGGTCTAAGGTGGAGTGAAAACCTTAACCGTTGTTACAATTCGGAGAAGAGCTAGTTGTTATTATTACTAAAGAGAAAAATCGTGCATTAACATGTTTTGCGGTCATACTACCCCTGGATCAATTATCAAATGATCCTGTTATTTTAAATCTGTACCACCCGATATATATATATATATATATATATATATTTCCATTCCTTTATTTATTTTAAAAGAATGAACAAAACTCTCTTTCTCTTTCTTTCTATATATATATACACTATATGATCAAAAGTATTCGGACACCGCATGGTTTTGGGAAAAATGGTTTTATTATGGCATTTAGTAACCAGTAGGTCCACCCTTTGCTTTTATTACAGCGTCAACACGTCGAGGCATACTTTCCACCAGTTTTCGGTAAGTCTGTACAGGAATGGCTCGCCATTCCGCTTGCAGAGCTGATGCAAGAGATGCAAGTGAAGCCGGGCGTGGTATGCGGTTTCGTATCCGTCGCTCCAGTTCGTCCCACATGTGCTCGATTGGGTTGAGATCGGGGCTCTGAGCAGGCCAGTCTAACAAATCCACCTTATTTTCACGAAACCAGTCCTGCACACGCCTTGCAGTATGGCAGGGAGCTCGATCCTGTTGAAACAAACAATGGCCATCTCCGTAGTATTGCCACAGTGTAGGGAGGGCCGAATTGTCCAGAACGTCGAGATAAACGTCAGCGTTCATGGTAGTGGGTATAACAACCATCGGGCCGAGCCCTAGCCAGGAAAAACAACCCCATACCATGATGGACCCTCCACCGAACTTCACCGTTGGACGTACACAGTCAGGAAGAAGCCGTTCTCCGGGCTGTCGCCACACCCAAACACGCCCATCAGACTGGAAGAGTGAATACCGCGACTCGTCGCTCCAAAGAACAGTTTTCCAGTCCTCCACGGTCCAGGAACGACGGGAGACACACCAGGCCAAACGACGCGTGGCATTAACTTTTGTAATCAGTGGCTTGTGTACAGCTGCTCTACCATAATAACCGAGTCTGTGCATCTCTCTGCGGATAGTTATAGTACTAACGGAGGTACCGGATGCTCTTCCTACCTCCTCAGCGATGGAAGCGGCAGAGGACGTGTGGGACTTCTTGACATGTCGTACCAGACTTCTTCTATCACGTTCCGTCAGTTTGCGTGGTCGTCCGGAACGTTTTTTCGCGTTAGTTTCACCGTCGTGCTTCCATCTCATGATAACATCCGCTACAGTCGACTTTGGTATATCCTGTTTGGCTGCAATGTTTCGTATAGAAACGTTACTTAAATAACATCCGATGACGAGTCCACGTTGGAACTCGGAGAGTTCACGTCCGCGCGGCATGGCTTCACAACAGTTACTGATAACTTAACAGAACACCTCAGCATTATAGTTTCGCCACGCTTTTTCCCAGCATACCTTTCGGCGAAGGTGATATTTGCAGAAATGCGGATTTTCCGGGGTGTCCGAATACTTTTGATCATATAGTGTATATATATAATATATATATATATATATTATATATATTATATATATATATATATATATATATAATTGTTAGTACTTTCAGGTTTGCCTACCTCATGCACCTTATTTCTTTTGCTGATTATTATTTAATATAAATATGTGTATATCTTTCAATAACAGAGATGTTATCTAAGAATATGACACCATACAAATTACGTGTAAATAAAAATATAAAACATTTTCTTCGCTTCGAGAATGTATTTCATTGTAGAAGTAATAACAGCAGCAAAATTAAGGTTTGGAGTGAAGTGAGATTTATCCCGAGTAGACTGGAACAAAGGTCAACTCGCGGTCAAAAAAGGCATCAGGGTAAACGATTCGAATTGACCCAGATTCTCGGTAACCCTTTCCTCGTGTGGTGTGTGTGTGTGCACGAGTTGTTCAATCGTTTATTATATATATATACAAGCACAGATGGGGTGAGAGGTTTTGGGGGAATGAGGGAGGAGGGGGGACGACCGTGTGTTTTGAATTGTCGCTTGTTTCAACTTTCTTCGTAAGGTTTCTTTTCTTTTAATTGTTTAGTGATTTTTTTAATGTTTTAATTCACTTTAAGGTGAAAATCTATATATATATATATATATATATATATATATATATATATATATAAGGAATGACAAAATTAAATACACAGTTAATATGATTCTTTATATATATATATATATATATATATATATATATACAGGGTGGTGCAAAAGTCTGGACCCATAGGCGGTTTATATGGAAAAAAAGTGTGGCCTGCAGGAAGTTTATTATGAAATGAAATTTAATTAACCATACACCAGTGACTAAATTATGTTAAATTTAACGTTCTAGTTCAGAATTTACAATAAGTGTAATGGTATTTCGTATAATCGAGGCATAAGGAAATTTGCGACTGAACGTGAGGTGGCTCCTTCTTTTGCATACAAAAGCACAAGCTCTATTCTTCCTGCTATTGTTAACTTGTCTGCCATAGGGTAACAATCTGAAAAATATTTAGTAAAATTATAAACAAAAATTAAATTATAAAAACTATTATAAAAATCGAAAGATATTTTTTATATAGTAAATTGCCTATGGGTCCAGACTTTTGCACCACCCTGTATATATATATATATATATATATATAAGGTAAGGAGAAAGTTGTTCATTTGTGTGTATTTCGTCTGAACTAATATTTTGACGATTGTACGTTCGCGAAGGGTGAGTAGTTTTGGGGTAATGAGGGAGGAGGGGGGGACGACCGTGTGTTTTGAATTGTCGTTTATTTCAACTTTCTTCGTAAGGTTTCTTTTCCTTTCCCACTGTTATTCGTGACTTAATTGTGATATTTATAATAAAAATAGGAATTAAGTAATAAAGTTAATGTTTTAATTCACTTTAAGGTGAAAATGTATTTATATACAGGGGTTGGACAAAATAATATGAACACCTTGATAAATGGCGGTTTTTATTCTTAATATGGAGTTGGTCCTCCTTTAGCGGCAATAACAGCTGCAATGCGTCAGGGAATTGATTCATACAGCTTTTGGACAGTGGCTAGAGGAATCCTGAGCCATTCTTCGAGCAAACCCTGCTCCAGTTCCTCCAAAGACGCCGGCGGTGGGAATCGGCTTCTGACCTGCTGCTCCAACTGACACCACAGATGCTCGATAATGTTAAGATCCGGGGATTGTGGAGGCCAATCCAAGCGTTCTACTTCACTAACATGCTCTTCAAACCAGTTTTTAACGACCCCAGCGGTGTGGATTGGTGCATTATCATCCTGGAAGACGGCGCCGCCATTGGGAAACAGCGTTTGGACCATGGGATGGACCTGGTCAGCCAATATTGACAGATAGACCTGGGCGTTAATCCTACCATGCAGTACTACAGCTGGGTCAAGAGTATTCCACGATATTGCTGCCCAAACCATCACAGATCCGCCTCCATGCTTAACGGTTGAGGTCAGGCAGTCGGGGTCATAAGCATCTTTAGGCTGTCTCCAGAGGTAAACTCGACCGGAACATGGAAATAGCGTAAAGGAGGATTCGTCGCAGTAGACTACATTCTTCCACCGGTCCATTGACCAATTCTTATGGTCATTACACCATTTTCTGCGCCGCTCAATGTTGACGTGCGAAAGGAAGGGTTTGGCAATTGCAGCCCTCCCATGGTATCCAGCTCCATGGAGCTCGCGACGTACAGTTCTGGTCGATACCGGGCTTGCAAGATGCTGGTTAAGCTCTGCAGTCACTTTTGGAGCTGTGGTCTTATGGTTCTTTGTCACAATGCGCTTTAGCACCGGCGGTCTCGATCACATAGCTTCTTCTTGCGTCCACTATTGCATTTGTCGGTGCTTGTCTTTCCATGGTTTTGGTATGCAGACATGACCATAGAGACAGTTCCTCTGGATACATTGAACATCTGAGCGGTTTTCGTCACCGATGCACCAGCCATCCGCGCTCCGACAATTTGCCCTCTTTGGAAGTCTGACAGGTCTTTCATAACTGCTAATTCATAATTCACTCAGATCTGTAAAAACAACGTGAGGGTTATAACATGACGTATACACTCTCTGTTACGCATTTAAATAGGTTTGCCAGTCATTTGACCGTTTACTTTGTGTCTCAGCAGTCCGTAAAGATAACCGGTGAAATCGGCGGGTGTTCATATTATTTTGTCTGGGGGGAATGAGGGAGGAGGGGGGGGACGACCGTGTGTTTTGAATTGTCGTTTATTTCAACTTTCTTCGTAAGGTTTCTTTTCCTTCCCCACTGTTATTCGTGACTTAATTGTGATATTTATAATAAAAATAGGAATTAAGTAATAAAGTTAGTTTTAATTCACTTTAAGGTGAAAATCCATTTATATATATATATATATATATATATATATATATATATATATATATATATAAGGAATGACAAAATTAAATAGACACAGTTAATATGATTCTTTCTATATATATATGTGTGTGTGTGTGTATATAAGGTAACAAGCACAGATGGGGGTGAGAAGTTTGGGGGGAATGAGGGAGGAGGGGACGATCGTGTGTTTTGAATTGTCGTATGTTTCACCTATCTTCGTAAGTTTTCTTTTCCTTTCCCACTGTTATTCGTGACAACAGCAATTAACTACCATCATATAAATATATTGTGGTATTTAAATGGATGATTAATATATGGTTTAATTTAATAAATATTGCTATCTGGCAACTGTCTTCGATTAATATATGAATTAATTAAATATATAGCACAAACTGGCAACTCAGCCTTCTATTGGAATTAAATACACGGCGCTATCTGGCAACTCAGCCACATGACGGATTAGAGGTCTATAAAAGAGCGAGAGGCGGCCGACGAAGTCATACAAGCTTGGCTCCCAGCCGAGCAAGGATCTCTGGTCCTTTCTCTTTCTGGCCCTTTGGGAAAACCCCTTAGAGGCCTCTTAGGTTAGGTATACCCCTTTGGGGGGAATAGCTTGGGGAGAACTCCGCCTCCAAGTTGCATGCCCTTGCAATCCCATTTTGGGCAACAAAGGCCGATACTCTCTCTTTCTCTCTCTCTCTCTCCCCCTTCAGGTGTACCCCTCCCCCCTTGGCTCCTTCTAAGCCAACTGGCTGATTAGGAGCCTATAAGACAACGCCTACTCGGCTGAAGTCTTAATATGCACTTGGCTCCTGCCAGGTGAACACCTCTCCTCCTTTCTCTCCTTCTTTCTTTCTCTTGGGGGATAACATCCCCCACCCCACCCCCATTTGCAACATTGAGTTGTTGCATAACCCCCACCCCACTTTGCAACATTACGTAATAATTTGCAACATTCCTGCACTCTCCCCTTTTGCGGCTATACTACTTATGTATATATATATGTATTGCACAATGCCTATACCAGACCTAACATCAACTAGGCCTAAAAGTAGGTCCACCACCTTCATGTGGAGAGAGACCAACGCACAAATTGCTACCGGGTACGGGGCTACCAAGTGTATATACACTTCTGTGTGCACTATATATATATATATATATATATATATATGGGAATGAACTCAGAATGGTCCCCTGAGTTTTTTATGATACACACAGACAGTGCATGGAACAAGGAACTCTTCTGGGATAAATAAATCCACTATAGTCCGAATAAGCAATGGTAAATGACAAATACCATAGTTTTTCTTTTTCATGATGCTAGCACGACGCGGGCAACGGGTCACTCGCAAAGAGGTCCCATAAATATAGCTTCCCTCACCAGCTATCTGCAAAGCAGACAGGATCCAGCTTTGGGACATGGATCTAGGGTTTAAAGCAGCCTAGCCCTGCTACATTTAGAACCTCAATATAAGCAAAAGACTCGCTGCCTTCACGTCAGATTGAATACATAAAAGAAAAAGGGGTAACTATTATATTTTTAGCCAAAAACCAAAACTTAAACCTCAACTGGTAGAATTGAGCGTCCACTTTTCAAGGCACATAACATGTCCGTTTCAAGATGGGAATGAACTGAAGGCTTCGGTTTGAAGCACTGTGAAAAAACAAAAGAAAATAATAATTGTCAGTAGAAAATGTATATATTTGTTAAGAAAAGTACATTTTAGGGTGGAGAAATGGAATACAACCTAACCTAAGTTTCTTACGTGTCCCAGGGTTGTGCCGAGGCAATTGTAAAACTTCGAATGAAAATCGGAGTTCGAAACTGTACATTTGAAATAGATTAAAACCTTTTGGGAATTCGTTTTGGCGTCGAAACAACCCAAATAAAGACCCATTTCACAAAATTTTACGAGACATTTCCCAATTTTCAATCTATTCTCGTTAAATTATTATACGTACATTTCTCCACCGCGATTGCGGATGCTTATGAGTTTTGGTCCAGTTTGTGTAGAGCAAGCCTAAGAATCATGCACCAGGACTGATAATAGTGTCCGCAATGCAAACTAACGAAAATTGCTATCAATTTAATATGATTACGGGTGGTCTTGGGACGAGACTAACGCGAAGCATCGTTGCTTTCAGTGGTGATAAACGACGTACGAAAGCTTCGTCAGTACTTTGACCTCCTATTTTTTGGGAAATGCTGCTGCGAGCTGCTCAAACCCTGAAATGGGCGTATGGGCAGAATGGTACTCTGTTTAAAAAAATGTTTGACTTTTCATACTTCCACTTAAACTATGAATGCATCAATGAGAAATATATATATAATATATATATATATATATATATATATATATATATATATATATATATATATACTATAATAAGAGAGCTGTCCGTCTGTCCGTCACACTTTCAGGGTGTGTGCGTGCGTGCGTGTGTGCGTGCGTGTGTTTCAGCGTGCGTGCGTGTGTGTGTGTGTGTGTGTGTGTGTGTGTGTGTTCCAGCCATAGCTCCAAAATGAAAGCAGTTACAAACATAAAACTTCACACACATATTGATTAGGTCCCGAGGTTGTGCACCTGGGTGTTGAATGCCCGGTTAGGTCAACTGTACGCCTTTGACGATTGGTTAGGTTAAGTTAGGTTAGGTTAAGTTAGGTTAGGTTAACCTAACCTAACCTAACCAACCTAACCTAACATAACCTAACCATTCAATTAACCTAGCTAATAACAGCCTTCGAACTACAAAAAATATTCAGGCCCTCTACTTGGATATGTTTTACTACCCGCACGTAGGGCGGGTCTTTAGCTAACCGTCAGCGACGCGACGGGTAATGTACTAGTATATATATATATATATATATATATATATGAAACTCTACTGTCTGGAAAGACGATGCGAACGGTACACAAGGAAAAAGAAAAAAGATTCCAAGGCCTTTCGTGTATTCAGAAGTACACTTCGTCAGGGAATGAAGGGAGAAGGCGAGATGACAAAAATATATACTGTACATATGCACAACGAGAGAGAAAAATAAAAAGATTAGCACCTGATTAACAAGAATTAATTATAGGCAAAAGGCTTTTTTAACAGGACATTGTCAATTTTATATATTCCCGCACTGTTATTGAAATTATTTTTAAAATGGATAAATGCACATTCTAGAATATTCCTTTCAATTATTATATCTGTTTTTAACGAGCGCTTTAGAACTATCCCACTTGATACTATGATTACATCTATACATACTGTATAGTTAAACAATGCATTAGAATTATTTGTTGTTTTACACGCATATTTATGCTGTTTTACCCTAATGTTTAACGTTTTCCCCGTTTGGCATATATATATATATATTATTATATATATATATATATATATGTGTGTGTGTGTGTACATACTGAGTTACTGTACATTGTGTACATCCGATGAAATACACACAGCCAACCGCATTATCCGGGCTATTCTTTATTAGGTGTGATTTAACAGTATTATTATACTTAAAGACTACATTGATACCAATTGCTTTAAGTAAAGTCGGAAGATATTGAAAATTAACATGGTAAGGGAGGCTAAGGATATTTTTACGCTCAAATTCCTTTACAGTTGCACTATTATAATACTTATTCTTGGCTTTCCTAAGGCAGTTATCTAGAAATGAAATAGGATAACAATTTAATACCAATATTCATTATATTGCATAACTCGGAATCTAAAAATTCAGGACTGACAACTCTCAATGCTCTGAGAAACATAGCAGAGAAAATAGAAGATTTAATCGAGGGATGATGGTCAGAATAAAAATGCACATAAGAGTTATTATTAGTAGGCTTACGATAAACTTCAAATTTGAACTGATTAAAGCATCTCCAAATTTTTAGATCCAGAAAAGATAAGCATTCATCATTTTCTTTTTCAACAGTGAACTTATTAATAGATGGGACTAAATTGTTGAGCCTACCAAGAAATAGGCCAACATCCAAATTGTTAGGCCAAAGGTATAAAATATCAACTAAACAATAAATATCTAAATATCACCAAACAAGGTTAAAATTAATAATAGTGGGCAAAATTCTGCTTTCAAATTTGGATGTTGACCTATTTCTCGGTAGGCTCAACAATTTAGTCCCATCTATTAAGTTCACTGTTGAAAAAGAAAATGATGGAAGCTTGAATCAGTTGAAATTTGAAGTTTTTCGTAAGCCTACTAATAACTCTTATGTGCATTTTCATTTCCTATTTCATTTCTAGATAACTGCCTTAGGAAAGCCAAGAATAGGTATTATAATAATGTAACTGTGAGGGAATTTGAGCGTAAAAATATCCTTAGCCTACCTTACCATGTTAATTTTCAATATCTTCCGACTTCACTTAAAGCAATTGGTATCAATGTAGTCTTTAGGTATAATAATACTGTTAAATCACACTAATAAAGAATAGCCCGGATAATGCGTTTGGCTGTGTGTATTTCATCGGATGTACACAATGTACAGTAACTCAGTATATATATATATACATATATACACACCTTACTTTACCTTATACCTTATGTTGTTTCGTGCGTTGGTCTCTTCACACGGAGATCAAGCTGGTGGCCCCGCCTCTAGGTCTGGCCTGGTGGAGGAGCGAGTTGCTTTCTTGCGCTCTCCACCGTACATAGCCAGGCACGCCCGGCTCATCTGGTACTGTCCTGAGCCAGGCATCCAGTCTTTTCTTGAAGACTTCAACTTTGACCCCCATTACGTTTCTGAGGTCCTTAGGAAGCTGGTTGAAAAGTCTTGGCCACCTGACAACCAAGCTATTTTCCTTCAGGGTTGAGGAGGTCCCTTGTCGTGCTTTTAATTTGGGAACACTACACATTCTGCCTTTCCTATTTTCCAGTGTTGTTTGAATGGTAATTGGGTTTAGTTTTAGGTTTGGTACCAGTTTTTCGATCATTTTCCATATATATATATATATATAGGCCAAACGGGTAAAACGTTAGATATTAGGGTAAAACAGCATAAATATGCGTGTAGAACAGCAAATAATTCTAATGCATTGTTTAATCATCTGTATAGATGTAATCATAGGATCAAGTGGGATAGTTCTAACGCGCTTGTTAAAAACCGATATAATTGAAAGGAATATTCTAGAATGTGCATTTATCCATTTTAAAAATAATTTCAATAACAGTGCGGGACTGTATTAAATTGACAATATCCTGTTAAAATACCTTTTGTCTCTAATTAATTCTTGTTAATCAGGTGCTAATCTTTTTATTTTTCTCTCTCGTTGTGCATATGTACAGTATATATTTTTGTCATCTCGCCTTCTCCCTTCATTCCCTGACGAAGTGTACTTCTGAATACACGAAAGGCCTTGGAATCTTTTTTCTTTTTCCTTGTGGATTTGCATCATATATATATATACAGTGTGTATATATATATATATACACAAAGTGTATATATATATATATATATATATTATATATTTAGGAGAAATCCAATGACAAGGAGAAATGTAAATGCCATGAAAAGTCTTCTTTATTGCGCAACGTTTCGAGCAATACGCTCATCTTCAGGCTGTTTAATAACAATGTGAAATTAAAATCAATATTGAATGAAAAACAAAACAGAAAATTTCTATAACCTATTCGTAAAGACAAATTTTAAAAGACTGAGAAAAGAGGGTTAAATTCTAAGTTATACAGATTTACATATAAAAATTAAGAAGTTATTTTTAAATACATGTAGTAATTGTGAAATTAATACACTGGAAAAATTACCAATAGTACACTGGAACAATGGAGCTATCTACCTTACACTGCGGTATCCGAGGCTGACTAATTTGAGCAGAGGCAAAGAACGGGAAACACGAAGGATGGCGAGGGCGATTGGGGAAGGAGGGATTATAAGGAATTGGGGAAGGAGGAGGGATCATAGCAAATTGAGAGGGACGGCCGATGAGTCAACATTCAGACTAGGGGACAATGCTTTAATGAAAAGGGATTCTAAAATTCTTAGTGAGTTGGGACAAGTATTACAACCAAGAATTTTAAAATTGTCTAAAGTGACATCAATTTTGCATTTAATGCTGTGTTCACGAATACTCGAGGCTTCCTTAGTTTTTAAAATTTTACCTGTTCGGCCACTTATTCCCATATGCGAATAAAATCTAGCCCTGAGAGAGCGAACAGTGCTGCCGATGTAATTCCCAAGGAGACACCTGGGGCAGGTAAATAAATATACAACACCGCTACGCAACGAGTCAGGGTTCGATCCTTCGCTGAGAAAAAGCTACCGAAAGACGTTTTATTAATAAATATGATGCGGAAATCAGTATGATAAAAAAATTTCCTTAACAATTTTGTAAATTTAAGCTTAAATTCCTTATTCAAAGGACCCATTTCAGGTACCAAGAAATATTTTATATCCTTCGGCACTGTAATACATGGAAGTTGAGGGCTATAAACATTATTTAAGAAGGATCTAATTAGTTTGTCTACATATTGAACAGGAAAACTATTATTAGTAAAGTATGATCTTAGATTATTAAATTCATCATTAAGTAAGGTAAAATTAGAGGTCAAATTATATCCTCTGAACAGGAGAGTTTTAATACAAGACATCTTATAGTTGAAATCAGTAAAACTAAAAAAATTCATGCCCAAACCAGTGAAAGTGGGTTTCCTGTAAACTGATGTAGTAATAGAATCACCGTTTTTCGAAATTGTTAAGGAAATTTTTTTATCATACTGATTTCCGCATCATATTTATTAATAAAACGTATTTAGGTAGCTTTTTCTCAGCGAAGGATCGAACCCCTGACTCGTTGCGTAGCGGTGTTGTATATTTATTTACCTGCCCCAGGTGTCTCCTTGGGAATTACATCGGCAGCACTGTTCGCTCTCTCAGGGCTAGATTTTATTCGCATATGGGAATAAGTGGCCGAACAGGTAAAATTTTAAAAACTAAGGAAGCCTCGAGTATTCGTGAACACAGCATTAAATGCAAAATTGATGTCACTTTAGACAATTTTAAAATTCTTGGTTGTAATACTTGTCCCAACTCACTAAGAATTTTAGAATCCCTTTTCATTAAAGCATTGTCCCCTAGTCTGAATGTTGACTCATCGGCCGTCCCTCTCAATTTGCTATGATCCCTCCTCCTTCCCCAATTCCTTATAATCCCTCCTTCCCCAATCGCCCTCGCCATCCTTCGTGTTTCCCGTTCTTTGCCTCTGCTCAAATTAGTCAGCCTCGGATACCGCAGTGTAAGGTAGATAGCTCCATTGTTCCAGTGTAGTATTGGTAATTTTTCCAGTGTATTAATTTCACAATTACTACATGTATTTAAAAATAACTTCTTAATTTTTATATGTAAATCTGTATAACTTAGAATTTAACCCTCTTTTCTCAGTCTTTTAAAATTTGTCTTTACGAATAGGTTATAGAAATTTTCTGTTTTGTTTTTCATTCAATATTGATTTTAATTTCACATTGTTATTAAACAGCCTGAAGATGAGCGTATTGCTCGAAACGTTGCGCAATAAAGAAGACTTTTCATGGCATTTACATTTCTCCTTGTCATTGGATTTCTCCTAAATATTAAATTGAAGCTCTGTAGAAGCAACCCGCATGATTATATATATTCAAGGTATGGACAAGATGGCCTCAGGGCTTATCGCCATGTTTGGAAGACTTCACGAAAGTTTCTCAAGTCAAAACTGGACTGTTATTTTCTTGAAATGTGTCGGACTTGCAGGATTTTCCCGAAATTTGTTTACTTCAAACTCTACCGTGATAATCTATATGACTCTGAATTTTATCAATCGTCCCTGGAATATTTATTAAATAATGAAATTAATTATAAAATCAAAATATCAGATTCGCATAACAAGTCTCTTGGGCATTATATAACTACTCTTAAAAATACCTTGTCGTTGTTGGACTATTTATTAATAATTTCTCTTGTACAACGTGAACTAGAAAAATTTCACTCTACCATCTTGGAAACACATGAACGTAAGTTAAAGGCTTTGGGAATGAATTCACCAAATTTTTTCAATTCAGAGAAGGTAATTTCGAATCTTTCTAGTTACACACTCTCCCCTCTGGAAAAGTTTTTACTGTCACTTGGTTTGCAATTTAAGCTTCCGTTGTTTCAAATATATAAGCCTTCGTTTTTTCTTTACTTTGAAAAATTTTTCAATGGCTTGAAAAATGTTCCCCATGTGGGGGATTTCAATAATTTCAAATGTCAGTTCTCAAATTTAACTCAAGAATTTTTTTTAAACTTAGAAATCTTAAATTTCAATCTTTCATATTTAGGAAGAGTGATTTGCAGTGTATTAAGAATTTGGCAAAGAACCAGGAGATTGTTGTGACTAGACCAGACAAGGGTAACGGAGTGGTTATTTTGAATAAATCGGACTACATAAACAAAACTAATGAAATCCTAAGTGATCTTACTAAATTCAAACAAATTCTAGAACCTGTAAATAAAGTCATTGTAAGGTTAGAAGACCAGGTTAATAGATTTCTGTCACGACTAAAGTCCTTAAAGATAATAAAAAATGATACTTACTCTCAGTTGTTCGCATCTGGTGCTAATCTTGCTCAATTATACTGTCTGCCTAAAATCCATAAAGCTGGAACACCTCTCCGTCCTATTTTAGCTTCGTATAACTTACCCACCTTTCAATTGGCAAAATTTGTTGTTCGTCTCCTGTCCCCCTTTGCGAAAAATGCTTACACTATAAATAACTCGTTTGAATTCCAAAAGACCTCCTGGTAAAAACTTCGATTCAAAAAAGTTTTTTGTCAGTTTTGATGTAAAGTCACTTTTCACAAATGTACCTGTATCTGAAACTATTGCCATTATTTTAGATAGGGTTTTTAGCTCAGTTGATAATTTTCATGGTTTTTCATTGTCTCATTTGAAGGAACTTTTAGAATTGGTCTTCAAACAATGCTATTTCACTTTCAACAATAAGGTTTACCAACAAATTGATGGGGTAGGGATGGGATCACCAGTCGGACCGTTAGCAGCTGACTTTTTTATGACTCATTTAGAAAGTGTAATTTTTAGACAATCTCCCACTCATCTCAAGCCAATTTTCTATCGACGCTTCGTTGATGATTCGATAGCAGTCTTTGATAATGCGGTACAAGCGCAACAATTCTTTAACTTCCTAAATTCTTTGCACCCCAATATAACGTATACAATGGAAACTGAGCAAAATGGCTCCCTCCCCTTCTTAGATCTTTTAATTTCGAAAAATGGTGATTCTATTACTACATCAGTTTACAGGAAACCCACTTTCACTGGTTTGGGCATGAATTTTTTTAGTTTTACTGATTTCAACTATAAGATGTCTTGTATTAAAACTCTCCTGTTCAGAGGATATAATTTGACTTCTAATTTTACCTTACTTAATGATGAATTTAATAATCTAAGATCATACTTTACTAATAATAGTTTTCCTGTTCAATATGTAGACAAACTAATTAGATCCTTCTTAAATAATGTTTATAGCCCTCAACTTCCATGTATTACAGTGCCGAAGGATATAAAATATTTCTTGGTACCTGAAATGGGTCCTTTGAATAAGGAATTTAAGCTTAAATTTACAAAATTGTTAAGGAAATTTTTTTATCATACTGATTTCCGCATCATATTTATTAATAAAACGTCTTTAGGTAGCTTTTTCTCAGCGAAGGATCGAACCCCTGACTCGTTGCGTAGCGGTGTTGTATATTTATTTACCTGCCCAGGTGTCTCCTTGGGAATTACATCGGCAGCACTGTTCGCTCTCTCAGGGCTAGATTTTATTCGCATATGGGAATAAGTGGCCGAACAGGTAAAATTTTAAAAACTAAGGAAGCCTCGAGTATTCGTGAACACAGCATTAAATGCAAAATTGATGTCACTTTAGACAATTTTAAAATTCTTGGTTGTAATACTTGTCCCAACTCACTAAGAATTTTAGAATCCCTTTTCATTAAAGCATTGTCCCCTAGTCTGAATGTTGACTCATCGGCCGTCCCTCTCAATTTGCTATGATCCTCCTCCTTCCCCAATTCCTTATAATCCCTCCTTCCCCAATCGCCCTCGCCATCCTTCGTGTTTCCCGTTCTTTGCCTCTGCTCAAATTAGTCAGCCTCGGATACCGCAGTGTAAGGTAGATAGCTCCATTGTTCCAGTGTACTATTGGTAATTTTTCCAGTGTATTAATTTCACAATTACTACATGTATTTAAAAATAACTTCTTAATTTTTATATGTAAATCTGTATAACTTAGAATTTAACCCTCTTTTCTCAGTCTTTTAAAATTTGTCTTTACGAATAGGTTATAGAAATTTTCTGTTTTGTTTTTCATTCAATATTGATTTTAATTTCACATTGTTATTAAACAGCCTGAAGATGAGCGTATTGCTCGAAACGTTGCGCAATAAAGAAGACTTTTCATGGCATTTACATTTCTCCTTGTCATTGGATTTCTCCTAAATATTAAATTGAAGCTCTGTAGAAGCAACCCGCATGATTATATATATATATATATATATATATACAAAGTGTATATATATATATATATATATATTCCTCTGAGGAACCCTTTTTAAGATAATGCTTTCCTCTATCTTTTCAGTTTTTCTTTAAATTATATTAAATTATATTAGATTTGGAATAAATTGTTGATTTGATTTAATAAAGTATCGTAATTATGAAAGAGAAGTTTGCATTTTTACCATTAAACACTTTTAGAATCATGGAAGAAAAGGAGCAAACCTTCCGTCCTGCTTATCAAAGCTGACCCAATGTCGAAGGAGCGAGCAAATAAATGCAAAATAAATAAGAGACTGCTCGTATACACGTATACAAATACGTATATACATACACTCGTATACGCTTATACACTCATTTGTGTATATCAATGTACGAGGGTGTCGTATACTTTGGTGTATATACTCGCACGCACTGATACGAGACGAGCACGTTTCTTTCACGTGATCTTTGCCTCGCTCGCATCGGATGTGGATATATCCTAAAACAGTGGTGGCGAACCTATGGCACGCGTGCCCATTTGGGCACGCGATCAAATTTGCCTGGCACGCCTAAACAAAATGCAATAATGAGTATAAAATAATAGACTTAATGTTTATAATTTGGTGTAATATATATAAACTTTGGTGGGCAGGCGAATTTTTTTTATGGTTTACATGGTTTTTTTTTTGGCACGCGACTGTAAAAAAGTTCGCCACCCCTGTCCTAAAAGATAGCACGGTAAAGTTAGTCGGTCACTCGAAACGGATTTCATTTAAATTTGATTGTTTTTATTCTTTTTCTATGAATTAACTGCGTATATTCGTTCTAAACATTGAAAACCACCATTTTTTTATCATTTATAAAGTTAACGAAGAATGATTGAGCCCAGTAAAGCCTAAAGCCTAAAGCTTAAGGGCCAAGTTAAATAAAGTAAATAGTCGAGCTTCACAATTATTTATGTGATTGCAAATTGTAAAACCAATCTATTTATTTTATTATTAATAAAGGTTAGTCAATTAAAAAAATTCAATTGATTAAACCAATTCAGGAAAAGAGAATTATACAGGGTTAATAGAAGTCACTGTGCCCCTATATAGGTGCACATCGACTTTTTGATCACCCTATAGTTCGCAAATATTTCATCAAAGTGAATACAGATTAATACAATGAACAATATATATATATATATATATATTATATATATATATATATATATTCCGGGCTAGCCTCGCCTTTATTTTTCACTGCGTCCGGTTAAATTCTGCGAAGCGCCACGTTTCGATTGTACACTGCTACAGTGTCGAGCGCTTTTTAATGATGTTAGTTAATATTTTAGATTATATATATATATATATATATATATATATATATATATTTCAACTGCAAAGAACACGCAGTATAATTAACGTAAAGAACGACGCTTGTATAGGAGACATTCCGCGCAAGATGAGGAGGGAGGGCATTCAATTAACCTAACCGGGCATATATATATATATCGAAACCTACGGTAAAATTATTGAATGCCCGGTTAGGTCAACTGTACGCCCTTCACGATTGGTTAGGTTAAGTCGTGATATTTTCGTTAAAACGCGGGATATTTTTACTACCTGCACGAATGGTAGCAAAAATAACTGAATGCCCGGTTAGGTTAATTGAATGCCCTGTTAGGTCAACTGAATACCCGGTTAGGTTCACTGATTGATATTTTCGTTAAAACTAACGAAACTATCACGACTAAACCTTGTAGTGACTACGTTTTATTATTTATTATCTTCATTATTTACGTTTCTTTCTACTTTATTATTTCTCTATTTATTCTCGATCGGCTCTTTCTTTCATTTATCGCTTTGTTTCTCTACACTCTTTTTGCCGTATCGTATATATATATCATGGTAGCGCGCCTAGACCTGACTCAAAGTTCGTTATAAAACAAAGTGGGAAGGGGGATTGTATATTAATACTCTTTATTAACACTTATTACGTTTTATTAATTTCGAAAATGGTTTAGTTAATTAGGGGATATGCGAGTATGACATTTATATATAATAATCTAGGTCGGAGAGGAACACAAAACAATTTGACTTTAAGATCACATGGTTCTAAATCTAACGCGTATCGCGTCCGCCTCAAGACTGAGTATTATGGTAGTCTGCTCTCTTGGGCCTATTCAGATTACCAACTACCCATTTTAAAACAATTTATATTAAACATTAAATAATTAATTAAACAAAATTTAATATTCTTAACTAAGCATTACTACACTCGCATCACCCCCTTGAAAATAAGTTTTTCCATTAGTAAAACTTATTAATATCGTTTAACAATGTCAATAAATTTATTCAACAAACTTACATATTTTGCAATTTTTTTTTTTTTTTTTTTTTCTTTAACAATTCAAAGTTTAGAAATAGACAAGAAATAATAGAATGACAATTCCCATACATATATTGTATCATATTATAAAACCGAAAACTTTATAATTTTCACATTTGCATAAAATAACATTTCACTCTAATAATTAAATTACAACCTGTAACTAATCTATACATGCCAAAAAAAATAACAGAAAATTTTCTTACAGTGGCTACACAAATCTCAAGTTCACAATCTATTCCCGCGATTTCTCATCAACGATCGCTTTACATTCGAAACAATTATTTGTATAGTTATACAGTTACTATCAGGGCAACATAGAAAAAAAAAGAAAAAGTTTACATAAAATACTGACCAAGAGCGCACATACTATTTCACGAAAAACACAACAAATATGGGCAATAATCGGACCCTTTTCACTTATAATTTCATTAGATAATAATCAGTACATTTATTTGCTGGACGTTGTTTAGATGACACTCCGCACGCTGACAACGGATTTCAATTTTCAATCGCAGCTCTCCTGCTCACTTCGCTAGAATGCAAGGGATTGCATCAATCAATATGCAACAGGGCAGCACGCTATAATGGTTCCGCTCTCTCTCCAATGGCGAAAAAAAAACAAGAGACGTCCAATTCTAAAAGGATCAGGGGGGGAGATATCTGAAAGCGGGACCACGCGCTGGAATTGGACGGAATTTGCAATTCTAGAAGTCGATGAAGAAACTCGCCTTGTCTCATCTCCACTTTTGTCGGTGAACGCTGCTCTTCCTACGTCCAGCTGAAAGACTCTTCCACTGGCAACAATCAAACGATGACTCCGCCGTAGGCCGTTTCCCAACGAACCTACTGTATGTCTGTATGGACAGTACAGTCGTAGACGCCCGTTCAAGCTCTCGTGGCTTGTCTACCGCGCGCTACAACACATATTCAGCGAAGCATTCGAGCAACGTGACCAGCTACTGCCCGAAAAATACCAGTAGACCATCTTCGATCGAAACTTTCGTGTGCCAAGACCCTGCACACGTAAATTTCTCTTCTCTTCCGGAACTGTCCTGCGCCAATTCCCTGCGCATTCGGTTCTCTCTCTTCTCTTCCGAAACCATCCTGCGCCAAGTCCTGCGCAGTCTGGTTTCTCTTCTCTCTCTCTCTCATTGGTGATCGATCACCTATCCGGTCGACTAAACTCACTTGATGGAACTCGGATTCAACTTGGTTGACCCAAACTGAGCCTTTTCAATTTTGAAAAAAAAGTTTATTCTAAACGTGTTTCTGTACTGCTTATCATTTCATATTTAATTTATCGAATTTTCTCGACAGTTCACTTCGAAACAATAACTACACATTTGCTCTGGCCAAATTCACGGAAAAAATATTAAAAAATTTCGCAAAAATTTAATCAAATCTAGCTACCAATAAGGTCACTTATGGCAGTTACAGCAGAGAAGATAAAAAAAGTCATAAAAACGAAAAAAATTGTACAGTATAAATATAAAAGCGCCCATACATAGTAACTGTTAGTATAATTTAAGAATTATTATTGTTCAAACTATCGTCAGAAATCACCTCAATACCTCCAAATACAAAAGACAAAAATGAACCCCAGAAACTTCATGTCATCCATTCTCTGACAATCATGAACCCTCTTGCTTTGAGGAGGAGCACACAGACGCCACAAAAACGTTACTGGCTATCTATGAGGCTCCATTTCCGAGTGTACACTTGAGTCAATGTTTCAAATGCACTAGTTAACTCCGACTGAAGGTTTAAACAATAATAATTTTCTAAACAGTTATTAAAAAGTAAAAAAAATTTAAATATTACTACCAAAAATTATTTTAATACAGTAATTCCAACTTGAAACGTCAAATTTCATAAGAATTGAACTTGCAATTCGCAAAACATCTGAGATACAACTCTCTCCTTCAACAGAAACCTCAGTATGGTTTGCAAATCACAAAAATCTCAGTAATTTACCGTTTCCAAGTGAAACTACAAATTTGCATAATTATACTAAATAAGAATAGATCATATGCACTAAAAAATTACACACAATCCACTGTAAACAAAACTAAAACATTCCTAATTAAGAGCGGTCGCTTTGTTTGTAAGCGAACCTCTATACAAATATCCCTAACCGAATGAAACTGCATTATATCCTAACATAATTTCGTAATATTTTCCATGCAAACGCTCGAACTAAAAAAAAGGACATTTTTCATTTCTAATTCCAAATTAAAATATCAAATTAAAACATCCTTTTTAGAATACAATCTAAATTTGAACTAAAAATTTTACCATTGTCATTGAACTGGAAAGAAAAATAAAAATCGGCCTACTTGTACAAATAAAATTGATTATTGAATGAATTCATAAAACGTAAAAAAAATTTTCTACACAAATTTCTGTAATTCAAAAAAATTATAATTTCCAGATTTAGTAAAATGTGTACCGTAACTCACATTGGCCGCCAAAATAAAAATAAAATTTACTGCCGCACTTTTAGGCCTATATTAATAAATTCAATGTTATGCGCGGAAAGCAATTAGAATTTAGTCAACATTTGTGCTTATTAAAGAAAAATCCTATGCTTATTTATGTTAAACCAATTAAAATTTTGTTAAATAACTAAAAATTTACTACTCAATAGACATACCGTAATAACGGTTAATCTCCGAACAATATTTTACGATAGGCCTACAAGAAATTCTTCTTAAGTACGATACAATAGCCATCTTACCAAATATGTCGGAATTGTCGTGAAATGAATCGAAAGAAACAGAGAGGAGAAAAAAAATAATCAGCTTACCTACCAAAGTTATGGGTATATAAATATATGTAATTATATATATAACTAATAAATACGTATTAGTTAATAAGTAAGTATATAATTAATGAGTATATAAAAAATACAAAAAAAACTTATAAAAATTTTACAACACACTTTCTCTATTGCAGTTAAACGAATTCTGCTTATTTTGAAATTTAACACAATCCTATACGGCGACTTACAATCTGACAAATTTAACATGTTCAAGATTACCTTTCGACTGTCAATTAACTGTAACTTAACCTATATAGCGCGAAGCGAGCGAAGCAAAAAGCCCGTAAATCTATATCAACAAAATAATCCTATTATTATTACAGGCAATCGAAATATAATCAAAAATCTGCTAATGAAACCCAGAAAATTTCTCATGTTCATGAAATGGTTTTGAATCGGTACAAATTTTCGCTAAAACATTTTAAAGACCATATAAAACGTGTATCATACTGTATTCAAACTAACAATTTACTTACGTACAATTTTTTTTCTATATTAATCGTTATTATTATATTACAATACTACTAATTCCAAAAGTTTTAAACAAACAAGTAAACAACAGAGGTAAGCTGAACCAGGCATACAGTAGAAGAGACGAAAAAAAGAAATTGAGTCTTCAGGCAGCACGATAATTTTCAAACCCTCTCCGACCGAATGAACGAAATTTAACGTAATAATGACTCGAAATATTGAGTCGGACAAACGAAAAGCAACGGAACTGGACGAAACAAATTGAATTCTTAGGCGCGAGTCAGGGACGCTATCAGGACGCGAAGGCAAGCGCCATTTTTCAATTTTATTTACAATGAAATTTTAAGGCATGAAAATCGAAATTTGCCTGCAAACGGGGTAAAATTTGCATTTAGATATTTTAATAATCGAAATACTAACACGTGGGTAAGCCTCACAAAATATGATGTAAGACCACCGCTTGCCACCAGATGTAGTGACTACGTTTTATTATTTATTATCTTCATTATTTACGCTTCTTTCTACTTTATTATTTCTCTATTTATTCTCGATCGGCTCTTTCTTTCATTTATCGCTTTGTTTCTCTACACTCTTTTTGCCGTATCGTATATATATATCATGGTAGCGCGCCTAGACCTGACTCAAAGTTCGTTATAAAACAAAGTGGGAAGGGGGATTGTATATTAATACTCTTTATTAACACTTATTACGTTTTATTAATTTCGAAAATGGTTTAGTTAATTAGGGGATATGCGAGTATGACATTTATATATAATAATCTAGGTCGGAGAGGAACACAAAACAATTTGACTTTAAGATCACATGGTTCTAAATCTAACGCGTATCGCGTCCGCCTCAAGACTGAGTATTATGTGTTATAATCTGCTCTCTTGGGTCCCTGTTCAGAACTACCAACTATACCCATTTTAAACAATTTATATTAAACATTATAATAATTATTCAAACAAATTTATATTCTTAACTAAGCATTACTACAACCTAACCAATCGTCAAGGGCGTACAGTTGACCTAACCGGGCATTCAAATTTTATCCTATGTAAATAATGGTTCTCTATAAACCGGAAATATGATAGAATATAATAGAATTTTCAAAATATGTATCTTATATACATATTTTAAAAATTCTATTATGTAAATAAGATGAGTAACGCCTGTTCAATTATCTCCCCCCTAATATTGCCTTTTAAACTATGTCCCCTCTCTCTGAAGCTGGGGGTGGGGGGGGAAATAGTTTAAAACTTTAAAAGAACCATTGGGGATAAACCAATTTGAAAATGTCACCTTTGATATTTTCACTGTCAGTTGTTGTTGTTGTTGTTGTTGTCCCATTGCTGGGCGCGGTATGAAGTGAGAATAACATTGAGTGGGATGATACGGAATGGAACTATCTCCAAGTTTGACGCTTTATTGACTTTTTACCTTTCTATAGTTGAGTCATTCGAGTCACCGATGACTTCTTCCCTTTCTATAGTTGAGTCATTCGAGTCACCGATGACTTCTTCCCTTTCTATGGTTGAGTCATTCGAGTCACCGATGACTTCTTCTTAACACGATGGATGAGTGGAAGCGCGTTTACTCCTACGCGAATAAGTATAATTTATGATGAGAAAGGCTTTGATAATGGAGAAAGAGACGTCAGGTATAGGAGAGGAATCCTTTTTACTAACTTTGAAAGTTTGAATGATCATCCCCGCGTAACGACGGTAAAACAAGATGTCGCCATAAATTCGATTCTAAAAATAATAAAAAATACATTTTAATCCTAAAATAATAATAAATGTTTATAAAGAAAAACAAACCGAAATTTTTATTTCTTTTTCTCAAACTTTTACGAAACAGAATATTAAAAAATTAACTTTTATGAACTTTTACAACTTCACATTTTTATATATTTTTAATCTGTTTCTGAAACATTATTTTCTAATTCAATTTCTATTAACGAATATTTAGTATTGACAATTGCCGTTCAAGGTTCGAAACGTTCACTCGTAAATAAATATTTTCATATGAAATCGTTAAACCTTTTTCCATTATCTTGTTTTTATTTAAAATTAAATTCATATCCATTAGCAACGACCCCATATATATATATATATATATATATATATAGAGAGAGAGAGAGAGAGAGAGAGAGAGAGAGAGAGAGAAATCCTATAGTCAGAGAGAAAATCTATGACTTCTTGGGGACATTGGAAAGATTCAACGAAAATCAACACGGATTCCGATCAGGAAGATCGTGCCTATCACAACTTATAGAGCATTATAACAATATCCTAGATGCACTCCAAGGCAATGAAAACATGATGTCATATATGCGGATTTTGCTAAAGCTTTCAACAAATGCGATCATCGTATAATAGCACATAAAATGAAACATATGGGAATAACAGGCAAAGTGGGAAAATGGCTCTACAATTTCCTCAGAAATCGACTACAGGTGGTCAAAATTCAAGGTGTATCATCATCAGAATCAGAAGTACGCAGCTCAGTACCACAAGGTACAGTCAGGGCCGGCTCAAGGTACCGGCAACTTGGGCAGTTGCCCGGGGCGCCACGTGCTAAGGGGCGCCACGTCATGTGTTTGGGATCTTCCAAACACAAAGGGAAAAATAGAAAAATAAATAAATAAAATAAAATGAAATAAAAGAGTCAAATGTGAAAATTTCCTGATGTGGTCAAATTTTCAAGGATTATGACATTATATTAGCCAATAGCATTAGTACCAGACTACCAGTAAAGCTAAGGTCAGCTTGGCCCGACATGGGATGACATGTCACATGGGTTGATGTGGCCACGTAGGTGAGCGTTGAGCACAAATTACATACGCCTGGCAGCGCTGCCATCCTTTAATATCTCATCAGTGTTGCCACTTTGTGGAATTTTTACATTTTTTTGTGGATTTACCTCAGACAAAAGTGGCAACACTGTCTCTCATATTTTCATACATGGTTCCATTTTGAGAAAGTTTAGTTGTACTTTGAGTGAATATCGTTAATTGTAATAAACTCTTTATTCCTACATTTGTAGTTTTTCCTCATTGTGAACAAATTTTAAAATTATACTTGTAAGGGCGCCGAAGTTCAGCTTGCCCGGGGCGCCAGCAATCCTAGTGCCGGCCCTGTCTCCATTCTTCTTGATGTACGGGCGAACCCCCAACGTACCTTCAAAGCTATTTCGCATGCCACAGGAGGCGTGCGTGAGCCCGTACAACCCAGAGGAATACGCCGAAGACCGAAAGAGGAGTCTGAGCGAAATCTACCGCCGAGTGGAAGAGTTCCTGCGGAGATACGAGAAGGCTAACGGAATCAAGGAATTGAAGCCGTTCGAAGAGAAGGCGCCCCATGGCTTGGTGTACATCGATTACCCAAGACCGGGCAGAGGCAAGTTGGAGCCCCGGTACGAGGGTCCATACATCATCATCGAACAGAAGACTCCAGTCACTTATCTCCTGCGTCACATGATCACTGGACATCAGATAGTGATCCATGGCCCCATGGGACGTCGAGCGACAAGGCGGGGCTGACGGCGCAGGGGATGAGATGGGGGAAGGGCCACCGCCCCTCCTCTCTGGAGATCCTCCCTCGACACCGGAGAAACATCAACAGGGGGAAGTGAACCGGAGTGCGCTTCTTGCCCGCTGGCAGGACCAAGGGGCGGAATGGGATCCGTCTGGCGCCTCCGAGCTACTTCCTCCCCGAGAGCTTCGCCCAGGGGACGGAGGAACATCGACCCGTGGAGGTGAACCGGAGTGCACCTCCTGCCCCCTGGCAGGACCGAGTGGCGGGCAGGAGCCGCCAGGTGCTTCCGAACTACCTCCTCGCTGGGACCTTATAAATAGGGTCCCCAGGACAAAGCAGACAGGCTGCTTTCACACGGCCACCGGTTGAGCGTCCGTACGTTCTTAGGCCCCGACCTCGAGTACACTACAAAGAACCCGAGGATGACTAAAACTAAATGTGTCAGTGTTAGTGTCCCAATAAAGGGGACAAATAAAATGTGTCAGTGTCAGTGTTAGTGTCCCAATAAAGGGGACAAGTAAGTGGAAAATTTTTGTGAAAATTGGGAATAACTTTTTCTGTAAAATTGGGAGTAAAGTGATAATACCCGACCCTAGTTAAGAAAGTTTGCATCGGAGTGCAAAATTAAAGGAGGGGAGGGATGTCGTAACCATGAAGTTTGCATGCAGAAATCTTTTATAAAATAAGTGCAGAAATTTTAGTTTTAAGGTTTCGTTGTGTACATCTCTGAAAGCAAGGTGGTTTGGCTTATAAATATTCATGAACGAATAAATCAGAAATGTTTCAGATTGTTTAACGTTTGTTCTATCTTAGTTCGGATTCTCAGAGAAGGGATAAAGCCGAGCCACGTGGGGACAGAGGTTTATCACCGAGACCCGACCCCAACGGGAAGGGCAATCCAACGGATTTGGGTGTATATGCAAATGGTTGGGTTCCTCTTTCGCTGGGTCGAAAATTTTTGGATTCGTTTCGCTGGATGGTGCGACTTTTGTAAGGCAGATTCGAAGACGCTTGCTAAAATTAAGCCATAAAATTGGAACTTCGAATCTGTTAACTATATTTAAATGTATTTTTGGGAAGAAGGAGGGGTCTATACTCGGAAATCAGGTCCAGCTCCAATCAGGGGGCCCAGGATCCTGGGAAACGTAGTAAAGACGCCTTCTTTCCCTCTTGTATGGGTAATGACCTTCTGGGGGACGGTCTTGGGAGAAACAAATGGTTTGATAGGCTTTCAGAACATTGGAAGGCGGGGTCCTTCAAAATTGTAAAGTAAATTCGAAAATTGTTAAGTCAGTTGGTAGTCGTCCTCCTTGAAATTAATTGTGGCTAAATAATATTTCCAACAAAGTTAGCATGTCATTCTAGATTTTATGCAGTATTGACAATTTGACAGCTGTTCTTATGCAACATAAAAGTTTTCACTGATAGTAAGTATTTCTAACTTACTACATGGCTCCATTGACTCACAGACATGAATTGATGGTTTTGAACATTATTATAGTTGATATAGCGCATTTACTGGTGGTGGGGGCGACTGATATTATTTACTGTAAGTTCAAAAATGTTAAATGAGCAGACACAATTTGAAGCTGTATATTGTGCTTAAATAAATAAGTTAGAGTATGTTGTAATTTGACATTAAACATGCACATTGCACAGGTTGCACACTGCAGCACGCGGCCGTTAAGTAAATGATGAAACGAATGATCTTTGCATGCTTTGTGCAACCTCTAAATATTGTTTGATTTAGTTGAAATTTTTATGTAAAAATTACATCCATAGGCATATCAAAATGCTGGGTTCTAATCTGGAGAAAAGAAAAAAAATTTTTTTGGGCCACCCTACCTGAAATGATCGTACCTTGGACACAGAGATGCTTTGCGTAAAACAGTGAAACCTTTTCTCAA